>JARHVA010000105.1:5380000-5727500 GCA_037957365.1 Torreya grandis | reverse complement strand
TTGTATCTTGAACCTAATCAAGTCATTTGGTATCACTGGTTGTGTGCTCAAAAGAAAAAGATGACTCTTAGTGTCACCTAGTCAATTTTTATAGAGGAGCTGAAATTACACTATGGCAATAGTGTGATAGAGAATTACTTCAGCCAACTGAAAAAATTGTGATAGACTGGCTCTATCAAGGATTATATTCATCATTTTCAAAACCTATCCTTACATGTGGAGATAATTTATATGGATAGCTTGAATGTCCTATTTTTAGGTGGACTCAAGGACCACATTCAACATGAGGTACGCATGTTTAATCCACTTAAGATATTTGATTTTATTAACATGGCACACATAGCTGAGGGAAAATTCATAGCCAATAAGAAGCAGCCATTCACTCACTTCAAAGATTGTAGCATATCAACACCAACATTTCCTCCACCTATTAGATTGAACCCTCAACAAATTGAAGAGAAACATGCAAAAGGATTATGTTTCAGTTATGTTATCAAGTGGAACAAAGGACATAGATGTGTTGAGAAGAATTTATTCTATATTGAGGGATCCAATGAAGATGAAGAAGAATATTATGCCTCTAATGATGATGAGGAAGAGATAGAGGAGGTACCTAAATATTCCCAACCTAAAATCTCTTGTCATGCACTTACAGGTATTAACACTCCACAAAATCTTAAGGTGGTGGTTTTCCTCAAGAAATAGAAGGTGATAGTGTTGATTGATTTAGGGAGCACACATAACTTCATCAACCATAAGTTGGCCACTCGATTAAACTATTTTATCTACCCAACACCAAAATTTTAGGTCATAACTATAGATGGTGGCACAATAACTGTTCAAGAAAATTCCATAGTATTAAGCTTTCTATGGGTGAGTAAAATATCAATTCTCCTATGTTTTCTATTCCTATGGGTAGTATAGACATTTTTTTTGGAGTCCAATGGCTCACAACCTTGGGTACCATTAAGATGAACTTCTAGGAACTATTCATGCACTTTCATTTTGAAGGTAGGAAAATTGAACTACATGGATTACAGGAAAAATATCCATAATTGATTAGTTCACATCAGATGACCAAGATGCTAAAAAGGGGACAGAGGGAATTATTGCATGATTATGTTCCATAGAAGTTTAACCCACAAAGGCATCTACACATCTTGATCTACAGATGATTCTTGATGACCACCCAGCATTTTTAGGGCCATGCCAAAAAGACTACCACCAAAAAGAGAACATGATCATGCCATTCAACTAATACTAGGGAGTCAACCACCAAATATCAAACCATTTAGATATCCATATGCATAGAAGAGTGGAATCTAAAATATGGTCCATGAGATGTTGGAGGTAGGGATCATCAAGCACAGCCAAAGTGCATATTCATCACTAGTGGTCATGGTGCAGAAGAAGGATGACACATGTAGGATGTGCCCAAATTATAGGGAATTCAAAAAGTACACCATCAAAGATAAGTTTCCTATTCCATTAATTAATGATTTACTTGATGAGGTACATGGTGCTAATTATTTCACAAAATTGGATCTTTGCTCGGGGTACCATCAAATTAGAATCAAGGATGAAGATGTTCATAAAAATGCTTTTAGAATGCATGAGTGCCATTATGAGTTTTTGGTAATGCCCTTTGGTCTTACAAATGCACCATCTAATTTTTAGAACTTGATGAACACTATTTTTAGGCCTTTTTTAAGGAAGTTTGTGATAGTTTTATTTAATGAAAAATTGATTTATAGTCAAACATGGGAAGCACATCTGTAACATGTGAAATAAGTGTTGATAGTTTTAGAGAAGCATCAACTTTATGTGAAGCCATCCAAATGTACTTTTGGAGTATAGGATGTAGATTACCTAGGTCACATTGTTTCCCATGAAGGTGTTAAAGTTGATCCCCAGAAGATAAAAGCTATGATGGAATGGCCCATGCCAAAAACTCTCAAAAACCTTCAAGGGTTCCTAGGACTAATATGTTACTACTAAAGATTTGTGAAAGGTTATGACAGCATAACAACTCCACTTACTGCATTGCTAAAGAAGGATGCCTTCCATTGGAATGATGCCACCACCAAAGCATTTGAGAAACTAAAATTAGCTATGTGCACCACTCTAGTTTTAGCTACTCCAGACTTCTCAAAGACATTCACTATTGAATGTGATGCTTCTAGATCTAGGTTGGGAGTAGTACTAATGTAGGAAAGAAGACCCATTACATTTGAGAGTCATTAATTCAAAGGTAAGAATCTACAAAAACCTATCTATGAGAAAGAAATTATAGTTATTCTTCATGTAGTTAAACAATGGAAGCCCTATCTGATGGGTAGACACTTTAAGGTGAAAATGGATCATGATAGTCTCAAATACCTTTTGGAGCAAAGATTATCGTCTGAGGAACAACAAAAGTGGGTAACCAAGATGTTGGGTTATGATTTTTAAATCATCTACAAGAAGGGTAAAGATAATGTAGTAGCAAATGCACTATCTAGATGGGATACATCCATAGAAGCATTAATTTGTGCAAAGTCCATGTTACAAGTAGATTAGGTGGATGAAGCCAGGTTAGAATGGGAACAAGATAAGGATACATAGGTTTTAATTCAAAAAATATAGCAAGGTACTTTATCCTCTAACAAACTTGAATGGAAAGGTAATGTCCTATGGTATAAGGGTAGGTTATACTTGTGCAAAGATTTAGAGCTTAAGCATAAGATTCTTGTAAGTTGCATGCATTTCCAATTGGTGGACACTCAGGGTTCTTGAAAACTTATCATATAATCAAGAAATAATTATTTTGGGAAGGACTCAAGAGAGATGTACAAAAGTTTATCTCAAAATTCTTGATATGCCAACAGAATAAAGGTGAGATAGTTAAGACCATGGCTCTGTTACAATGTTTAGCAATTCTTAGTCAAAGGTGGGAGGAGGTTTCCATGGATTTCATCACAAGATTGACTTGTTATAAAGGTAATAATGTTATCTTTGTCACTGTGGATAGGATTACAAAATGCACCCATGTTTGTGCTCTCTCACACCCATTTTTAGCAAGTACAGTAGTAGCTATTTTTATAGAGGTAGTTCTAAAATTACGTGGAACCCCAAAAATAATTGTAAGTGATCATGATCCTATTTTCACTAGTAATTTTTGGACTGAACTATTTTCCTATTTGGGTACTCAGCTAGCTCATTACTCATCTTACCACCCATAATCTGATGGATAAATAGAAGTGGTTAACAAATCTTTAGAGGGATATTTCCATTATTTTGTATCAAATAAATAAGAATGTTGGGTTAAATTTCTACCACTTGTACAATGGTGGTATAACACATCTTTACATACCTCTTTTAAAATGCTCCATTTCTAACACTATATGGTTACCATCCACCTTTCATCACTTCTTTATTAAAGGTGCAAACCAAGGTTTGAGATGTGGAGGAGCACATTCAGCATCAATAAGAGGTTTTGGCTAGTTTGAGAGAGATTTGGCCTTGGCACAAAACAAGATGAAGTAACAAGCAGATCAACACTGCAGTGAGCAAAATTTTGAGGTGGGTGACTAGGTATTTGTATATTTGTAGCCTTAAAAGTAGATATCCTTGAATCAATATAAAAAGGACAAAATACTTGATCCTAATTATTATGGACCTTATTAGGTTCTATAGAAAATTGGAAGTATGGATTACAAGCTCGAGTTACCTCATTCATCTTGCATACACCAAATATTTCATGTTTCTTATTTGAAGAAGGCCAAGTCATTTTGGAACCAGAGAAGATCCTCCAAACATGTACTAATACGTTGAGAACTAGAGAGATTAGGGAATATCTGATCAAGTGGAAGAACCTGATCAGTGAAGATGTAACTTGGGAAGGTGAATATTTTCTACAACAACATCTAGAGTTGTTCAACATTGAAGATAACATTGGTTTGAAGGGGAAGGGCATGTTGTGCCCCTAACCTATTATTGATGCTTAGAATTGAACTATTTTCAACACCAATAATGGGAAGTTTCAGGAATGTGGGACTTGTGACCTGAAATGACCTCCAGATTTTAAAGAAGCTGGCTCTTCTTTATCTCAAAAGTATTTTGGGGAAAAAGGATTAAAATTAAATAGAAACACAAATGAAATGAAAGAAAATCTAACTATGGTGATACACCTAAATTTAATTTGACCCTTAATTCTAAGCCCAGTGAATCTATTTTTAGGATTTAATTACATTAAAGAGCAAACAAGGCATGATCAATGTAAAAGATGAAAATAGATAGGATCAAAGGCTCACAACTTAGACTATTTTGCAATAACATATAAAATATCAACAAAGGCACAAAACTTAGTCTTGTTATTAATGTTCTAGTCACATAAAAGGCACAGAGACATGCATAGTTATACAAACTTTCTAACTCAAGAAAATAAAACAAAGGCAAATGATATTCCTAGTCACAGCTAAAAAAAGTCTAAAAATTATTGACAATAATCTCTTGCAAAAAATTCTCTCTATCTTATGCTAATCCTCCATTTTGATGATCCCTACACCCATATTTATAGCATCAAACTAGTTCTAGATTGCCCACATGTTCCCAATCTAATGGTCTAACTAATCTCTAACTGAAATTGGAAGTGTCTAACAAAAGGTATTGCTTGGATCTAAAATGTTCCATCTCCCTTCAAGTTCATTGGCTAAAATAGATACATAGGACCCTTCCTACTATGAAATGGGAGAGGACACTTGGTAGGATCCACTTTTCTCTTGAAAACCATCTTATTATTTAGGCAACTCTAGAAAATGACACTTGGTAGCTTTCGCAGCACTTACAGAAAACACACAACACTTTCCATGTAACTTATACTATTTATATGTCTTTACAAAGGAATGCTCCATTTTTGACATATGTCATAGTCTGCTACTTCAAAACTTTAGCAACTTATAGAAAATGGGAGCCACAACACTTCTCACCTGAGCATCTTCAAAAGGGAAACAAGGATAGGTGTTGCTTTCCATGTATCTTTAACAAGGGACACATGGTGGCTTCCATTACTTTAGATAAGGACATGTGGAAGCTTCTGTTGAGCTTTAGCTAGATTTTAGAAACATTCAGGACTCATTTTAGATTCATATAGATGGTGACACTTGGTGGCTTCCACTAACTTTAGAAACAAAACCTAGGGCCCACTACAGTCTTTACTTTAATAATGAAACAAAATGATGATATTTTAGATGTTGACACATGGTAGCTTCCACTTTCTTCAGCTAGGGGTTCATGGCATCTTTCGTTGCTTTTTAGAAAAACATATTGAAACCTTTCGCAGTTGCCACTTGGCACCTTCTGCTTGACCCTGAGAGAAGCTTATTGAAAGAAGCTTTCAAAAATCAAAAGAAATTTGAAACATGGATGCCAACACTTGTCACATTCCACTGAGTTACCACAGGACACGTGGCACATTATAAGCAACTTATAGAAATTATAAAGTGTGTCTCAATCAATGACACTTGGTAGCTTCCATGCAAATTTGATACTTAGAAAAAATTTAGGCAAAATAAATTCGCGCTCGCACTCTGTGTCAAAAACTTCACTGCCTTGAAATTGAAATGCACAGGGACAAAACTTGGAGTGGACACCTGAAAATCAAAAAATGAAAAATGTAGAGTTTTTACTCTATAGTTCTTGGCAAGCCTGAAGAATTTTGAGCCTACTAAAAAAGAATCCAAAAAATGTATACATTTTTTGACAAAATCACAACTTTAGTAAGGATGTCTGATAAGCAGACCACTCATCATCAGATAATCCCTAATTAATTTGCAATTCGTGGAAGGCTAAATCAAGATTGATGATATCCTTGTGTGAAAAATTCTATAAAATATGAACTATAGCCTTCAATTTAAATTCCAATTGGGAAATGGGAATTAAGACAGCTTCCACTTCAGGCACTGATGAATCATCTCTTAAACCCTAAAAGACTGCCTAATCATTTTGCCTAGCTAACAACAAAGGTTTAATTTCATCAATCATCAACACATTGTTGTTATCAAGAAAAGGGGAGGGAAGACCCAATTGCACTAGATCTTTAATGTGTTGTTTCATGTCTTTTATTCCTTCTTTCACCACATCTAGAAGCACTCTACAATTGATTGCTGTGGAGTTACAATTGAGAACTTCATTCACTCTTTTAGTAATGATCATTCTATCACTAATCTCTACTGCTAACAACATTCCATCAGTTGCATCATATAGCTTTTGTAGCAGCATTTGAGAGTCAAACACTCTCACAGAGATAGTGGTCAGAGTATCTTCAACTAAAGTCTCCACACTTTTGCATAGTTTCTATGCATTTAGCAGAAAGGTTAGAGAAGGTCTGAGCTAAATAATCTCCTCAGAGATTCTTTTCTATATTGATTCATAAAGCTCCTTAACCAGATTCAAAACCCCTACATTCTTTGGCCTATTAGCCAACTCAAGTGTCAATTGTTCTACCATTTGTCACTCGGCTTGAAGTTGGGCCTGTATAGCAGTGGTATTGTTATTCTCATTCAATATATTTTATTGAAGTTAAGTGACCTATAGCAGGCTATCCTCACATTTTCCCGTAATGCTACCTTTTCCCACCTTAAGGTGTCACTGCATCTTTCACCTGCATTAGCCCTACTTCCAAAGAATCATTTTGGGCTTGAATAGCTTGGTGAGTCTAAAAAGAAACAATATCTTACAACTATTTGTTGAGACTCTCTATTTTGTTATTCTTGGTATTGATTTCTATAGTCAAACTGCTATAGTTCACCTTCTCTCAAGCTAGATCAACCTCCATCTTCTGTAGCTTCTTCAATATTTTCAAATAATCATCAGCTATTACAAAAGTGGATTCATTTAGTAGCTCAACCTTATCTTGTGGTCTGAAAAGGGACATGTCTATAGCCACTACATTCATTGTATAATATTTGGGTTACATCTGCTCATTTGGTTGGACTACATTAGGTGATAAATGGGTCACCATTAGTTGCTGCTAGATTGGGTCAAATTGTGACCTCATATGTGGTGTAGCTAGGGCCTTATTATCTTTGATCCTCTTTTTATCCATTTGGGCTTCCCTTGCCTTCTTAGTAGCATCTGCTTGAGTTTGGAAGGTAGAAGGAGAGGCAATGTGCCCACCTGTAAAAGGATAACCTTATGGTAAGCCATATGGAATAGCTAAATATTGGCTAGGGGAAATCTGAGGAGGTACTTTTTTAAGGATAGAGGGGGAAAAATGAGGTAATGATGTGACCTTAGTATGGATAGATGGGACAAAATGAGAAATGGGCACTATAGAGGTGGTAAGGGATATCATTTAGCCTGATGGAATCATCACCCTTGTAAGAGAAGAGAGAGATTGAGAAGAAGAAGGAGAAACAACACTTACCTAAGGAGCAACTAAAGTACTCTATGGTTGGTGTTGTGAGGGTTCTACCCTCTCCTCTAAATCGAGTTGAAACCTCAACCTCTTATGTTTCCTTGGTGTTTCTTCTTCTAGCTGTGCTCCCTTCTCTTCAACATTTACCATGCTGCTAGTGGTGCTTGTGTAAAACTAGGAACCCCAAGGGATGACACTGATGGAGAAGATTTTGGTGGTGAGGCTACCACACTTTTTTGTTTTTCAATGGTACTGAGAGATTGGGGCCAAACAGTTACAATGACTGTAGCTGAGGTTTGCCCTAGGGTCTATAATGTTTGACTGGATTCTGCTCTGGCTTCTAACTCTCCACCCTATGTCTACAAATTGCTTATATCTAAGCTAGAGATAGGAGATAGATGACATTCATCCCATAGTTCATCCCATTTCTCATTTGAATCCACATTTCCAAAAGAGTGAGTTGTCTCACAAATCTCTTACCTATATCTCCAATAGGCTTTTATTTTCTCAGTGTTTCAGTCTTTATTCTTTAATGCTCTTCTTAAACCAAAAGTCATTCTAATTTTAGGATCAAAATCCCTTCTATTAATATAAAAATTTTCCCATGGCTTGTCTTCTTGAAGGGGCAAATCCGTCAATCCTACATAAAAATCAAGAATATCTTCCCTAGGATTTATTCTATTTTCCCAAAAAGGACGGCCCTCATGCACAATTCTGGTAGCAACCTTATTATTCCTGACCCATGAAGTTATGAAACCATTTGGGTCATATCTCCATTTATCTCCAATTAGAAAGAAACCCAGGAAGACTAGCTTTCTTAGCAACACGAGCTCAACATCTCTGACCTCTAGGGCCATGTTTTTTGTCACCCATGGAACATCATACATTTTCTTCTTTTTATTCCTAGTGCCATATTCATTATCCACCACAGACACTTGCCTGGTGACCTCTAATAATGTTAACCTAAGGGTCAAAATATTAGGTAGCAACATTGGTTCTCCACTAAAACCATGGACTCTAATAATAGTATGATGGGATCCAAAAAAATAATCACAAGGAATAGTGTAATTGGTCATAAGGCCTAAGACACTTGGAGTCAATCTATTTACAACCAGCTCTGGGCTTAGATGACAAAAAGTAGGGGCAACAAAAAGTTCCCAAAATTCATATGGGTCACTGGTTTTGGACAAGATATGTGTCCATGCAAACACAGGAATGGTCTTATGTAGATCAAAGCTAGGGTCATACATATTTAAATGCATGTGTTGGAAAAAGATGCCAGAGTTTTGATACAACATAAGGTGAAACAGATAAGAAGAATACCTAAAAATCCCTTTAGATTTGAATTGGGTGAGTTGTTAAACCATTGAATATGCAATCTGCTTAGAGAAATCTAGCTGATACTCTTGAGACTTGTCAACAGTCTTCAATCTAAAGAGAATGGCCATTTGTTCTTCATAGATAGTTATATCTTCTTTCATTCCAAAAATGAAAGCTATCATGGAAAGTGCATCTTGACTAGCTTATGAAAATTGTGCTCTTGTTGTTGGCAGTGTTGGCACCATGGTATCATCATTGCCTAATTGCAATTTTAATTTTGAAAACCTCAATTGAGTATCGACATTTGCCCACATTTTTTGCATTTTAGCAATGGTGGGAAACATGGTTGTCTTGTCATGATATAGGGCCAACATGTCCCTGATAGCCTTTGGTGTAATATGCACTATGAATGGACCCTATTTTATGGTATTTGAGGGGGCATGAAATAATTTAGCACATATTTCAACCAAGTCAAGGCACAGATGTACACCAAGGACAATGAATAGTGTTAGTTGGGAAGTCCACATCCTCATTACGAATGTTTCATAATGTCTAGCCTTTCCCCTTTGAATACACCTTTGATGAGCCCCTTCTCTTAGATTTTTTCTAGGCTTTTGAAGAATTGGGTCCATGATTCCATCTACAAAATCTTTCACCTTTGTTGGTTCATTGGCATAACCAACTTTAGGGACTCTAGGCCATGGATAGGTCTTTAAGGGTTGTGCAGGGGCTGAAGCATATGATTTACTTGTGAGAAACTTACCAATGGATTCATAAATCCCAAAACCTTATTTCAAAGACTATGCTCCCTCCATATATATATCTATACTTGGAAATAGTGAATTATGGTAATAGGTATGGGACTTTGTAATAAGGAAGGTGCTTTCACTAAGCAAGTTTGCTATGAACTAAAAATGTAGGTAACAGGGATTTTCTAGCAGATGCAGGAATGTTTGAGACACTTGTAAGCTTTAACTCTTGTTATGGGGTATTTAATGACCCATCAAGTCTTGAAAATGGCATTAAAACTAGATAATCATTAGCAAATCTTATTGAATCTGCTTGGGATAGTGATTCAAACATGTCATGAAAGTGGCTGCACAAGGCACCTTGGGGGATTTAACGATTTGGGAGAGGTTTAATGTGTCGAGAGTTTTTGAAAATTTTGAAAAAACCTTTGAGCCATGGCCACATGTTTAAATAACACTTATTAAAGAAAGAGTGGGAAATAAAAATGGGAAAACAAATCAACAAGGAAAAGGAAATTATCTAACTATAATACATTAACCAAGTATCTTTGCCTCCCTCTTGGATCAAAAGTGGAATTTTTGAAGTCTCCTTCATGGCGAGAAGACTTATGGTGCCAAACAAGTGGCTGAAAGAGATGAAGCTCTGGTGACTTGCTCTTTTTGCATGCCACCTTGATTGGTCTGCATTCGAATGGATCAGAGTCAAACATGCTTCCAACATATACATACTCTTCTTGTTCTTGAAAGCTTGTTGAATGTTGGTTTCTCATATTGGTGTGTCTCATCAATAAATTGATGGTTATTGGCTCATTACCATAAGCCCTTTGATATACATCATTGATTAGCTTGTCTCCTTCTACCTCAAACTTGGGTTCCATTGCATGATCATCCTCCTTAATGACTTTTAAAATATCATCTTCAAATTCACCAACCTCTTGAAAGGATAAGCCTAAAAGCTTATAGCAATTTTGCATATTTATTTGAATCTCAATGCTATCCACAGCTAGCTCACAACCTCCTTAAATAATGGTATAACCTACCCCAATGATTTCAAAAAATTAGTACAAAACATGACTAAGGAAGTGTCCATTCTCCTCCATATCATCTTACAAAGTGAGAAGAAAGTCATAAATTATCTCTTCCTCATCATAGATTAAGGCATAAGCTTGTGACTTGTCTTCTTATTCATCAAAGGGTGTACCTATGGTGATTTCTTCCTCATCTGCACTCATGAAATCTCCCTTACCAGCCATGAACTGAGCACACTCCTCTATATCATCTTCAAGGTCCCAAGCTAGTTCACTATTTTCCCTCTTCCAACTCAGAATCTAGAATTTATGTTGAGAGACTTGAGGATTGGTAGAAGAGGTATCTTTTGGAATTTGTTCCCTTAAAACATTTGGGATTTTATGATCTCCATCAAATATGGCATAAGTGCCTAGACTAGTTGAGTCATAATTTCCATATGGGTCACTTTGCATCATAGCTAATAAATGGTTATTTTCCTCTTCTTGGTCGTGTTCAGTCTAGTCACCTAACTCCTCAATAAAGACCCTTTCTTCCTTATTTAGCATAGCATGAGTTGCCTCTAATTTTGAGGTTGGTTCATTGGTGATGTGATCCTTAGATAGTGGCTTAGATAATATCTTCATCTTTGAACCATATTTGGTTTTTAGGATGAGATGAGACCAATCAAGTGACATATATCCTCCTATCTTGGCTATAAAGTCTCTGGATAAAAATAAACCAAATATAGGAGGTATATCTATGACTACCACATCTTGATTAACAATTATATTAGGACAAGTATATAATTACAATAGAAGTTGTTTAATTCTCCCTATTGTTTGCACTAATTTTCCATCCAGCTGCATGACTCATCTAGTAAGTGGCTCTTACTTTATTTTTAAAGCATCTACTATTTACTTAGGCATTACTGTAGTACTAGCCCCTGAGTCTATCATCAAATTATGCAATAGTTTCTTTCCAACTATTAGAGTCAAATAGAAGGGCTCTGGTTTGGATTTACTTACCTCTATTGCATTGTTTAAAAGGGTTGTTGTCTATAGAGGAACTGTGTCCTTGAACTTTTTTTCATCATCAAGTCCTTTTTTGGTGCCAATATGTTTAGGCACTACTTGGCCCTGCAGAGCTTCTTGTAACAATATCTTTTGCTCAGGAATGGCTAATATGTCCCATATTGACACTTGTGTTGGAGTCCTCTTCAGCCGATCCACCACATTCACTGGTCTTAATGTTTGGGTTTTTGGAAAATAAGGGTACCTTGCTTTTTCTTAAACTTGTCCAGGAACTACTTGATTCTACACTGGCTGATGCACTTCTTTTCTAGTAGCTATGTTTTGATGATTTTGAAATAGAGGAGGGCCTATAGTCTCATTATTTTTGACTTCAAGTTTTTCCATCATCCTTCTCTTTAATCTAGTGTAGTAATTTGATTGTACTACTAGCTTTTTAGAAGTGGAAGCTTCATTTAAGAATACTGACTCTTCATCCTCAACCCATGAAAACAAAGCATGTTCAGAGGCTATTTCTTCTTCTTGTTGTAAGGACATCCCTTGCATCTAAGCCATCAAGACTGAATTTTTCATACCAGGGGATTGGTAGGCTTGAGTGTCAAAAGTACTTGCAAATTGTCCATCCATTCTTCTTTGCTCTGCTACCTTTTTTTGTAGATTACCCATGGAACAATCTTTGGGTATATGAGCATTATTATAAGGAAAACACTAGGCATTGGTTCCATCTATTTAATTATTCTACCCTTGAACAATCTCCCTATTTGAATCAGGGGGAACAATTTGTGAGGGTGTAGGGACTGCAACTAATTGGTTCACTAGCTAAGGGTTAATTTGCCTTGGAGGACCCTGATATTGGTTTGGTTGTGGTGTAAATCTATTTCCTTGGTAGCCTTGATATTGGGGTTTAGGATAAGGATTATTTTGTATTTTTATGTTGATTAACTCATTAGAAAATGTCTTTAAGATGTTTTAGATATCATCCATCTCAGATAATTGGGTAGGGATAAGTTCTTTAGCAGGTTGTTGAGGATATGTGTACATAGACATAGGTGGGGTTATGGAATTAGGAGTTTCTTGAGGCAAAGGTAAGGTAATCTCTAGAAACATGGGCATGGGAGGCCTTGGGGGAAACTTTATAGCATCTATTAAATTATTTTTAGCTCTGACTACATATTCATAGGCTTCTGGTAGAGTCTGACCTCCAAGTGATAGAATCATTACTGATATATCTGAATTTAAAGCTTTAAGATAAAAGACTATATCCATACCTGGTAGTGGTCTTACTGTAGTAGGAATTCTTTCCCAAGTCTTTTGAAATCTTGAATTGAAGTCAGTCATTGTTTCTTGTGGTGCCTTTTTGATAGTAATCAATTATTGTAACAAAGAAGATTTATCACCCTTTTCTTCAAATCTTTCAAAGAAAATATCTTCAAGCTAATCCCATGTAGATATTGTATTTGGGCTCAAGGATCTATACCATTCTAGAGCCTTACCTTTAAAAGAAGATGCTAAAAATCTTATGGCCACATTTTGCTATGTGACCACATGTATAGCATAGACATCAAACACATCTTACAGATGTTCAAGTGTTTTGAAATCTTGCCCACTAAATTTGGGTAGATCTTTCAGGGCATTTACTGGAATAGGGTCCCAAGTGGCTGGTGGTATTGGGAGAATCAAAGGAATACTAGTATTCCAACTTGCATAATTTCTTGGAGGTATAGGTGCTCCCATGTTTACTCTTGGTATTGCTCTAAATTGATTGATCCTTCTTGGACTAGTTACCAATGGTGGAAAAAGAATACCTAGATTTACAGTAGATTGAGATCTTGTTACTGGTCCACAGCTTTAACTACTTGTAGCTCTCTAGTTCATACAGTATTGAAAGAAACTTCAAGATGGTGTCCCATCAGGCATGCCAAAAATTGTTGATGCTTAGAATTGCACTGTTTCCAACACCAACAATAAGAAGTTTCAAGAATGTGGGACTTGTGACCTAAAATGACCTCCAGATTTTAAAGAAGCTAGCTCTTCTTTATCTCGAAAGTATTTTGGGAAAAAAAGATAGAAATTAAATAGAAACACAAATGCAATGAAAGAAAATCTAACTATGGTGATGCACCTAAATTTAATTTGACCCTTAATTCTAAGCACAGTGAATCTATCTTTAGGATTCAATTACATTAAAGAGCAAACAAGTCATGATCAATGTAAAAGATGAAAATAGATAGGATCAAAGGCTTACAACTTAGACTATTTTGTAATAACATAGAAAATATCAACAAAGGCACAAAACTTAGTCTTCTTATTAATTTTCTAGTCACATAAAAGGCACAGAGACATGCATAGTTATACAAACTTTCTAACTCAAGAAAATAGAACAAAGGCAAATGATATTCCTAGTCATAGCTAAAAAAAGTCTAAAACTTCTTGACAATAATCTCTTGAAAAAAAATTCTCTATATCTTTTGATGATCCTCCATTCTACTGATCCCTACACCCATTTTATAACATCGAACTAGTTCTAGATTGCCCGCACGTTCCCAATCCAATGGTCTAACTGATCTCTAACTGAAATTGGAAGTGTCTAATAAAAGGTATTCCTTGGATCTAAAATGTTCCATCTCCCTGCAAGTTCATTAGCTGAAATAGATACACAGGACCCTTCCTATTGTGAAACGCATGAGGACACTTGGTAGTATCCACTTTTCTCTTGAAAACCATCTTAGTATTTAGGTGACTCTAGAAAATGACACTTGGCAGCTTCTACAACACTTATAAAAAACACACATCACTTTCCATGTAACTTATACTCTTTATATGTCTTTGCTCAGGAATGCTTTATTTTTGACACCTGTCACAGTCTGCTACTTTAAAACTTTAACAACTTACAAAGAATGGGAGTCACAACACTTCTCGCCTGAGTAGCTTCAAAAGGGAAACAAGGATAGGTGTTGCTTTCCATGTATCTTTAATAGGGGACATGTGGCGGCTTTTATTACTTTAGCTAAGGACACGTGGAAGCTTCTATTAAGCTTTAGCTAGACTATAGAAACAATCAAGACTCATTTTAGATTCATATGGATGGTGACACTTGGCAGCTTTCGCTGACTTTAGAAATAAAACTTGAGGCCCACTATAGTATTTACTTTAATAATGAAACAAAATGAAGATATTTTGGATATTGACACATGGCGGCTTCCACTTTCTTCAGCTAGGGGTTCATGGCATCTTTCATTTATTTTTAAAAAAACCTATTGAAACCTTTTGTAGTTGCCACTTGGCACCTTCTACTTGAACTTGCGAGAAGCTTATTGAAAGAAGCTTTCAAAACTCATAATAAATTTGAAACATGGATGCCAACACTTGTCACACTCCATTGAGTTACCACGAGACACGTGGCACATTCCAAGTAACTTATAGAAATTATAAAGTATGTCTCAGTTGATGACACTTGGCAACTTTCACGCGAATTTGATACTTAGATAGAATTTAGGCAAAATAAACTCACACCTACACTCTGTGTCAAAAACTTCACTGCCTTGAAACCAAAATGTGCAGGGATAAAACTTAGAGTGCACAACTGAAAATTAGAAAATGAAAAATGTAGAGATTTTTAATCTACACCTATCACATGTATTAGGATAGGAATAGCCAACTTGTGGCTTAGTTATCCCTCTTTGATGCTATATCACATTTCTCTATTCATTCATTTGGTTAGTAGGTCAGCCTATAGAGTAACCATGGCCTAGATAGACTATATATAGGAGGTAGTGGGTAATTGTTTATCATCCTATTATGAATTTTGATCTTATTGAAACTTGTGGAGGTTGTCCCCTCAAAGTGGATTTTCTATTATCATATACTCTGATATATTTTAGTCATATTTGGACCAATTTTTGCTATTCTACTTTATTGTTGAAGTAATTTCATTACATACACAAATTATTATATTAATAAATATGCATAGAATATGATGGCACATTCTTAAAAATTAAACTAAGGAATTACTTAGATTTAATAATATAATTATTCTATAGTGAATTATTTATAAAATTTACATAGAATCTTACAAATTTCTCAAATTTATTGGAACACAAAGTGGATTCCACTTCACAGATCTAGTGACTTGTGTGGGGATAAAGTTTTTCATGACTTATATTCTAGGAATTAATATGTTTCAAATGAGGGTTAGATCATATTCAACTCAACCAATTTTTATAAAATTGGAATATATAAGGTGAATGATCACCCCATTCTCTATTATATCTAGAAGACAAGTTTCCATAAGATATTTTATTTCACATACATACATGTCTATATGGAGCAAGGTGAAACACTCAATACCTACTTGAGCATACCCAACATGGTTATCCTTATGTATCACCGTATATCCATTTTCTCTAATAATTAATTTACTATAATAAAAAGGGGGAAATGTAGACACTCATATTTGGTATTAGACACTTGACAATGTAAAATTTGACCAATATTTAACATACTTGACATATGTATGCATAAATGATTCTTATTCACATTATTTATTATCCATTTATCCATATATGTGCTTAAACTTACCGAATTTATGTTACTATTAAATAATTTTATATATTCTCTAAATGAATATCTTAATATCATTCTTATATTATCTCCCAATCTCAAACCAATGTTTCTGTTCTTTGGATAGGTTCAAGTTTCCTTAGATAGTAACATAATACAAACCTATCCACTTAAGTTTGATCTATTTATGAACCCTTTAAAAAATAATTTACCAAACCAAAATTGTTAATATGGGCTAGTCCACATGTATTGCATGTCATTTTAGTGTAAATTACCTAAAGAGTTTGTATATAAACATATCAATCCTAAGCCTATTAATATCTAGCACTTATCTATGTCATTAGATATCATTCTACAAATTGAGAGGATATATCATAAAGTTTCCATATATTTAATAATTAAAAGGAATAATCCTCAAACTAAGTCTTAATACCATTTCAAGGATAAATCACAAGTTTTCAAGTGTTAAAATCCATAAACAAGTTTACACTACATGCTTTTATTACATAGGATTGCACACACTCAACTAAGTTGGAGAATCAAATTCTTTTGGAATTACCTCTTTGTATTATTAAATACATAGGCATTTCTTGGCCATAGGGGATGGATGATGTACCTTAAACCCTTTCATTTCATTCATGTTCCCTATTTTATATTGGTCCCATAGTTTACAACTAGGGTTTCAAGCCAGGAGAAGGATAATAGATCCATTCACATGGGAAATAATATGTTTTCATAAAAATATGCCTTATCAAATGTAGGAAAAATAATAAGAACTATCATTTATTATTAAAAACATGCAAGATAGTAATGTAAATTATTAAAAACATGAAAGATGGTTGTGCACCTTAGCATACAATGCCACACTACACATTCATATGTGAAGTTTGGACTTGTCTTAGTTCATGTAGGCATTTTGTTTCTAAATTTGAGAATTCATAAGCATCTTTATGATCATTCCTAACAATTTCACCCTATCATATACCTATACATTCTAGAATGAATCTAAGTACTCATTTCATCTACTGTTTCCATAATTATTAAATTATGATAAATAATTAAAATTATGATAGTCACACTAAGATTTATATATGAATTCTATATCATATGTAATCTAAATTTTCTATAACTTTAAAATACTAAGTAAACCTAAGCCAAATTTAGATAAAATAATGATCTAAAAGATACAAGTTTAGACTAATTAAGATTGTATAATGTATAAAAATGAAAAAAACTAAATGTAAAAGGTATATATTGATTTTAATGATTACACTTTCTAAGATTAGAAAAGACATTAAAGTATAAGATACTTAGTGTTTTAATGTATTGTATAGATCTAAGACTAGATGTAGATGACATGAATTTCTGGAAACTTGATTATGAGTTTCTTAAATCATGATCTTAGTCTTTGGATGCACCTAAAAAAATAATCAAACTCTAGAGCATACTTATTGATGCTATGTTATGCACTTTAAAGATTTCATCTAGGTCAGTTTTTCTTCTTTGTTTCTACACAAGTCACTACACCTACTTATAAGTCATTAATGTGAAGAATTTTTAGGAAATATTTATTCACATAATTCCATAAAACTATCTCCTTATTTTTAAAACCCTATGTCCACATTCAACAATAGGATTTGGTTTGTAAAATAGGAGATAAGTTGGGTCATGTTAACCCCAAGCATCCCCTAATGAGTGGTTAATTATTACCTACATGTCCAATACTCCAAAGAGGAAAGTTAAACCACATTTACTTCTCCCTACTAGGTGTATGTGTGCAATAGTGATCCTTTAATGAATGAGACATGTGTTTTATCTTTCTATAATTGGAAAATGACAACTATGGATTAGTTTTTGAGGTGATTCAAAATTGGATAGGATCTTATATTTGTGAATGATAGATGAATTAGAAAGAATATGATAGTCTTTTTAAAGGTGAAAGTGATTGATTTATGCTTGATAATTGATATCTAGATAGGGAATATGTTTAGAACTATTGTGAATTTATGTTACAACCCCACTAGGTTAACCAAAATTCACACTAATTATTTTTTTAAAAATACATAAAGTGCATTTATAAGATCTTTATTTATCTATAAGACTAATATTTGGATACTAATTTCATATAAAGCATTAATTATAGAAATAAAGTAACCCACTCGCTAACAATATGATTCAATTAGTTTCCAAATAGTCTAAATCAGTTTTCAAGATAAATTTATATTATTAAATGTATAATATAAAGAATCAAGTACAATAGACATTGATATAATCCACATTTCAACCATAAATAAGCTTACATCCATTGATATCATAATATTCAGAATAATTTACAAGTTACATAGCTACTATTGTGTTGAATACCATACAATAATAATTAAAATATAGTACAAAGTCAAATATTTAATAAAATGTGTAAAAATTTATAAAACTAGATTCACATCATCTTAATGATCCATAGATATAGCTTGAGTAAGATACCAATGGTTGAAATAGATGATGAAGGGAGACCATCAACCACGTGCTTTACCTCCAACTTTAGATCAATGGTATCCTACACACCTCCCATCGGGAGTGGTCCTACCCTTCATATAGGGGCATATAATAACAATGTGTATATCAAGAAATTAATTGGAACCTATGAGTGTACAATCACTAAAATAGGAAACAATCATGTAGACCATTGAATCCAATCCTCTATCTTCTATGAAATCAACATACACATGTAAACTAAAAAATATAGTGAAATTATAATGTTTTAGATATATCATTACTTTGGCCAAAATTTTCATTATAGAAATTAGATCTAAAAATCTGAGTCAATTCCACTCACACAAAACTCTTTGTTACTAAATCAAGACTATCACATGATATCAGGGGATATGCATATGATTTACCCACTGGCATACTAGTATAACTATCTCTTGTTATCCAAAAATATAGTATAGTAATTATTATATAGAGATTTAAATAAGAATAATATAAACTTTAGCAAACACAATGCAAATAGTATTATATGAATCAAGCAATCATGAATTTCATTGTTTCCATTCACTTAACTGAAAAAGTGATAAATTAGGTTTATCGAATGATTAGATTCAAATACTAGGTGTATTTAGGATACTATAACAAGAATACAATCATTCTAAGTCTCTTCTTAACATATCTTTTAATCACAATTCACATATATAAAAGTTTATATATATATATATATATATATATATATATATATATATATATATATATATATATGAGGATAACACTCAATAAAAATGATAACTTATGCATCTCATATTAAATCATATATATACTTCATTTCCCTATTTGTTTCATCATATTATTTTGTATGAGAAAATCTTAATAATATAAGTCTTAGCCTGCTCATACTTAATAACTAGATCTACCCATTTATTAACATTTTAAAAAGGGTCATTAAAAATTAGACAATATATAAATATGTATGTATAAGTTCAGTGATAACTGAATCTAACCATTTATTAACATTTTAAAAAGGGCCATTAAATATTTTACAATATCTAAATATGTATGTATAAGATACATAAATTTGCTCTCATCCTCATATAGTCTATGGCAAATCAACCTTACTAACACACAATAAAACAACTCAAATCTTTTCATTTTAGTATGCTACAAGTCTTTCACACTTTGATAATGAATGAATAATTTCTTGGTTTTGAAATTTATAAATACATATATAGAGATCCAATTGTAATTACCATAAAGTTAAAGAACTTGAACATTTTAAGATAGGATATATACCATATAATAAGGTAATAATTCTAATAATAAAATAAGAACATATAACATGAAAAATTTACTCAAAAAATCCTTTATAATTTATTAAAACACTTGGATAATCATCCATACCAATGAACATATAAATATTTAATAATTTAACACTTAGAACCATAACCTACAACTTCACATTATTATCCAAGAGAAATCTACTTTATGCTCTATGCTAATTTCATATAGTTCAGTCTAATTGGCTATTTATAAATTCATTATCCATATTTTACATTCATTCATACAAAAATATTATCCTCCATAATTTCATAAAAATGTTTAGAGTATTTCTATAACCTATAGCTGCACACTATTATCCAAGAGAAATGTAGTTTATGTTTTGTACTAATTTCACATAGTTCACTCTTATTGACTATATACAAATTCATTATCCATATTTGACATTCATTTGTAAGAAAATATTTTCCTCCATAAGTTAATGAATAGTTGTATATTATTTTTATAACTTATAGATGTATTGTATTCAATACTAGATATGATCTCTTCCATGTAGGTCAAGATAATGGCACCTACAATTTTATACACATACCTACATGTATCAAATAACAATACCTAGTTGACTCACTAGAATATAAAATATGTACACATTATAACATACATACATGTATGTATGTATGTATGTATATGCATGTATGTACACAAATTTTATATCTTGGCAAATGTTCAATAATATAACTTATGTCATAATGTATTCATGTCTTTATCTTTTTTTGACTCTTTTGAAACCCACAAAACTATATAGTAAAATGACAAGAATTCAATATAAAGTGTACATAGATTCTAATGAATCGAGCAAATCCATCAAACCATTTAACAACTTGTGTATATAAAAGGATAAATAATTCAATATCAACATAACCAAAACATAATTTAAGCCCAAGAAATAATACAAAGTTAACTCTATAGCTAAATAACAAGATTTAGAATCAAATGTAGATCAAATCCTTAACTATTATAGTTTGGACCTTAGCTGATAGGCTTGGGGATGGAATTGAGTTCCATCCATAGGTCTATAGTCCTAAAAATCCTAGGGTTTGGAGTAAAGGTTTTTCCAAAATCAATCATTCCACATATTCAATGAACATAGTAAAACCTATTTCAGAAATCCTCATTATTTCTTTTCAAATCTTGTAAACTACAAAAGTAAAACTGACTTGGGTTTATGAAGTTTTCCATTCAATGATAAAATGGTTTCCTTTTCCCCCTATATCCAAGCTCTCTCTTTCCTTCTTCCTTTATTGTGATCCTTTATTTTATTTTTCACCTTATTTCTTATTATTTCCCCCTCATTCATGAATTTATTGCATGACCTAAAAAATCTATTATTTTTCCCCTTCACCATAGTCAAACTAAAATTCATTTATGGTTGATCTATTACTTTTTCCATTTATTTTTAGTTCAAACCATGATTTTTAAGCATAAAGGTCACATGCAAAACCAATTTATCTCCAATAAAATTTAGCACTTCATGATAATTTCAAATCATAGAAACCAACAAAATAAATCCCTAAATTATTTCATTTACCTTTTCACTTTGAAGCATAAGACTATGTTGATAAAATAAAAAAATAAAATAATGAAATTCTAAAAACTAACCTATTTTTATTTCCTTACAACTACATAATGTATGCTAATGGATATGAATAATAAAACTAATATCCAAAATTTTAGAGTTTGTTTAAACCAATTTGCTTTGGGGAATTTTACCTCTTTTGTCTCATATTCCACCAAAATATAATATTTGTGCTAAAAAATACATAATATTTATTAAAAAAATAAAAACTCTATAAATTGGAATGTGTAAAGGAGTCCAACACTTAGAATTTTTGTAAAGCACTAACAATATCAATTTCATTTAAGCAATCACTAGTGGTGTGTGTGCTAATATGGCATAAATATCTCAACCCTTAAGTGATGATATATACATCCCCCTATTGATGATTCTAAATGAACAATAGGTGATCTTACTATTTAAATAACACTTCTCATTTTCAAATTTATAAAATTCAAAGCATGAGTTGCAAGATTTGATAATCTCGTTGCCTGTGGTAAAATAACATCAGATCAAGATAAACTATTCCACAATAGTTATATGATTTGGTCATTGGGAGTCACCTTGGTCCATTCTTTGTGAATTGTAGAGAGTCTATATTAATACTTAGTGAATTATATCCCATATTTAATCTACAAACTAATCTAAGTGGATATTTATAATGAAGTTAACACTAAAGTTATCTAGTGTTAAAAAGATTTAAGAGAAGGGTAAGGTAGAAAAGAAAAGAGTGGTTGACAATTATAGTCTCAAAAATTTTGACAAAGCATCAATTATAACTGAGTATTCATTCAATAAATATATAATGCAACATATCCTAAGCTCAAATTCCACTATATATCAGGCAAACTTCAAAGGATGATATAAAGAGTCACAAGTAAGAACCATGTCTACTTTAAGGATTTACTACTATAATCAAATAGCATTAGCACATTTGAATACAAATCAAAATGAAGTGAAGCAAAAACTAATATCCTCCAACTAATCCAGCATATGCATAAATTGGAAACCTTATGATTAGAAAATGAAACTTAGAATTCAAAGACACCATTCAAATTCAAGACATCTACTAGTAATTGAGAGAAAAGCTATATTAGCAATTGACATATCAAATATAGATAATACTTGTAGAATTCCTTGATTATATTAATTTATTCAAGTGTAAAAAATTTTATCAAAATTTTCTCTCCTTTACAAATGGTAATACATGACTTTATATAAAGATTAGGTGATATACCAGTTAGTTAAAAAATATAGGTGTACAAAGATAAGGATAACTATCCTTACAAGTTATAAAATACAGATTCTTTTCATAATCATACTGACTAAGAGGAAAATATTCTAACAAAATATCATATGCCTTTATAATGGAATATTCTATTTCAAAATGTTACAAAATTCTACAAAATAGAATATTGTCATTGGAGGATGCTCATGGCCTTAGTATGTTTCTTATCAACTAGATCTATATACATGATAGGCTTCAGGATATGCTCCTCATCTTGATCCATTAGGTCATCGAACTCTCTATCATTTTTAGCCATATCTTCTTTAATACTCTTAGCTTCATTTATCTTCTATCCAACATTGAATATCATGTGTAAGATCTTACTTTTATCAGCCCTATATTTTCCTTGGCTCTTTCCTTTGATTTTTTGAGTTACCAAAAGAGCCCTATGTCTGAACTCCTTAGCACTTATTATTCTAAGGGTAGTGGGTTGTGTAGGACCTATAAGCATAGTCCCAAGAAGCTGCTCAATCCTTGTAATTAACTCCTTATCATCTTCTAGGATCCTCTCCACATCATTATGCCATGTCTCAAATTTTGAACCTTGTCAACCATAATTCCTAAAATTATTCTCGTGTCCCAAATTGATGGTTTTGAAGCCTGGGATCTATTTTCTTGCTTGTATATTGATAAGTTTAGCTATCTTTTCTTTTGAGGCTTGCCATTGGGTGACCAAACCCTTGGACAATGCACTCTTCCACTCTAATCCACTCTACCTCAAATTTATTATTTTTAGTTCCTCAAATAATCATTTTGGTCATTGCTTTAGGTACTAATAGAACTACCTATGTTTACAATTTTTATTTTTCCCTTTCTATATTTAGAATCCTTTACTTCATGCCCTAGACCCTAGCTTTTGCTTATGCTGAATGGGCCTCAATCAAACTTTCCACATCCTCTTCATGAATGGTAGCTTCACCAAGATACTAACCTCCCATAGGGGTTAATCCTAAAAAGGGTGATCCCTAATCATAATCATACAAGTGTCATAGCAATGGAAAACACACTTGTAATGGATCAAAACCTTAATATAATGATTTACTTAAAATCAACATTTTAAATTATTATGAAATTAAAATCATATTTTAAATATCCAAAATAGATTAAATTTAAGAGTGCAATAAAAAAAGATTTAAAATTCGATAGAAATACTAAATGTAATTTGATAATAGAGTTTAGTTATATAGCCTACATCTCTGGATCCACTTAAGTGGGGGATCACTCCTTATTAATTGTATTAAAAATCATTTTACAATATTAATAAGTCTTCAAAATTTTCTTTCCAAACTTTACTTTGTCAAAGAGATACTCTTGAAACAAAATAATATTGTTTGAGGCCTTCAAAAAATCTCTAAGTCTCCAAAACCACTCTTTATTTGCCTTGTTTTCTTCCCCATGAACAAAAACATTCCTTCAAATACTATCTCATCCCATTTATATATTATTTGAGCTCTATGGTTCAATGGTCAAATCCTTATCCTTTTACCAAATTGATCAAGGTTTGAATCCCACTTCCATCATTTTTGGTGGGATAAGTACATCTTACATCCCACATTTGGGATGTGGAATTTTCAAAAGGTATTTAAATGCCAAAAAATTCATGGTAGATAATACCAAGATATTGGTATTATCATGTATTTCATTGGGTTTTCATGGCATGAGGGAAGTATGTGGAAGTTTGTGGCGTGGCATGTGGGGTGTGTTGGAACCATGTGGTAACTTGGTGGAGACCATAGGAAATATATGAAAAACATGTGGAATGTTTGAATGAAACATGGCATGGGTCTTTCATGTGGAATGTGAATGAATTTTGAGGGGCTTGGCATGAAATTTAATTACAATATAAAATTAGATCATATCGAATGGTGGCAAGCCACATGATGGCTTGAGGACCCACCATGTGGTCTGATCTCCATTTTCCACTTGTTGACATTCATTGATTACTGACTTCTCATCACTTTTCAACAAAACCCATTTTTTTATTTGCCCAAAATGATCTTCTAGGTGTCATAACTCATGCATACAGGATCCATTTTGTAAACCAAAAAATGCATTAGAAAGATCTTGATGATCCCTTCACTATGGCATTGATAAACCTAAAATTTTAAGACTTTATTTTTAGAGTGAAATATAGATCTTCCTAGATTTATCCTCCCACTAGGAGATTTTGTACCTCCAAAAGTTTATTAATTGGTAAAGTGGTGAGGCTATTGTTCCCTCACTCTTCCAGCTTCCATCCATTTGGCCTTGTTTAGGTGTATCCCTTTAAGACTAACATGAAGATATTCAACATTTCCCCTTCATGATATTTGAACCTTCCTATCAAGTATTATATCTTCATGTAGTTCTTTTAGATACTTAGGATCAAAATCATCAATAAAAGGAATAGATACACTCTCATCATGATCTATAATCATCAAAGGATCATATAATTTTAGATTTTCCACATTCACAACTGAATAAATCTACATATAAGATGGCAAATCCAACCAAAAAGAGTTTTTAAAAATCTTTTATATAATCTAAAAGGACCATACTAGATTGGTTTTAGCTTTTTACCTTCACTTATTATCTTTCTTTACTAATGTGAAGCCATACCAAATCACCTAGAACAAACTAGTGATCAACACGATGTTTGTCATGTCTTACTTTATACTTTGTTTGACTTTTCTCTAACTGATCTTAGATAGTTTGATGTACTAGTTATATCTTTTGAATGAGCTTCTTGGCTTTAATAACATCTTTACATTCATTAGTAAATGAATCCTATCCATAACAAACATCTAGAGGATATTTAGGTAAATATCTATAACAAACTTCAAAAGGATATTTCATAGTAGAAGAAAGAAGTGCACAGTTGTAAGCATGTTGTTTAATGCAATAACCCATAAGTAAATATACCACTATGCATTTTACAACCTCTAACTACCCATCAGTCTATGGATGAAATGCAGTGCTCTTATTCAACCTAGTGTCCATCAATTCCCACAGTGTTGACCAAACTTCCCCAAGAAATCAAGAATCCCAATAAAAAATAATAGAAGCAGGAAAATCAAAATAAACCCATACATGCTAAAATAATAAGTGTGTCATAACTTCCCCTGTAATCTTCTTAGTTTAGGGAATTAAAACACACATCTTGCTAAATCTATCCACTACCACATACAAGTAATCATGTTTTCTCTATGACATAGACAAACCAATACAAAATCCATAGAAATACTTTCTCAGGGATGAGTAGGAATAGGTAAGGGAGTGTAAAGTCCTAGTTTCTTATTACTAAGTTTGTCTATGGCACAAAGAACACACCCCTTGATATATTTGGCAACATTTTCTTGCATACGGGGCCAATAACAACACATTTTTAAATGTGCAACCATTTTACCAACTCCAAAATGACCAAAAATAAGAGAAGTATGTGATTCCCTAATCGTGTGCACCCTTTCATTTTGAGAAATGCAAGGTTTACCCAAATGATACAAAATTCCATTATGCACATGATAGTTTGACTCTTCTACCTCTTTACCACTTATCAAGTCTTTGTACACATCTTTAAAGTTAGCATCATCAACATACTATTATTTATAACTTTTATGAGTCAATGAAATATGATATAAAATAATAGATGAAACTACCATAAGAGGCCTAAAAAGCATGTCATCAACTTTATTCTATTAACCTTTCTTATACCTGATCACACGATGAAACTGCTATAGGAAAGCAATCCAACAAAAATGCCTAGACTATTGTAGCTTGGCCTATGACTGGAGATACTGAAGGGGCTAATGATATATATGTATCACTATCTCCTTGACCATCAAGTAATGTTTCCATTTCTTTAAAATTTGAACCAATGCATACAATTCCTTATCATAAATTGGATAGTTTCTTACCACACTTGTGAAGGTCTAAGAATGATAGCATACTAGCTTCTTTCCCTGCATTAGAACAACTCCCATAGTATAATCACTTACATCTATCTTGATCTCAAATGGCTGTTACAAATCAAGAAGTGCCAAGATAGTAGTAGTATTAATCTTTGTCTTCAAAATATTGAAATCTTTTTGCTTCTTGCCTCTCCACTAAAAGAACTATTTTGTACTAGTCAAAGAATGCAAGGGTGATGCAATAAGTGAGAAATTAACAATTAATTTTCTCTAATATTATAATGCACTAAGAAAACTTATAACCTTAGTTACATTATTGGGTTTATTCCTTTAACTATAACCTCCACCTTTGTAGGATCAATTTTCAATTCACCATGTCCTAAAATATAACCCAAGTAAATCAAAGAGGTTTTGCCAAATTCACATTTAGACAATTTCAAGTAAAGTTCTCCCTTATTAATGCATCCATACTTTCCTAATATGCATCACACGATCTTCCCAAGACTGACTAAAGATCAAAATATCATCTAAGTAAACTATAACAAATTCATCAAGTAATGGCCTAAAAACACCATTCATTAATCGCATTAATGTAGCTAGTGCATTGCATAACCCAAAAGGCATGAGAAGCCACTCAAACAATCCCTATTTTATCTTAAAATTAGTTTTCCAAATATCACCATCATTAATCCTAACTTGATGATAACCACTTTTCAAGTCTAACTTGGTGAAAGAGATAACATTTCTTAATTGATCTAGAAAATCATCAAAATGAGGAAGAGGGTAATGATTCCTAATTGTAATTTTATTCAATGCATGGAAATCAACACACATTCACCATGTGCCATCTTTATTTTTCACTAGAATGATATGAAAACTAACAGGTGATGTACTAAGATGAATAGCTCCCTCTTCCAAAAGTTCCATTACCTGCTTCTTGATTTCCTTATTTGCCACCACTCATAACCTGTACATTCCAATGTTAGGGAGAGGAGAATCCTATAAAAACTGAATTTCATGTTGAACTCCCCTTTTAGGGGGTAACCCTTTGGGATCCTAAAACACATCATCATAAATAGAAATGATTTCAACCAATTATTTCTTATGTTTAGGATCACAATTTTCCATAGCTTGGGAATATTTTTTTCATTAGAATTAATAAACATGAGACAAAAAATATTTCTTGAATTGACTATTATTTTCATTTGCCCTACTATAACCAAGGAAAGACTTGTCTTAACATGATGTGCTCTGACTATATATTTAATGTCATCCTTAACAATCAAGTACTTATTCTTTTCCCTATAAAATAAAGATAAGGACTTCCTAAACTAATATTGCATATGTCCAAAGGGACTACATCCAAATCAACTTCATCCATGAATTTGGATGTGGTGACAAATTCCAATTTGCAAGTTTTGGTTACTTGAAGTTTTACATCATCACACACCCAACCAAGTGGATAGGGTTTCAGATGGAGAGTTATTTTTAAGCTTAACTTTTTAACAATCTCTTCAAAATTCAAATTTACCTATGATCCATTATCAAATAGGGTGTTAATATTATTATGTTTTAAAATAACCCTAATGTGGAACAACTCATTTATTTTCTTATTATCATGCACATATTTATGTTTTGAAGAGGAAGCAACATTACATGACTTAGTGTTAAAAGGAGAAGAATAATTTTGCATATTCATAGCTGTCATCTTAGTTTCATCCCTAAAATCTAAACCCAAATCCTAAACTACAATATTAGCTTTCCTATCTTTCTTATTAAACTTGTTAAAAGGATTTAACTCAAGATGTAATTTCCAACACTTAGACTCATCATGATTTTTCTTGCAATGATTGCAAAATGGCTTAGCCTCTTCTTTATGAATAATAATAGTGGATTTTGTTTTACCCTTTCTAGAACTTGCCCTTTAGAATGCTTAAATTCATATTGTTTACTTTTAACTTTAGGAAAATATTATTTTATCTATTTTTTGCTATCCTCTAAATGAATGGCTTTAACATATGTTTCATCTAAACTAGTGGGAGTGAGAACCAGAATCATGTGTTTTAAGTAACTATGCAACCCACCTATATACTTAAGTGGTGTTTCCTATATATAAAGAGGACTATTCAAAAGTAAACCCTTTTTCCTAAATTCTTATGTATAATCTTAAACACTTTGGCCTTTAGTTTGTTTGAAAGATTGCCAATCCATCATGGATTATTGCATATAGCCTAAAGGATAAAATTAATTTTTGAGTGCAACAAAAAATTCACTCCATGTAGAAATTGAGTTACCTATGTTAATCTCACTCTCCCTTAAGTTACTCCCCTTCTAGATGAGAGCTTTACCTCCCATTCAAAGAATAGCTAGATAAATTTTATCCTCATCATCTACAATCTTTTGGACCCTATAATATACTTCAATTTTCTTTATCCAATTATCTATCTTTTCTACATTAATCTCACCATTAAACATTGGTAATTCAAACTTAATATCTAGATTTAGTTAAGGAAGAAATTTAATGTCTTTTTTATCTTTACCATCACCCAAAGAGGAGGAAGGTTTCTAAAAAAATTTACCACCTCCATCATTCTCCATCTTAATTTGTTATTCGCGATAAAGTTCCTCAACCATGTCCTTCATTTCCAAGAAGGATTGTTGAAAAGATTATTTAGACTCAAAGTCATCTCCCATTTATGTAGTACATCTTGATCCAATCTCTAGATCATACTCTACTAATTCTCCTTTACCTTGCCTAGATCTCAACCTTGTCAACATACACAAGAAATCTACATGGTCAAATATGAATCTACTCTGATACCAAAAATTTGATTCATAATCATAATTATGCAAGTGTTATAGCAACAAAAAACACACTTGTAATGGATCAAAAACTTAATGTAATTTACTTAAAATAAACATTATAAATGATTATATAATTAAAATAAAATTTTAAATATCTAAAATAGCTTAAATTTAAGAGTGCAATAAATAAAGAGACAAAATTTGACAGAATTACCAAACATAATTTAATAACAGAGTTCAGCTATATAACCTAAGTCTCTAGATCTACTTGAATGGGGGATCAATCCTTATTAATTATAGATAAAATCACTTTACAATATTAATAAGTCTTCAAAATGGTCTTTCCATACTTTACTCTATTGAAGAGATACTCTTGAAATAAAATAATATTGTTTGAGGCCTTCAAAAAATCTCTAAGTCTCCAAAAACACTCTTTATTTAAATGCCATGAAATTTGTGGTAGATAATACCAAGAGATTGGTATTATCATGTATTTTTTTGGGTTTTCATGGCATGAGGGAAGTATGTGGAAGTTTGTGGTGTGGCATGTGGGGTGTGTGGGAACCATGTGGAAACTTGATGGGGACTATGGGAAATATATGGAAAACATGTGCAATGTTTGAATGAAACATGGCATGGATCTTTCACATGGAATGTGAAGGAATTTTGAGGGGCTTGACATGAAATTTAATTACAATATAAAATTATATCATATAAAATGGTGGTAATCCATGTGGTGGATTGAGGACCCACCATGTGGTCTGATCTCCATTTGCCACTTGTTGACATTCATGGATTATTGACCTCGAATTTCTTGTCAAAAAAACCCAATTTTTTATTTGCCTAAAATGATCTTCTAGGTGCCATAACTCATGCATACAGGCTCTATTTTTCAAACTGTGAAATGTGGTAGAAAGATCTAGATGAGCCCTTGGCCATGGCATTGATAAACCTGCAAATTGAAGAATTTATTTTTGGAGCAAAATATAGATCCTCCTCAATCAAAGGGTTCTACCTTTTGGAAGGTGAATTCCTCTATTCTAACCATATCTATCTTAACAGTTACCCTTTCTAACCTAGCTATTCACAAGTTGAATTAGATGGTAATGACTGGCTTCTTTAACTTGGGAGGTTCTAGTACCTCCACACTTGAGATACTAGATGCTCCAAGGGCATCCCTCTTCTTTCTTTCTAGCCCTTGAGTGACCACAATTCTTCTTTATTCCTACTCTTTCACCACAACCCTTATTTATGGCTTCATGTCATCTTACATCTCAACATCAGTAATTCTTGTCATGGCCCATGAATGGGAAAGAGAGGGGATCTTTTGCAATTTCCCATAAAATAACTAGTCTAGAATAATTGGCCCATGGATGGGGAATTCAACACTAAACAAATTTATCTCACTTGTGGGGCAAGGGATGGTCAATTTGGGTCTCTTCTTTGGTCTTAAAGGAACTAATGTTAGCTCTACTTTCCTCTTCTCTTAGGATGACACAAGAACAAATTATTTTCCTAATCTCTCCCTTTTGGACTTGAGCTTCTTCAAGATGCTCCCATTCTCTATCTATATTATATGCTTTTGCAAACTCCTTGAGAGCACCCTCAAGTGTCTCTTCCAATTCCAAGGTAATCGTGTCTATGTATTGAATTAGGGAAGGTTGCCTTTAGGGTAGTATTGAAGTTGAGTGCCCCTCCTTAGGTCTCTTTTATAATCTCACTTCTCCAAATTTATCCTTACCCTTGCCTTGTTAATCTTATTTTTACTTAGGCTACTTCAGATGGACCTATCAAGAAATGATATTGTAAATGATGCATTTTCCATCTCTCTTTGGATGTCTTGTCATCCTTGGTTAGCCTATGTTCTATTTTGATGTTGTGCCCCTAGATCCTGCCTAATAATTATTCATAATTCTTAGATTTGATATAGATGGTGTCATGAAAACCAAGTTTATGTGTATATTTAGGCTTGGGGAGATTATTTTCCTAAAAGTGGATAGCCACTATGCTCCTAAAATCCCACATCTTGAGTTCATCAAGTTGAAAACTAAATGAATCCCTATGTCTAGTCATGGTTTCAACCTATTTTCAATCTTGAAGTATGGTATTTCCAATGATCAATAGGAAGGGGTGGATAAGACATTTCTTTTTCTATTTGCAACTACCATCGATGCCATGTAGGAATTGGGAGGCAATTTCTTGCTCAACTAGCTTGCTAGGAAAATATATAGGCAACCTACAAGGTTGGGACATGATCCCCTCAATTTTGATGATTGTGTAGTTAGAGTATTACTAGATATAACTTATCATCTCTAGGTAATCCTTGATTAGGGGATGAAAACTAGGTATAAAAACAATTATGATGGCCTTAACTATGGATAGATAAATGTAGTCACAAATAAACTACATGTGGTTCATGTACTTAAAGATATGTAATTTAGAATAGTGGTGTGAAATGGTGGTTTTTCCATCTAGGGACCAATTCCTAATCCCTAATAAGTTAATTGAGGCAAACATGGAATCTATTAGGTATGACATCATCTAAAACTCTTGGAGGTCTTCCTTTTTATGGCAGTGAATTGCTTGGTGAGGAAGACACTTATTAGATCTCCAATTAGAGGGGTGAGATTTCCCTCTACCATGAAATGTATTAAGGGGACCTAGATTTTATTCACATAGGTGTTTGAGGGGGCTCCAAAGGCTCAATTCAATAGGGTTATTATTACCCTAATGCAATCTCTAACTTTGACTATTGGGATTTTTCCTTCAAAATCCTTGAAGATGTGGGGTCCTTGGTGCAGCCAAGTCCTAAGGACTGAGTCTAGGTCATGCTTGGAGGTCCACTCTTTGATTTTGGATAAATATACATGGGGAATGGGGAGCCTATAATACTTATCAAAAAATATAGGAGAAGTATATACCACTTTCTTCAAATTTCCCTCCTAAATGATCAATTCATTATCAACTCTACAGTCAACAAAGATGGTAGGAAGGATCTTGATGTAATGTAATACCTCAAGTTTTACTACAGTGTAGTGGAGGTTGGCTATTTGAATAGAGACCAGGTCATAGTGCCTCTAATTTACTATGGAAATTCTTTACTCCTCTTTTATGATGGGTTTTAATTCCTTGATCATGAAGAAGAGTTCAGACTAGTTCCTGATTCTTAGGATAATCTGTGATATAGTATCTATTTAGTGTCCTTGAAGATTCATCCTTCATTATTCATCGATAAATAGAGCTGGGTTACCTCCTTCAATTACTATCTTTGAGATGCAATAGTTCCTTTTTTGCTAATTATTCACACCAGATTATAGATGATCTTTGTGAAAGATCTTTTGCACTCAAAAACACAATTAAGTTCTTCTTGGATCGAGTTGTAACCAATCGAGTCTATTTAGGTTGATTTTATGTAGGGTTTAGGGTTTGGGAGCTTTAATGGTGGAATATATTGAGGATTTAGCTTATAGGTGCCTTGGATTTGATTTGGACCTTTGCCTTTATACCTTTGCATTTTTGAGCTGACAAGATCTTATATTTTATCCTTTTTTGCTTGTATGCCACCTATTTGGCATCAGTTTAGGCCTTTCATGACATTTTTCATTAATTCCATTTGAGCACTAGACATTAGTATTTAAAAATTCCTCTTTTATTTTGCACTATTAGATCAGAATCTAGGATTAGTGTGAGTTATTGATTATAATCTAGGCCCTTTCCTATGATTGGCTCTTTTTGTTCCAAACATTGTTGTTATGACACTTGTCATATTTATATACCTCTTCATGATCTAAATCTTATATCAATGCTTAGATGAATGAACATTAGCCATACGATAAACTCACAAGCCTTTGAAAAGTCATGAGCACCTTCATACTATTAGATCTAAATCTAGCAACAAATCTCACACCATTAGATCATCCTGTCAACTCTACCTCGAATGCACTTTCACCATGTGTTGAGATCATGGGATCTTGGGGCCTCATTGAAAATTATATGGAAGCCTCACATCATTGGATCAAAATCCAATAATGAAGCATGAACTATTGATCTATAGAGATACCCCAGATTTAAGTTAGTACATTATTAAGACCGTGACTTAGGCTTAAGTCCTTTAGGATAAGGTTTGTTTCAATTATTAAGCATGAAATAAACATTAGGATAAGGGGTTTATGCCTAAGTTTTATTATTTATACCCAAGGGGGCCATGGCCTAAATATCGTAAGCCAATGTTTATGCTATGTTTAATAAGACCAATGCATGCATTGGTCTAAAATATTTATGCCAAGTATTTATGAAATATTCTCAAAAGGATCAACATGACATAATGGTCTAATAACAAACACATCAAAACTTTTATCTAGAAGCATTTGGTCTAACTTTTACACTATAAGGACTCTCTTTGTAAAATAAGACTTAGTATAAGTTTATAGTTTAAGGTTCATGATATTTAAACAAAATTTAATGGGGACCTTAAAGAATAAATTTAGAACAAGTTTATTTTGTGTATATTTAGATTATAAGACCATTTCCACATTTTGAAATTTGAAGACTTCTAGTGTTTGAGCATTTTAGATTACTTTCCTTATATTGTAAATCTATTTTCAAGCTTTCAACAATATTTTGGAGTGTATTTTGACCTTAAGCATAATAATTCAATAGATTAAATTTTATGGTCTCAAGATCATCAAATAAATCCTCACAAACAATGAATGACATACATGCGAACATCTATTTTAAGTTAGTGAAGTTTTTCATTTGATGATCTTAAAGTTGATGGTCATGCAGATGTCAAATACATCCTTATAGATGTCAAATAATGGTGACACGAAAGTTAATTTTAAGCTCGTCATATTATTATGACCTAATGTGAGAATTAAACTTGGCACATTCATGGGACTTCCTAGGGTCTCAGACTTAATTCATTATATCAAATCAAAATATGTGATGAAGCATCAACTATCGATTGTGATCTAAGAGATTGCTCATGATTGGTTATTTCTGCCAAGTAGGTCCCTTCACTTTTAATCCTTAAATGTAAGGGTGTCACATGGTGATCATTTAGGCCTTATATAATTGATTGAATTTTTAAATATTCCTCGCTTCATTTGATCGAATCTTCACAAAAAAGCAAGGATAATTTATAGCAAATTGAGGGATTGAATATGATTGGTCTAATGGGAAATATGCAAGATTTTGTTGAGATTTCCTCATGTCATTTGATCAAAAGGCCATGAGATATCATGAAATCTAAGATAATCAAAGTTGCATGTTTTTTGAGTCAAAAATAATGCTTTCATCACTCCATTGGATCAAATGTTAGGATAAAACATGGGCTATTAGATCCTACAAGATGAAAGGAAGTTGAGTTAGGACCGTAGAGATATAAAATACTTAGGCTAAGGTGTTAAGACTAAGGTATCAATTGTATTAATAAATACATCAGTGCCTTCAAATTAAAACCTTAGGCTAAGGTATAAATAAGGGATTGAGTTAACATAAAAGTGGACTTGAGAAACTAGAACTTAGGCTAAGATGTTAAAATCTTAGGCTAAGTTAGGAAATATTAAAAGGATCATGTAAAATGAAGGTTAGGTATACAAGGAAATTTTAAAGGGGAAATTAATAAATGAGACCAAGGACTTTAGACTAAGTTTCAGTTGTGTTGAAAAATATGACTAATCTTAAAACATTAATTTTATCCTTAGGTCTAAAAATGGATTTTAAAAAGGTTCTCGCTGATTTGGTTCATACCACTATTCAAATTTAAATTGAGGGCTTTTGCTAGGGTTTTGAAACATTAAATTATTAGGGACAAATGCCATGGAACCTACAACTAATAGCCATAAAGAACATTTATTAGTGATGTTAATCTAAATTAAAGTAAAATAAAACAAAGTAAGCCTACTTTTAACAAAGTGGATGATCCTCAAATTCTATAAATGAATTTACCATGCTAAATTTTCATGTTCAATTCTAGGGTTTCTTCAAGGTCCTAATTTTTGAAAAATGGGGTTATGTTGGTACCTAAAATGGTGAATCATGAGTGAAACATAGTAATGTGTTAGAACTTATAGACTCTAGTTTAAACAAATAATTAGGTCATCCACTCTATTTGATCAATATCATCATCTAGATAAGATTATGGTTGAAACAAACCTTGCACTTGTAGAGTTAGGGACAAATAACAAGGCATAGCCATACTTTGTGTGTGTTTTTATTCCACTTACATTTTTCCATGGGGTTCAAGAAACAAATTTGAGATTTCATGTTCTTAACCACTAACACTGACTTATAACATGTTATGATGTTTATTAAGAACCATGATTTTAGCTTAGGGAAGGCTTGGACATTGCTCTACTACCATCTAGGAATTTATAGCTCCAACAAAGATTCCTTTGGATCTACTCAAGGCCTTGCTTCACTACCAGCCAGGCCTCTATATCCCTGGTGGAGATTACCTAAATCACCTATGCTTATAAAGATTTTTGATTTTGTATTGAGTTATTTTTTGTATTTCTTGAGACCTTTATGATTTTAGAAAGGTTGAGAACCAGAATAGCTAGGTTTTAGGATTTGGTCAAATGTTTGATCTTTGGAAAATCACCTATGGATTCAACCATTATCCCAAGCAAGTATGTTGATCAAGTGCGAGTATGAATATACCATGATAGTCTGAATTTTCACCCTATAGGTGTGAGTCTTATTAAAACAAATTTGAGGCTAAAATAATGCATAAGTTCTCATGAAATAGTTGACTTCTTCTATTGGTCATTACCGGTTTCTAAAAATTACAACATTATGCTTACATTTCATGACCATGGTCATCATATGCATGGGATTCATACCTTCATTTTTGAGTTTTGTGAACTTTCAAGCAAACTTCATAAATTTAAGCTCAGGATTATCCAAAAGGACTTATTAGAATCAACGAATAAAACAACAAGAAAGAAACACACAATAGAAAGTAGGAAAGAAAGACATCAAAGGAAAATAAATAAATATATACATGTTTTTTCACAAATAAGGGAAATTAAGGAAATAACTGAAAGGAAAATAGATAGCCTACTTACTCTAAATCTAACCATCTTATAGTTTACTAATGAAGACTTTTGTAAGAGCAATCGAGAAGTAGTGCTTGAGTTATTGCTCATTGGTGGGTAATGTAAACTTTACTCCTTGTATATATTTGAGCTTGAAGGTGTTATTTCCCAATGTTTCTACAATCTCATTGGCACAATACACAAGGGTGTGAATTTACCATGTTTTCCCTTAGGCTCAAATGCTTTGTCCCAAAAGAGAACTAGGTCTCCCTGTTTGAACACCTTAATCTTGGACCTTTTATCAAACCATCTCTTAATTATGGTTTGATGTCTACTAGAGTTAGAAAAGGATTTTTCCCTTGCATCTTCTATCTAAATTATGTCCAAAAATATTGAGTTGGTAAGTTCTTGACTCTCTTTGATGTATTCTTGTATACATTTGTATGTGGGAAGCTTAAGAGTAATAAGAAAGATAAGTTCTTATCTATACACTAATACAAATGGTGAGGCTCTTAAGGCTTGCTTGATTCTTATATTATCAACCCAAAGTGAAAATTTAAGGAGCTTGTGCCAAGTTATGGGCTTGTCTATAATAAAAATAATTATTATCTTCATCAGGTTTTTATTTATGGATTCAGAGACTCCATTCCCTTGGGGATAATGGTTAGATGCAAATTTGAGATTAATGCCATTATCATAAGTCCATTTAGTCATCTCTATAGAAATGATTGTAGATCCATTATCACATACTAGAGAGACTGAAGTTCTAAACCTAGTATATATGTTTTCTTCTAAGAAGTTGATCACCTCTAGGGTCCTACATTGCTTAGTGGCTACAGATTCAGTCCACCTTGTATAATAGTTTATGGCTATCAGGACATGTTTTTAACCTTCAAATGAATTGGGGTCATTTACCCCAATAAATTATAATCCCCATTGTGCAAATGGTTTGTTAACCATGAGTAGTTTTAGAGGCATTCCTAATTTTTACTCCTTGGTGTTAAAAATATGACATGAGTGGCACTCCCTCACATGTTTATGGGAATCCTTAAAAATAGTTGGCTAATAATAGCTATCTCTAATCATTTTGTGAGTTGTGGTCCTCCTAAATGGATGTCCACTACCCATTTTTTCATGAAAGGTTATCATGATTTGGGTGGCTTCTTTTTGTGAGACACATCTCAAATAAATTCCTTCAAAATTTATTTTATACAAGATCCCATTATTGATTAAGTAGTGGGTATATTTCAATATTAGGGACCTCTTTTGCTCCCTAGATAGACCTATAAGATACGTAACATTAATTAGTAAATGTATGATTGAATCATACCACTCACTAGTTTGAATGTTTTGTTGATCCACTTATATAATACTTAGCCTAGGGTTAGTACTATCAATCATCTAGATCAGACCTTGGCATCTTACCAATTTTTCTATTTTCATCTCTAAATCATATTCATACAAAATTGACATCCACTTACCTCTACATTCTCCTAATTCATTTTGAATTAATATAAATTTGGTGGTAGGGTCAGGTAAGATAACATGCACCTTATTTCTAAGGATGTAATGTCTAAATTTATTAACTACCTTAACTAATGCATATTCTTTCTTATCAATCAATGAATAATTTAACTCAACATATTTAAAATTAGTGATCATAAAAGCTATTATGTGATCACACCCATCACTCTTCTAAGTTAACACTATAGCCATAGTTGGTCAGATGTAAAGGAGTAGAGGTAGAAGTCCCTTGAGAAGTCAAGACTTATGAGGACTAGAGCATGGCTAATGGCCTCTTTGATATCATTAAATGCCTTTCTAAAATATCCATTCCATGTGACCTTGGAATCCTTCTGTATCATGTCATTTAGTGGACTGACAATATTTGTAAAGCCAAAAAAAACTTTCTTACAAAATTTATCTTACCAAATAATGAATTTATCTCTTTCTTACTATTTGGAGGTACTATTATATATATAGCCTCCACTCTTTTAGGATCTATAGAGATCTTATCTTTGGTTTATAACATGAACCAATAATTTTACTTCAATCACACAAAAGATACTCTTTTTAAGGTTTAAGTAAATGCCATACATTCTACATATTTCAAAAAAATGTTGCAAATGCATGAGTGATCCTCCCTTTTTTTATTAAAAAACTATTAGATCATCCATATAAATAATTATGCATTTACCTATCAGGCCTTAGAAGGCATGGTCCATAGCTCTTTGAAAATTAGCTTCTACATTGATTACCTCAAAGGGAATCTTCTTGTAAGAAAAGATCCCCCACTTTGTGGTAAAATTTATCTTCATCCTATCTTCTGTATACACCAACACTTGGTTATAAATTGAAAAGCCATCAAGAAAATACATCATAGCTAAACTTGAAATAAATCAAATCAATTGGTATAGGGAAGGAAGGGGATAGTTATCATTTTTTTATGCTTTATTTAAGTTTTTAAAGTCAATACAAAGTCTAATATCACCATTATTATTCATAACTAACACCAATTTAGCCACCCAGGTTGAATTCCTGATGGGGAAGACTATCCTAGCATCTACTAATATTTTGACCTCCTTAAAGAGCATGGGTTCTAGGATAGGATTTAAATGCCTCTATTTCTACCTAAATGGTTTGTAACTCTCCTTAAGGGTTATAGTATGGGTAATGACCCTTGGATCAAAGATATTTAAGCCATCATAGGACCAAGCTATGACTCCCTATATTGGGTAAGGATCTCTTTATGTTTCTTATTTTTAATGTTTATGTAGGATTTTCCAACATTTACATGATGGGGTTGATCTTAGAGGCCAAGGTCAACAAAATTATAGTCTTTCCCACTTACCTTGGGAAACTTAGAAACTTTAGCTAGTTTATCCTTATCAAATAGTCTCTCTAGATAAATCATCCCCTTAGGGATCTTTTTGTCATTCAACTGAATGACTTTACCATCAAACTTGTCCTCTTTAGATGTATTTTCATTAGTCTCATCAATAATATGAGCATCAAAAACTCCAAAATTGGTTATGAAATATAATATCTACTAATCATCATTGAAAACTTGAAAATGATTAAATTATCAGGTACTGAAGGACAAGGAACCAACTCAATGTTAAAACTAGGGGAATATTGGTTGGGCATGAGGTTGGCTACAACAAATGCCAACTCATCAACAACTTGGTTTTCTCCTCTTGGGATGGAAATGATGCCAAAGGAATCAAAGGATTCAATAAAATCCCAAAATATAAACTTATACCTTTTTAGGTATGAGAGTTTACATTGGTATTTACTTCTTACTTGGTTGACCACTAGTTCTGAATCCCCATAAACTAGTAGCTCTTTAACCTTATTTGTTATAACAAATTGTAAACCCAAGATAAGGGCTTCATACTCAACAAGGTTTTTAGTATAAGGTAATTGGAACCTATAATAAGTAAGCTACTTTATATTAGTAGTGTTAATTAAAACAATACCAACACATGATCCAACATTACACTTGGAACTATCAAAATGCAACTTACATAGTCTAGGAACAACATGAGCAATTTTAGTAGCACATAATTTATCTGTATATAGGGTGAAAACACCTAAGTCTAATTCAATTATGTTTAACCTCTCATTCATATAATTTTACTCAATTATCATATGTTTTATTCTTGGTTCTCTCTCAACCTTGATTTGATTAGGAACTGCATTTCAAATTAGCCATAGATGTGACCAATTTGTAGACATGTAACCATTCAAAGTCTTGGTCAATTCCATACTCAATAAGATTCCATAAAAATCAATTATATCAATAAATTGACTATAAATGAATTTTTTCACCTTAGGCTAAGAAGCTAGTTACATGTGAACATTTAGAAGCTCTGTTATTACCCTAACTCTAGATTTGTCTAATTAGGTGATAATCCTATTAGACTTAATGGGATTCAAGTTAAGTTATTTAAATATAACTACAAGAATTATATTAGTATATGCTCCTAAATATAATAAGAAATTATGTAAGTTTTTACCAAACATCTTGATAGTGAGCAAGAAAGGAGGAGATTCAACCTTGGCCTTGTGCACAATCATATTAGCATGATCAGTCTATGGTGGATTGTTGGACTTCTTTGATAAAGAATTCAACAAAATGTCTTTTTGACCTATAATCTATATAATTTTATGCAATAATATTATCCTTTATCATATTCATGTCCTCAACTATGTTATATCTAGTTTTAGAAGAACTAGGAATTTCAATGTTGGGTTTAGAAGTACTCCCTTTAGGTGGCTCTAGATTGGTTCTTGAAAAAGTGTCTGGAGAAGTTCTAAAGTTATTGTAGTTTTTGATGTGGTCAAAGGCTACCTCTATTCCCTATTACTTAATGGATAAGTCTTCTTTAAGAACTATTGAAAGGCTTGGATCTCTTTAGGGACCTCATCAGGTTCATTTTCCTCTTAATAGGGGAAATCATAAGTGTCCACCATGAAGGCTTGATCAAATGAATTATATCTAGAAGTGATTTCACTATTATCCTTATTAAGTACCACTTCAAATGTATCTAAAGCTTCTTATAAATCCTTAAAGGCTTTACAAAACTCTATACAATCAAATTTTCCATGCTTGGTTGTATAATGTACCCTATAATAATCAGGTAATGCAATATCAATGAGGTTAATATCCATGGTCTTCTATTTAGAATATGGGTCATTATTCATATTATTATGAAAAATATCATTTTGAAATCTATTAGTTGACCTATTATACCTTTGAAATGAGAAGTTCTTACTTGAACTTTTAGTAGTATTTATAGCTTATTTTTGCAACTGAAGAAAATCAATGCTCAATTTTTGGACCATTTTAAAGATAGATTCATTCTTATTTTTAGGAGTTTCATAATTATGTACCTATTTATTGTTAGTAGATGGTACCAAATCCATTTGATCATTTGGATTTAATCCATTAGTAGGATGACTTAATAATCCTACATTTTAATTAGGAGCTACATTACTCAATGACAACTGAGTTAGGTTTAGAATTTGATTTAAGGTTGGGAGATTTTGGTTATTGTTTGGGAATAAGTTCATCATAGGCATTATGGGTTTATGTTTGGCATAGAATATGCCATTTTTTCTTGATACTGAATCTGATCATTGATGGTTATTGCCTCAACTTAGGCTCTAGTAATTGAAGTTATGGATGGCATGGATCTCTTCAAAACTATAAAGGTCATGGGATCTACTACATCTTTGTAAATATCTAGAGATAAAACATCATCAAGATTATAAGGGTCTATGGTCCTACTAAAAATTATCTAAAATATAGAATTTAAGGACCTAATATGCTCACTTGCATCTCTTCTAATGGTGGTGAATTGATGTAGTTAACACAAGGACTAACAATCTTATCAAATTGATCTATAAATGCATTGTTGAAATCATCCCAGCTAGTGATGTAATTATTAGGCAAGTTAAAAAACCATGCATAAGAATAATCCTTAAATGTGAAGGGGAATAACTTGAAAGCTACATCCTCATATACAACATTTAGCAATCTTAAGGTTTCTTTAAAATATTTTATATATTCCTCAGTAGTTACTATACCCATTGGACTAAATGTAGTCAAGTACTTTTCAAGGTTGTATGGGAGGTCATGTACCACACCTAGTACATTGATGGAAGACTCTCCAAACCAAGCCATACTTAGATTAAAACTGAAGGCACAACTACCTTTAAGAGGTGAAGTTGGTAAGGATATGGATCTCCTATGTCTACCTTTGTCATGCCTATATTTTCTATGCACCTCAATATCTAGTAAAGGATCCTTGGTATTTGAGTGTGATCTTGTTATAATCTTGGGTAATTCTAGCTTAAAATTTGGAGATCTTACCTAAAATATGATGCATCGATTTAAATTTTATAATGAACAAGAGTTACACCTACACATTGAGCCTATTTTGCAAAGGTGGTACGAAAAACTGTAAAGGATGTTGATAGTTTATTGGATTAGCTCAAAGATACATTCAATTATGTGAATATGGTCTATATTTATATGTATAAGCCTAAAATAATTCATATTTATGAAATATATACCAACCTTTGATAAAAAAAGTTGTCCTAAACTTATATACTATAGATTCTTAAAGCTCAAGCTAAATTTACCAAAAACAAGCATCACTACCCAAGGAACTTCAATATTTGTCTAAGGAAGAACAAAGATGCATTATAAACAATAAAGATCAATGATATTTATACTTTTAAGCAAATAATTCACTCAAAAACATAAAGGTACATTGATCTTAGACCAAAACATGTTAAGATCAATAAATATTCAAAGAATTTAGGCCCTCCTTCTAGTTCCAATAGATCTTATCCTTTTGATTCTTATAAATGAACCATAGGTGCTATTATTTTTTCAAGAAAACTTCTCATTTTAGAATTTATAAAAATTAGAGCATGAGATGTAGGTTTTGACAATCTAGTTTCCTATGGTGAAATAATAGCAGATCAAGATAAACTATTCCATAATATTTATATGATTTGGTGGTTGGGAGTCACCTTGGTCCATTCGTTGTGAATTGTAGAGTCTATGTTAATAATTATTAAATTATATAATATATTTAAGATAAAAACTAATCTAAGTCGATATTTATAATGAATTTAAAGCTAAAGTGATCTGGTGTAAAAAAGAGCAAAGAGAAGGGTAAGGTAGAAAAGAAATGAGTGATTTTCGATTTTAGTCTCAAACATTATGACAAAGCATCAATTTAAAATGAGTTTGCATTCAAATAATATATTATTAAACATAGCCTAAGCTTAAATTCCACTATATATTAGGCAAACTTCAAAGGATGATGCAAAGAGTCACAAGTAAGAACAAGGTCTACTTTAGGGACTTACTACTATAATAAAAAAAAACATTAGCACATCTGAATATAAAGCAAAATGAAGTGAAGAAAAATGTAAGATCCTTCAACTAATCTAGCATATGAAAAAAATAGATACATTTTGATTAGAAAGTTCAACTCAAAATTCAAAAACACCATTCAAATTCAAGACATCTCCTAATAATTGAGAGAAAATCTATATTAGCAATTGACATCAAATCTAGACAATCCTTGAAGAATTCCTTGATTATATTAATTGCTTCAAGTGTAAACAATTTTCTCAAAATTATTTGTCCTTTAAAAATGGTAATACATGCCTTTATATAAATATTAGGTAGTATACTAGTCGGTTGTAAAATATAGGTATACAAAGATAAGGACAACTATCCTTACATGTTCTAAAATACACGTTCTTTTCAAAATCATATTGACTTAGAGGTAAATATTCTAACAAACTAGCATATGCCTTTACAATGGAATATTCTATTTCAAAATGTTACAAAATCCTACAAAATAGAATATTTTCTAATTTTTTGGTGGACCTTTGCTTGTTATAATTGGAAGACGCTCATGGTCTTAGTATGTTGCACATCAACTAGCTCTAGATCTATGGTAGGCTTCAGGATATGTTCCTTCTCTTGATATTCTAGGTCATCAAACTCTCTATCATTTTTGGCCATGGATTCTTTAATGCTACTAAATTCATTTATCTTCTCTCTAACATTGATTATCATGTCTAGGATCTTACTGTTATCAGCCCTAGATTTGCCTTGGTTCTTTCTTTTGATTTCTTAAGTTACCAAAGTAGCCATTTGTCTAAATTCCTCATCACTTATGATTCCAAAGGAATTGGGTTGTGAAATATCTATAAGCATAGTCCAAAGAATCTATTTAATCTTTGTAATTAGCTCCCTATAATCTTCTAAATCCTTTCCACATCCATGTGCCATGCACTCAAATTTTGAACCTTGTCAACCACAATTCCTAGAATTATGTTCAAGTGTCCCAAATTGATGGTTTTGAACCTTGGGGTCTATTTTCTTTCTTGTATGTTGAGAAGTTTGGCTATAGTTTCTTTTGAACCTTAGGATCTATTTTCTTGCTTGTATGTTGAGAAGTTTGGCTATATTTTCTTTTGAGGCTTACTATTGGGTGAACAAACCCTTGGATAATGCACTCTACTAATCTAATACACTCTACCTTAGCTTCATTGTTTAGAGTGCCTTGAAAATGTCATAAAATGAGTCATCAATCATTTTTGTCATTACTTCAAGTACTAATAGAATTGCCTATGTTTACAGGTTTTATTTTTCCCTTTCTATATTTAGAATCCTTTACTTCATTCCTTGGACCCTTGATTTTTCTTGTTCTAACTGGGCCTCAATCAAAATTTCCACATCCTCTTTATGAATGGTAGCTTCATTAAGGTAGTAACCTCCCTTAGGGGTTAATCCTACAAAGGGATCTACCTTTTGGAAGGTGAATTACTCTATTCCAACCATAGTTGTCCTGGTAGTTACCCTTTCTAACCTAACTATTTTAGGGTTAAATTGGATGGTAGTGATTAGCTTGTTGAACTTGGAAGGTTTTGGAACCTCCACACCTGAGCTACTAATTTCTCCCAAGGCATCCATCTTCTTGCTTTTTGGCCCTTGAGTAACCACAATTATTCTTTCTTCCTACTCTTTCACCACAACCCTTATCCATGGCTTCATGTCATCTTTCATCTCAATATTAGTAACTCTTGTCATGGCCCATGAATGGGAAAGAAGGGATCTTTTGTATTTTCCCATAAATGAACTATTCTAGGATAACTAGCCCATGGATCAAGAATTCATCATTGAAAATTTTTATCTCACTTGTGGGGTGAGATATGGTCAATCTAGGTCTTTTTTTTGGTCTCATAGGAACCAATGCTAGCTCTACTTTCCTCTTCTCTTGGGATGGTATAGGCACAAGTTATTTTCCTTTATCATCTCTAGGCTCTCCCTCTTAGACTTGGGCTTCTTAAAGCTTTTCCCCTTCTCTGTCTTTATCATATGCCTCTACAAGCTCTTTGAGATCACCCTTAAGTGTCTCTTCTAGTTTTAAGGAAATCATGTTTATGTATTTAATTAGGGAAGGTGGCCTTTGGGGTAGTATTAAAGTTGAGGACCCCTCCTTAGGTCTCTCTTATAACATCACTTCTCCCAATTTCCTTTTTCCATTGCCTTGTTCATATTATTTTTTCTTAGGCTACCTCAGATGGACTTAACAATAAATGATATTGTAAAGGATACATTTGCCATCTCTCTCTAGATAGCTTGTCATCCTTGGTCAACTTATGTTCTATTTTCATGTTGTGCCCCTTAATATTGGATAATAATTATTAATAATTCTTAGCTTTGATATAGATGGTGTCATGAACACTAAGTTGATGTGTGTATTTAGGCTTGTGTCACTTATTCTCCTTTAAGTGGTTAGCCACTACACTCTTAGGATCCCACATCTTGAGTTCATCAAGTTGAAAACCAAATGAATCCCTATGTCTAGCCTTTATTTCAACCTATTTCCAGTATTGAAGTATGATCTTTCCAATGATCAGTGGGAAGGGGTAGAGAAGACCTTTCTTTTTCTCTTTACAACTACCATTAATGCCATGTAGGAATTGGAAGGCAATTTCTTGCTTAACCAACTTACTAGAAACATATACTAGCAACCTATAAGGTTGGGATATGATCCCCTCAATTATAATGATCATGTAGTTTGGGTAGTACCATATATCAACTATCATATCCATGTAATTCCTGATTAGGGGGGTGAACCCTAGGCATAAAAACACCCATGATGAACTAAAATATGGCTAGATAAACACAATCACAAATAAATTTCATGTGGTTCCTATAACTAAAGATATGTAATTGAGAATAGTGGTGTGAAATGGTGGTTTTGCCATCTAGGGACCAATTCCTAAACCCTAGAAAGTTAATTGAGGCAAGCATGACATCTAGTAGGTATGCATAATATAAAACTGCTTGTAGGTCTTCCTTTTTATGGTAGTGAATTGCTTGGTGAGGAAGACACAAATTAAATCTCTAATTAGAGGGGTGGACTTTTCCTCCACCATGAAATGGACAAAGGGGACCCAGATTTTATTCACATAGGTGGTTGAGGGGGCTCCAAAGGATCAATTCAATAGGGTCATTATTACTCTAATGCCCTCTCTAAATTGGACTATTGGTATTTTATGTTCAAAATCCCTGCAGATGTGGGGTCATTAGTGTAACCAAGGACTAAGGATTGAGTCTAGGTCATGCTTGGAGATCCACTCTTTGATTTTAGATAAATATACATGGGGAATGGGGAGCCTATAATACTTCTCAAAAGCTATAGGATAAATATATGCCACTCTCTTAAAATTTCCCTCCTAAATAACCCATTCTTTATCAATTCTATAGTCAACAAATATGGGAGCAAGGATATCAATACAATGTAGTAACTTAAGTTTTACCATAACGTAGTGGATGATATCCATCTAAATTATGACTAGGTCATAGTGCCTCTAGTTTACTATGGTAATTCTTTACTCCTTTTTGTGATGGGTTTCAATTCCTTGATCATGAAGAAGATTTCAGCCTAGTTCCAAATGATTGAGATATTCAAGGCTACAATATCTAATTTGGTGTCCTTGAAGATTTAGCCTTCATTATCTATTGACAAATAAAGCTTAGTTTCCTCCTTCAATTGCTATCTTTTAGCTGTCATGGTCCCTTTTTTACTAATTATTCACATTGAATTACAAATGATCTTTGTGAAATTTCTCTTACACTCAGAAACATAATTAAGTTCTCCTTGTATAAAGTTGTAACCAATTGAGTCCATTTAGGTCAATTTTATATAGGGTTTAGGGTTTTGGAGCTTTAATGGTAGAATATATCCAAGTATTGGCTTATACATGCCTTGGATTTGATTTGGACCTTTGCCTTTATAATTTTACATTTTTGAGTCCAAAATATCTTGTATTTTGTCCTTTTCTTCTTATATTGTGCCTATGTGGCATCAGTCTAGGAGTTTCATGGCATTTTTTGTAAATGCCATTTGATAACTAGTTGTTGGTATTTAAAAATGCCTCTTTTATTTCTCACCGTTAGATCAAAATCCAAGATTAGCATAAGACATTGATTGTAATCTAGGCCCTTTCCTATGATTGGCTCTTTTTATTCCAAGTATTGTAGTTATGACACTTGACATATTTACATACCTCTTTATGTTCCAAATCTCATCTGAGTACTTGGATGAATAAATGTTAGCCACGTAGTGAGCTCATGGGACTTTGAAAATTCATGATCACCTTTATACCATTGGATAAAAATTTAGTGGCAAAGCACATGACATTAGATCATCCTATCAGCTCTATGTCAAATGCACTTTTACCACATCTCAAGATTGTAGGCTCTCAGGGCCTCATTGAAAAGTCTATGGGAGCCTCATGTCATTAGATCAAAATCTAGTGATGAAGCGTGAAATATTGATCTATAGATATGTTCAAACTTTAAGTTAGTACATTATTAAGACTATAGCTTAGGATTGAGTCCTTTAGTATAAGGGTTGTTTTGCTTATTAAGCATGAAATAAACCTTAGGCTAAGGGGTTTATTCCTAAGTTTTCCAATTTATACCCAAGGGGGTCATGGTTTAAATATCATAGGCTAATAATTATGTCATGTTTTATAAACACAATGCATGAATTGGTCTAAAATATTTATGCTAAGGATTTATGAAATATGCTCAAAAGGATCAACATGTCATAATGGTATAACAACAAACACATTAAAACTTTTAGCTAGAAGCATTTGGTCTAACTTTTATGCTATAAAGAATCTCTTTTTAAAATAAGACTTAGTATAAATTTATAGTTTAAGGTTAATGGCATTTAAACAAATTGTCATGGGGACCTTAAAGTATAGATTTAGACTAAGTTTATTTTATATATATTTAGATTATAAGACCATTTCCACATTTTGAAATTTTAAGACTTCTAGTGTTTGAGCATTTTTTTATCACTTCCATTAGATTGTAAATCCATTTCTGAGCCTTCCAACAAGATTTTGGAATGCATTTTGACCCTGAGTATAATAATTCATTAGTTTAAATTTGATGGTCTCATAGTCATGAAATACATCATCATAGACATAAATGATAGTCATGTGAACATTAATTTTAAGCTAGTGAAGTTTTATTTGATGGGCATAAAGTTGATGATTGTGTGGATGTAAAATACATCCTTATGAACATTAAATGATGGTCACATGAATGTAAATATTAATTTCATCAAAATATTATGACCCAATGTGAGAATGCCACTTAACACATTCATAGGGCTTCCTAGGGTCTTAGACTTAATTCACTCCATGAAATCAAAATTTATGATCAAACATTAGCCATCGATCATGATCTAAGATCTTGCTCATGATTAGATGTTACTGCTAGGTAGGTCCCTTCTATTTTAATCCTCAAATGTAAGGGTGTCACTTGTTGATCATATGGGCCTTTTATAGTCCCTTGACTTTTCAACTGTGCCTCACTCCATGACAAAATGAAGAACATTGATAGTGATCTAAGGGCTTGAATATGATTGGTCTAATGGGCTATATGTGGGATTCTATAAGGATTTCCTCATGCCATTTGATCGAAAGGCCATGAGAAAGTGTGAACCATTAGATCATAAAATATGCATGTTGTTTAAGTTCAATCTCAAGATTTTGTCATTCTATTGTATCAAATGCTAGGATAAAACATGGTCTATTAGATCCTACAAGATGCAAGGAAGTTAAGTTAGGATCATAGAGATATAAAAACTTAGGATAAGGTGTTAAGACTAAGGTCTTGATTGTATTAATAAATACAATAGGGGATTAGAATTAAAACATTAGGCTAAGGTATAAATAAAGGATCAAGTTAACATAAAAGTGGACTCATGAAACTATAACTTAGGCTAAGACATTGTTAAAATCTTAATCTAAGTTAGGAAATATTAAAAGGACCATGAATAATTAAGGTTAGGTATACAAGGAACTTTTAAAGGGGAAAGTAATAAATGCAACCAAGGACTTTAGGCTGAGTTTTAGTTGTGTTAAAAAGTATGTCTAATCTTAAAACATGAATTTTATCATTAGGTATGAAAATGTATTTTAAAAAGATTCTAGTTGATTTGGTTCCTGCTAATATTCAAATTTAAATTGAGGGCTTTGGCTAGGGTTTTGAAACATGAAATTCTTAGGAAAAATGCCATAGAACTTGCAACTAAAAGCCATAAATAAAATTTATTAGCGATGTTAGTCTAAATTAAAACAAAAAAAAAAAAAAAAAGCCTAATTTAACAAAGTGGATGATCCTTAAATTCTATAAATGACCTTACCATGTTAAATTTAACAAATATGGCTAGATAAACACAATAACAAATAAATTTCATTTGGTTCTTATAATTAAAGATATGTAATTGATAATAGTGGTGTGAAATGGTGGTTTTGCCCTCTAGGGACCAATTATTAATCCCTAGGAAGTTAATTGAGGCAATCATGAAATCTACTAGATATGCATCATATAAAAATTCTTTTAGGTCTTCCTTTTTATGGTAGTGAATTGCTTGGTGAGGAAGACACTGATTAAATCTCTATTTAAAGGGGTGAACTTTTCCTCCACCATGAAACTAACAAAGGGGACCCAGATTTTATTCACATAGGTGGTTAAGGGGGCTCCAAAGGATTAGTTTAATAGGGTCATTATTAATCAAATGCACTCTCTAAATTGGACTATTAGGATTTTATGTTTAAAATCCCTATAGATGTGGGGTCATTGGTGTAACCAAGGACTAAAGACTGAGTCTAGGTCATGCTTGGAGATCCACTCTTTGATTTTAGATAAATATACATGGGGAATGGGGAGCCTATAATACTTCTCAAAATCTATAGGATAAATATATGCCACTCTCTTAAAATTTTCCTCTTGAATAACCCATTCATTATCAATTCTATAGTCAACAAATATGGGAGCAAGGATATCAATACAATGTAGTACCTTAAGTTTTACCATAGTGTAGTGGAAGATAGCCATCTAAATAATGACCAAGTCATAGTGCCTCTAGTTTACTATGGCAATTATTTACTTCTTATTTATGATGGGTTTCAATTCCTTGATCATGAAGAAGAGTTTAGACTAGTTCCTAATGCTTGTGATATTCAAGGCTACAATAGCTAATTTGGTGTCCTTGAAGATTTAGCCTTCATTATCCATTGACAAATAAAGCTTAGTTTCCTCATTTAATTTTTATCTTTTAATTGCCATGGTCCCTTTTTTTGCTAATTATTCACACTAAATTGCAAATGATCTTTGTGAAAGTGCTCTTGTACTCAAAAACACAATTAAGTTCTCCTTGGATAAAGTTGTAACCAATTGAGTCCATTTAGGTCAATTTTATATAGGTTTTAGGGTTTTAGAGCTTTAATGGTAGAATATATCCAAGCATTGGCTTATACATGCATTGGATTTGATTTGGACCTTTGCCTTTATACCTTTGCATTTTTGAGCCCAAAATATCTTGTATTTTGTCCTTTTCTTATTATGTTGTGCTTATGTGGCATCATTCTAGGACTTTCATGGCATTTTTCATAAATGTGATTTGATAACTAGTTGGTATTTAAAAATGCCTCTTTTATTTCACACCATTAAATCAAAATCCAAGATTAGTATAAGCCATTGATTGTAATCTAGGCCCTTGCCTATGATTGGCTCCTTTTATTCCAAGTATTGTAGTTATGACACTTGGCATATTTACATACCTCTTTGTGTTCCAAATCTCATGTCAATACTTGGATGAAATAAGGTTAGCCATGTAGTGAGCCCATGGGACTTTAACAATTCATGAGCACCTTTATACCATTAGATCAAAATTTAGTGACAAAGCACATGACATTAGATCATACTATTAGCTCTATGTCAAATGCACTTTTACCACATCTCAAGATTGTAGGCTCTCAAGGCCTCATTGAAAAGTCTATGGGAGCCTCACGTCATTAGATCAAAATTTAGAGATGAAGCATGAACTATTGATCTATAGAGATGCTCAAACTTTAAGTTAGTACATTATTAAGACTACAACTTAGGATTGAGTCCTTTAGTATAAGGTTTGTTTTGATTATTAAGCATGAAATAAACCTTAGGCTAAGGGGTTTATTCCTAAGTTTTCTATTTTATACCCAAGGGGGTCATGGTCTAAATATCATAGGCTAATGTTTATGTCATGTTTAATAAACATAATGCATGAATTGGTCTAAAATATTAACGCTAAGGATTTATTAAATATGCTCAAAAGGATCAACATGCCATAATGGTCTAACAAAAAACACATTAAAACTTTTAGCTAAAAGCATTTGATCTAACTTTTATGCTATAAGAAATCTCTTTTTAAAATAAGACTTAGTATAAATTTATAGTTTAAGGTTAATGATATTTAAACAAAATGTCATGGGGACCTTAAAGTATAGATTTAGACTAAGTTTATTTTATGTATATTGAGATTACAAGACCATTTCCACATTTTGAAATTTGAAGACTTCTAGTGTTTGAGCATTTTTTGAGCACTTCCATTAGATTGTAAATCCATTTCTAAGCCTTCCAACAAGATTTTGGAATGCATTTTGACCCTGAGTATAATAATTCACTAGCTTAAATTTTATGGTCTCATAATCATCAAATACATCCTCTTAGACATCAAATGATAGTCATGTGAACATTAATTTTAAGCTAGTGAAGTTTTTTATTTGATGGGCTTAAAGTTGATGATCATGTGGATGTAAAATACATCCTTATGAACATTAAATGATGGTCACATGAATGTCAATTTTAATTTCATCAAATTATTATGACCCAATGTGAGAATGCCACTTAACACATTCATAGGGCTTCCTAGGGTCTTAGACTTAATTCACTTTGTCAAATCAAAATCTATGATGAAACATCAGCCATTGATCATGATCTGAGATATTTATCATGATTAGTTATTACTACCAGGTAGGTCCCTTCTCTTTTAATCCTCAAATTTAAGGGTGTCACATGTTGATCATTTTGGCTTTTTATATTCCCTTGACTTTTCAACTGTTCCTCACTCCATTATAAAATGAAGAACATTGATAGCGATCTAAGGGCTTGAATATGATTGGTCTAATGGGATATATGTGGGATTCTATTAGGATTTCCTCATGCCATTTGATTGAAAGGCCATGAGAAAGTATGAACCATTAGATCATCAAATATGCATGTTGTTTAAGTTGAATCTCAATATTTTGTCACTCTATTGGATCAAATGCTAGGATAAAACATGGGTTATTAGATCCTACAAGATGCAAGGAAGTTAATTTAGGATCATAGAGATATAAAAAAATTAGGATAAGGTATTAAGACTAAGGTCTTGATTGTATTAATAAATACATTAGGGCATTAGACTTAAAACCTTAGGCTAAATTATAAATAAAGGATCAACTTAACATAAAAGTGGACTCAAAAAACTATAACTTAGGCTAAGACATTGTTCAAATATTAATCTTAGTTAGGAAATATTAAAAGGACCATGAAAAATGAAGGTTAGGTTTACAAGGAACATTTAAAGGGGAAAGTAATAAATGCAACCAAGGACTTTAGACTAAGTTTTAGTTGTGTTAAAAAATACATCTAATCTTAAAACATGGATCTTATCCTTAGGTATAAAAATGGATTTTAAAAAGGTTCTAGTTGATTTGGTTCCTACTAATATTCAAATTTAAACTGAGGGCTTTGGTCAGGGTTTTGAAACATGAAATTCTTAGGAAAAATGCCATAGAACTTAAAACTAAAAGCCATAAAGAAAATTTATTAGTGATGTTTGTCTAAATTGAAGCAAAAAACAAAAAACAAAATAAGCCTAATTTTAATAAAGTGGATGATCCTTAAATTCTACAAATGACCTTACCATGTTAATTTTTCATGTTCAATTTGTAAAATTTAAGGATCATCCACTTTGTTAAATTTAAGAGTATCATCAGAGGGGGTTTGAATTTTCAAAAAATGGGGGTATGTTGGTCCAAACACCCCCTCTGATGATACTCTTCCTCTAAATTACCTATGAGGGAGAGATATCCCTATAACCACCTCAATCATATGAATGGTTGTTTAGTCTAAAATAATAATAATCATCAACATATAACCATAAATAAATTACTGGATATAAATAATCTATAAATGAAATAATTTATCATGATCATAAAGCATAATAAAATTTATGCAATAACTATCCATCAAAATACTAATCATAAATTAAATAGTATAATTTTCACCCATATCTCATGCACACACACATCTAAATCATAAATAAATATCATAAATACTAATTATTAGTCTCATAAACAATTATTTAATGCTTAAATTGTTTGTAAAGAAAACTAGATGTGACATCCTCCCTCTGAAATAGGTCATTATCATAATGTCATTTATTTCAAAAATAATTCAAGAAATAAAAATAAAGTTCAATAGAAATATAAATAATGTTTAGTGATAATATTATTTTAATAAATGAGGAAAAAACCTCAATAATTCCACATAGTCCTCCCATGTAGAACTATCCTCAGAATATTAGTCCCACTAGACATTACATTATGATACTTGTCTATTATGAAAGCTAAGCTTGTGAGTATCAGATGTTCTAATTAATTCTATTAATACCACCCCTAGATCTTGAACCTATAATGCATTTCAATCCAAAACATGTGTAGGATCAACAATATACTTCTTAAGATAATATATAGGAAAAAAATTATTCATTTGATTTAAATTTGGTGGCAATGTAATTCTATAGGCAACAAGATTAATCACTTCAAGAACCTTGAAGGGTCCCACATATCTTGGTGACAACTTTGTTGATTTTTCAAAATTTATTCCACTCTTTTGGGGTATGAACCACATAATTTTTTTATCCCCAACTGATAACTACATTATTTTTATTTTCATATTAGTATAATGTTTTTGCCTATCATTAGCTTTATCCAATCTCTACATTATTAATTTTACTTACTCTTCCATTTTTGCAAGCATATTAGACCCAAAAAGTACTCTATCTTCCAAATTATCTCAGATGGTTGGTATGAGTTATTGTAATCAAACTCAACAAATGCTAAATATTCCTCACACTTGTATTTTTGTCCATGCAATACATCCTCAAAATATCCTCCAAGACTTGATTTACTCTAATTGTTTTCCCATCCAATTTTGGATGGTAAGTTGTACTAATGTTAAATTATGTTCCCAAAGTTGAAATGAGAGTATTTCAAAAACTAGAAGTCATATTAAGGTCCCTGTCTAAAATGATATTTTATACAAACACATGTTATCTATAAATTTATTTCACAAACATTTTGACAAACATCAGTGTATCATCTATTAAATTAATTGGTATAAAGTGAGCTACCTTGGTAATTTTATCCACAACTACCAAGATCACGTTATGGCGGTTTATAAACATAATAAAATCTTGGAAAAAGTCCATGATAATAAATTTGTACTTCCATTATGGTATGGAATGTGGGTAAAACAACCTAACAAGATGTATGTGTTCAACCTTAATTTGTTGACTCTCCAAGAATCTAGATACAAAATTAGCTACATCCTTCTAGATTACCTTCTAGAAATATAATGGTTTTAACTCTACTAAAATCTTAGTCACTCAAATATGTCATAAATAAGCAGTATTATGGGTTATTTTATCATAACATTCCTTAAATTTTCTCTATCAAGAACATATATTATTCCATTGCACCGTAAAATTACATAATCTCAAATTGAAAACCTTGGTATCTATGATCCTAACAAAATTCATCCAAATCTTTCTTAACCTATTTTTAGAGTTCATCTCTAAGTGAGAATTTTAATACCTAATCTCAAAAAATTCTTATTTTAGCCAAAACCATAATGTACATGTAAGATGATAAATTCAAGTAATGGATTTTGATTATGGAAATTATATAAAAAATGCCCAAACCTATAATCTACCATTAAAATCTAGAGCCGATTAGGAATAAAATAAAAAAACAAATGAAAAATTCATACCTACATTTCATCCTAAAAGATAAATGCTCCAAATAAATATCCAAACAAGAAAATATTAAATGATTATGGATGTAGGATTACTTAAAAATAGACTCTAAAATTCAGCATGATCTTGTCTTGATGACAAGACTTGGATAATAGTTTAGTTGAATATTTTAATATAAAATATTTAGTGATTTTTATAGTTAGCTTGAGTTAGTTTGGACATGGAAAGGTGATGGTTTTTAAATATAAATAATGAATGAATATTAATTCACATTATTCAAATTTGGGTGAAGAGGACCAATGGTGGAGGAATATCCAAGGAATTAAAAATTATTTGGAAGCCTCTATAAGAGAGGCTTCAAGAGAGGGGGGATAAGATGGAGAGGATTCTAGAATTGGATAATTATATAATCCATTAGGAGGAGTTAGTGATTATTATGAGTGTTTTAATAGGTGATTAGGTGGTTATATATAATATAGTGGGGTAGGCTTGTAGGAAAACCTAGGAGTAGGTAGGTAGGTGGGTCATAGGAATTTTAAATTTCCAAATAATGGAAAAATAAGATTAGTAAGTAGATAATGATGATTAGGTAAATTTATTGATTTGTGAGGGAGGGGTAAGGTTAATGGATTAATAAGAATTAAGGGGGGAAGTGATTTAATTATTTAATTAGGATTATGGTTACATGATTAATTATGATAAATAGTGGGATTAGTAAAATGGTTAGGGTGAGTAGATTTAAGTGCATACAATACCTTCTATGACTAATGAAATATATAACTCTATTTTATTACCCTTAATGTAGTTAATGAAAAAATCATAATCTGACAAAAATTATAACCACCAAATCTAATGAACATTAAGTTTAAGTTGAGTGAATATTTACTTGAGAACTAAGTTGTTAGTTTTGATCTCAAAAGGTTTACCCAATAAATAATTCCTCCAAACCTACAAAGTGAGGAACATAATTTTCCTCATAAGTATTTAATTTCTTATATTCATAGGGAATAACTAAACCATTTTTCATAATAGCTCCTCCTAAACCATCTCCTAAAGCATCTATTATAGCTACAAAGTGATCATTCAGATCTGAAATTTGTAACTCTAGTGATGAAGTAAGCTTCTATTTTAAAACCGAAAAGGATTCTTCACACTTGTCAAACAAAACAAACCACTACTCTTTTCACTAAAGAGATGTGATTAGATTAGGTATTTTGGATAAATTTGATACAATCCACCATAATAAATTATTAAACCCATGGAACTACATTACTCATGCACATTTTTGGGTTTTGACCAATCCATAATGACTCTAATTTTATATAGATCCACTAAAATTCCTTCTGTAGAAATAATGCATCCCAAGTATTATACTCTTATTTAAAATAAATCACACTTGGATAACTTCACATAAATTTTATACTTCCTCAACCACTACAAGACTAAACACAAATGCTCAACATGCCATTCTTCACTTTTGGAATAGATGATAATATCATTCAAAAATACTAACACAAACTAATCAAGATAATATATGAACACACTGTTAACGAGATTCATGAATGTTACAAGTGAATTATTTAATTCAAAATGAATTATTCTAAACTTTTAATGCCCATAATAGGTCATAATTTTTTTTATAGAATATCTTCCTCTCAAACTATTAAATAATGGTACCCAACATGAAGATCAATCTTTGAAAATACTATTGCACCAAAAATTTAATAAAAATATCATTAATATGAGGTAATGGATACCAATTATTGATCATTACCTTATTAATCATGTGATTCAATGAATAGATAAAGGTTTATATCCTTATTCATGATAAATATTATAGGTGCACCCCATGGTGAAACACTTAGATGAATCAGCCCTTTGGAAAACATCTCTTGAAGTTGTGCCTTTAACTCCATTAACTCAATTTTTGTCTTCTTGTAGGGGGCCTTGGATTTTAGTTTTGATCCAAGAATGGTGTCAATGGTGAAATACAATTCTCTTTTAGGAGGTATCCATAGTAACTCTTCTAGAAAAACATCCTAAATTTCTTGTAAAAAATGATAGTCTTCTAAAGTGGTTTTGTTAGCTTCACTAATTTCTTCCATCTTGACTAGGAATGCTTGACATCCCTTTTATTGAGCCTTATTCAACTAAATGGATCAAATTTACCTAAATTTTAACTCTCTCTAATCTTGGATTTGGGTTTGTTTTTATAAATCATTCAAACACTAAACCTTTTTAATGAAACAATCAAATTTAGCTTTGTTTCTAGAGATCCAATTCACTCCTAAGATCACATAATATGACCCTAGTGGTGCTTCATAAAAATAAAAAACTATGGTGAATTTTATAATTTTGATTTCATCCTCAACAAGGCATCTATCAATGTTAACCTTAGACTCACTCTCATACTAAACTAATTGAGCACTTATCATTAAATTAGATTTTGTAGATAATTTAATTAGAATTCTAAGAGAAGTAAAACATTCAATATCTCTTTTATATATCAAAATAGTAATATAATGTCAAAAACAGTACCGAATACTTTAACAAGAGAGACTTAGAATTCTAATTGATGATTATTCATTGCTACATGAATACATTGCTAAAAGGTTCCCTATTGAGATGTAGATGTGGATGTATTTTTGTTTCTTCCATATGTCTTCCATCAAGGACAATACTTGGCACAATGGTATCCTCCACAGGGAAAACATCCACTAGGTGGCCCTTTTCTCTTAACTTAATTTGTATCCATGAATCCTTATCTAAAACTATGTCTTAGTTTCATTTTCTCAGAAGCATTATTGAATCTCACATTTTAATTTTTGAAATAGCTCTTGGAATTCCCATTATGTTTCTTGTTCTTATTTTTTAAAGGGGTCTTGTAAATACCAACTTATTTTTAAACTTTTATCTAACATCTACTAGTGATTTTAGATTTTTCTCTTGTTTAAATACCTTTTCAAAGACTTGATCCATGGTGGATGGTCTATACACATCCACGTCACACCTAATTTAGAGTTTTAAACCCATAATGAACCACCTAATAATAAATTTTCATCCTTATGGTACTATGTAACATATTTAAATATACTTGTAAACTACTTCAAGTATTCATTAATAAAAAATATCCTTTCTTTAAATTCCATAAATATATCAATTTATGATCAAATTATAGCCGAGGTATCCATCATGATCTGAAAGAATCACAAATTGATCCCATATGGTGGTAGTGAAATCAAGGTTCATCTTAAGCTTCTTATTATCCCACCAAGTTACTATTACACCATCTCATTGTTAAGCCTCCCACATAGCCTTAGTCATATTAGAGTAGTTAAGAATTTTCAAATACTTTTCCATGTTTATGAATGAATATTTAGCTCCATCACTCAATAATATAACATCAAACTTGGTTGGGTTTACTTTATTCATGTCATATGAAATATCTATAACTACTTAAGTTCTAGCCACTTATTGACCTTCCTCATGTCCCTACTCCTAAGGCAATTCATATTTTTTAGGTTTTTTATTTGGAAATTCTTGATCATCATCCTCATCAAGTATGTGAACTTCTCCCTCTAGATATAATATTTGATGTTTAGTCTCATTCATGACAATGAACATCTGATCAAGTTTTAAAACTTATTATAATATTAATTGATTAGGATCATATTTAGGCTTTGCATTTGAATTTCCCTCACCAACTGATCTATCTCATTCCATTCTACTCATTTAAATTGGGATAATATATTTATGTTAGTGGACACCTTAGGTCTGAGCATTAAACTTTTGCTCTGATACCATAATGTTATAATCGCACTAGGTTGATCAAAAGTCACACTAATATTTTTAAAAAAATACATAAACTACATTTATATGACCATCTTTATTTATCTGTAAGACTAATATTTGGCTACTAATTACATCTAATTCATTAATTTAAAAATTAAATTAACCTACTCACTAATAATATGATTTAATTTGTTTTCAAATAATCTAAATCAATTTTTAAGATGAATTTATCTTGTTAAATAGACAATAGAAATAATCAAGTACAATAAATAATGTTATAATCCATATTTAACCATAAATACGATTATATCCATTATTTTCATAATATTCAAAATAATTTACAAGTTACACAATCACTACTATGATGATTATCCATTAAATAATAATGAACAATATATTAAATATTTAAATATACAATACAATATGTACAATAGTATAAAAAGAGCTTCACATTAGTTTAATGATCTATATATAGTCTAAGTAATATCCAAATGGTTAAAAATAATGATAGAGGGAGAGCATCTTCTCAGTGATTTATCTCTAACCATAGACCAATGGTATCCTACACACACCTCCTTGCTAGGAGTGGCCATACCCTTCATGGAGGGGAAGATAAGAACAATTTGGATATCAAGAAATGAACGTGAATATGTGTGTGTACAATCACTAAAACATGTAAAAATAATGTAGACCATGGAAACCAATCCTCTATATACTATGAAATCAATATAAACATGCAAGCTAAAAATTACATTTAAATTAAAATGTTTCAGCTATAACATTACTTTGGACAAAGTTGTTATCGAAATCATATCTAAAAATATGAATCAATCCTACTCACATAATCCTCTTTTCTACTAAATCATGACAATCAGACAATATCATGGGATAAGTATATGAGTTACCCAATGGCATACCCATATAACTATCTCCTATTATCCAAAAATATAGTTTAGTAATTTTCATATAGAGATTCGAAGTAGAATAATTTAAAATTCAGCATACACAACCCAAGAAGTAAGAAATCATTAATCATGAATTTCATTATTTCCATTTGTTTAATCACAAAAGTGATAAAATAGGTCTATCAAACAACTATATTCCAAAACTAGGTGGGTATACGATACTAGAATATGAATAAAATCATTATAATTCTCTTCTTAACATATATTTCAATCACAATTCATATATTATATAATAATGACAATAATAAATCAACATGATAACCTATGTATCTCGTATTAACTCATAATATAATTAAGTTTATGAGTTTCCTTTATACTTTATTTCCTTATTTGTTTCATCATATTATTTTGTATGATAAAATTTTAATAATATATGTCTCAGCCTATTCATATTTAATAACCATATCTACCCATTTATTAACATTTAAAAATGGTCATTACAAATTCTACAATATTTAAATATGTATGTATAAGATACATAAATTTGCTCTCATCCTCATATAGTCTATGGAAAATCAACCTTACTAACATACAATAATTTTTTTTATAACTTTCCATTTTTTTATTTTATAGCACTTCTACACTTTGATAAGGGATTGGTATTTACTTGGTTTTAAAATTTATAAATACATATATAGATATCCTATTCTAACTGCCATAATGTCAGAGCCTAGAACGTTTTAAGATAAGATATATCCCATATAATAAGTTACTAAGTTGAGTAATAGAATAAGTGAATATAACATGAAAATGTTACAAGATCCTTTATAAGTTCTTACAAAACTTGGAAAATCATCCATACCAATGTACATATAAATATTTAATCATTTAAAACTCAGAACCTTAACTTACAACTACATGTTATTGTCCAAAAGAAATATAGTTAATGCTCGATGATAATTTCACATAGTTCACTCTAATTGACTATTTGAAAAAAATTATAATATTTGACATCGATTCATACACAAATATTATCCTATATAGGTTCATAAATAGGTTTAGATAATTTCTATAACCTACAACTGTAGGCTATTATCCAATCAAAATCTAGTTTATGCTCAGTACTAATTTCACATAGTTCACTTTAATTTACTTTTTACAAATTCATTAATCATATTTGACATTAAATCATACACAAATATTATCCTCCATAAGTTCATAAATAGGTTTAGATAATTTATATAACCTAAATTTGTATTGTATTTAATATTAGATATGGTCTCTTCTATGTAGGTCAAGATAAAGGAAACTACAATGTTATGCAACTACCTATAGGTATCACATAATAATACCTAGTTTACTCACTATAATATAAAATATGTAAACATTATAACACACACGCACCCACCCCCACCGCCCCCCCACCCCCCCCCCCCCCCCCCCCCCCCCCCCCCCCCCCCCACCCCACCCCCACACCCCACACACACACACACATATACATGCATATATTATATACATTTTATATCTCATAAAAGGTTCCATAATATAACTTTTGGTAGAATGTACTCATGTATTTATCTTTTTTTTTACTCTATCGAAATGCATAAAACTATATAGTGAAATGACAATAATTTGGTACAAATTATACATAAATTTTAATCAATCAAGAAAATCCATTGAACCTTTTAACAACTCATGTATATTAAAGGAAAAATAATTAGATATAAATATAATCAAATCAGAAATTAATCCTAGGAAATAATATAGGGTTGAATATACAACCAAATAACAAGATTAAAAATCAAACATAGATCAAATCCTTAACTATTACATTTCAGCCCTAAGATCTATAGGTCTAGGGATGGAATTGAGATCCATCCCTAGGTCTATAGACCTAAAAAATCCTAGGGTTTAGAGTAAAGGTTTTAACAAAATAATTCCACACATTAAATGAATATAGTAAAACCTATATCATAAACCCTCATTATTGATTTTCAAATATTGTAAACTATAAAATAAAAACTGACCTAGGTTTATGAAGTTTTCCATTTAATGCCTAAAATGATTGCCTTTTATCCCCTATAGATGAGCTCTCTCCTTTATTATTTTTTTGTGATCCACTATTTTATTTTTATCTTTATTTTTTATTCTTTTCCCCTCATTCACATATGTGTTGTATGACATGAAATATCTCTTACTATTTTACCCCTTCATCATAATCAAACTAGAATTCATTTATGGCTGATTTGTTCATTTTGCCATTCATTTACAGTTCAAACCTTGATTTTTGGGCATAATGGTTGAATGTAAAACCTTCTTCTCTCCAAGAAACATCATCTCTTTTTGATAATTAAAAACCCTATTAAAAAAAAAAAACCCTAAATTATTTCATTTACCTTTTCATGTCAAAGCATAATACTATGTTAATAAAATCACCATATTAAATCATGAAATTTTAAAAATAAACCTAATTTTATTACCTTGAAACTACATAATGTATTTGAATGGATAATAAAAATCAAAATAATATCCAAAGTTTTGGAGTTTATTTAAACCAATCAGATTTGGGGTATTTAACTCTTTTGCCTCCTATGGCAGCAAAAGCGATATATTTGTGTAAAAACATACAAAATATTTTTAAAAAACTCAAAAACTGTAAGTTAGAATGTATAAAGGATTATAACATAGTCACAACTTATCACAATTTACTTCATACAAGATTTTCATGCAAATAAAAACCATCAACATGAAATTAACATATCATGTTAACATCTTGAAATTAATGCAAGTAAACATTATCAATCACATAGACAACCAATGCAAAATAAAACCTCATAATTTTTCCAAAGTAATAAAAATATCAATTTCATTTAAGCAATAAAAAGTGTGTGTGTGTGGGTTTGGAAAAAGTCTCTCAAGCCCCAAGTGATGATATCTACATCCCCCCTCTCCAATGATACTCTCCCTCTGAACTACTTGTAAAGGAAAGACAGTCCTACAACCACTTCAATCAAACAAATGGGTATTAGTCTAAAATCATAATAATAATCAACATATAACCATAAATAAACTACTGAATACAAATAATATCTAAATTAAATCAATCATCATGATCATAAAACTTAATAAAATATATGAAATAACTATCCATCAAGATACTAATCAAAAATCAAATAATATATATGTCATCCATATATATATATATATCCAATTCAGAAATAAATATCATAATTACTAATTATTAGTCTCATAAACCAATATTGAATGCTTAGATATATTTTAGAGGAAGTCGGATGAAAAAATTTATATAGGACTCTTTATGTACTTTATCTTTCCACCAATACATAAAATGTATAGGTTGACCCATATGAAGGATGATGTAGCAACCAAGCATATAGAGGTCATAAATTTTAATGTGTAACTCCATTTGAGCTCTTATTTAGGCTAAAATGATTGTACCAAATTTTTTAATTCATCCATAACCCATCTTATCTAGTTAGGTATGTTTTAAGAATTTTTATGAGGCCATACGTGACCATCTGAGGGCTTGAAAATACATTTTAATATTTTTTTCAAGATTTTCCACATTTTTTGTACCTAGACATGAAATTCAATTAAAATCTATCTATTAGGCTATTTTGGGTGTTTCAAAGATATGTGGATATTTTAAGGCCCATGTTAGATTCATAAAAACTTTTAAAAATAATGGTTGAAAAAAATGCTAGAAGATGAAAGTTACTAAAAATAGCAATTTGATAAAAATTATATGGATCGATTAGTTTTAGGTAGATTTTGATTTTATAATTATGGATGTCAACTCCAATTCTGAATTGAGCTTTATTTAAATACTCTATTATAATATTTTACTCATGTACTGAGAATCATTAGAGAGGTTTGATTTCATGAAATTCCTATGTTTATGCCTATGGATAATTTTGTTTAGTTAGTCTGTGTTTTCATCATTTGGTATTAGAGAAATTTTAAATATTAGATATAACATCTTTGTGAATTGATAATTTATAATTTTTTATAATATTATGTGATTGGATAACATGTGTCAGAGATGGTGAGAAGATAAGGAAGAGGAGGAATTGCTCAAAGGAATAGGACTATACAGGATATGTAGAGGCAAGTGGAATAATTAATCATAATTGTCACAAATCAAAGAAAAAGGTGATTGAAAGCTAAAAAATGGAAGAAATAAATCATGATGATGAAATTAAGTAAGAAGAGGAATGAGAATAACACCATCAATTGAAGAGAGGATGGTTAGGGATTTAGAGGGAAGGAATGAAGGAATTAAGGTTGATGTTATAGATTATGGAGGAAATTTAAAACTAGAGGAGTGAACAACATGAAGAATTTTTTAAAATGGAAAACTTTGAGAGATGATAAGAAATCAAAATTTTCATTCACGAAATTTAAGGATCATGCAATAATTTAGTGGATCACTTTTAGAAAGAGAGAGAAATAAAGTGTAAAGGGAATATCAATGCATGGAAAAATATGGAGAAGAAGCTGAGGGAGAAATTTATTCCAATGGATTATGCACAAACTCTATATAAAAGATTCTAGAATTTGAGGAAAAAGAATCATAATATACAAGAGTATATAGATGAGTTTTATAATCTTTCTATATGAAAGGATCATGATGACATAAAATATTATATGGATATAAGGTATATACATGGTTTAAAGTTTTATATATAAGATGAATTGAGAATGCATATAATACTTTACATTAAGGAGGATTCAATTAACTTCAAAAGCAAAGGAAAAATATAGATAGACTTTTAAAAGATCAACTAGCCCAAGAAGATGATAATCCCCTCCAGTAAGGGGATGAGGTGGGTTCAATACCACCAAGGATGGGTTTAATTCCACTAGAGGATAATCATCACATGATGTAGAAAGGAAAAAAGATAATAGACAAGGTTTTCAATATCAACAAAGAGGAAGAGGATTTTAGAGAGGACAAGGCTATTATGGTGATCTATGGTGGTTTAAAAATCAACATAGGCCTTATGTTTTTATAGATGTGGTGAATAAATTCAAAGGGTATTTGTGTGCCCACACTATCATGAACAACAAATTATGCAAGAGGTTTCCTAAAAGTGAATCTAGTTGAGGATAATATAGAAGAAGAAAATACTAAAGTTGTAGCAGTAGATATTGAAAAAAATCTCATGATGAGAAGAAAAATGATTTATCCAAGGAAATAATAGATTAAGAATAAGGAAGGTGGTGATGCATGGCTATGAATAAATAATTTTCAAACAAAGTGTCAATTAGGAGGTAAGGTATGAAAATTAATTATTGATGGTGGTAGTTGTGAAAATATGGTTTATAAAGACATGATTGAGAACATAGGTTTGACATATGAAAAACATCCTTATTCTTATCAGATTTCATGGTTTAATAAAATGAATGAAGTTATAGTAGATAAAATGTTCTTAATCAAGTTTTGTATAAGAAAAACTTACAAGGATGAAATATGGTGTGATTTTATACGAATTGATATATGCCATGTGTTATTGGGAAGACAATGGTAATTTGATATAAAACTAATTCATGATGGAGAAAATAACACATGTACTTTTTAGAAAGATGGTAAGAAGGTAGTTTTATTACCTCTTAAATAATAACTGTAGGTTGAAAACATACTATCCACAATTTTTTTTATCAAAGACATGAAGATGATAGGTTGTTGTTATGTATTAATAGCAAATAAAGAAGACACATAAGTGGTAAAAATACCAAAAAAGTATCAAAAGTGTTCAAATAATATGCATATGTTATACTTGATGAGTTACTAGAGAGTTCACCACTAAAAAGAGGCAGTTAACATCATATTGATTTGATTTCAAGATTAGCTCTACAAAATCAAGAAATTTATAGGATGAGTTCAAAATAAACATGTATAATTGAATAAAAATGATATTTAATTGGTGAGAAAGGGTGTAGTAAGACATAGCATGAATCCATGTGAAAAATAACATTTCTAACTCCAAATAAGGATGAAATGTGGAGGATGTGTGTGGATAATACATAAACCAATAAAATTAACATCAAATACCAATTTCCTATACCTTGTTTAGATGATATGATAGATGTCCTTGTAGGAATTAAATAATATAATAAGATTGATCTAAGGAGTGGTTAATATTATATTTGGATTCATGAAGAAGATAGATGGAAAATAATATTCAAGACTAGGGATGGCTTATATGAGTGGATGGTGATGTCATTCAAATTATATAATGCCCCCATCACATTTATGAAGATGATGTACATAGTGCTATGAGATTATGTGGGTAATTTTGTGGTAGTTTATTTTGATGATATTTTTATATTCAGTAATATTAAAGAAGATAACTTAAGGTATTTAAGAATTGTATTAGAGTTATTAATATATGAGAAGCTCTATGAAAATTTGATTAAGTGTAGGTTTATGAAGAATAGTTTGGTATTTTTTGGATTTGTAGTTTTAGAAGATGGTGTAAGAATGGATGAATAAAAAATAAAGTCAATTATTGAGTAGCTTATTTTAAAGATCATCATATATGTAAGAAGTTTCCATAGTTTAGAAAAAACTTATAGAAAGTTCATTAAGAATTTTAGTAGTCTTTTTATACCAATAATAGATTGCATGAGAGGAACATAATTTGTGTGGACAAGAGAAGTGGTATAAATATTTAATTTGTTGAAGAATAAGATTACAAAAAAACCTATTTTAACATTACCACATTTTACCAAAGTATTTAATGTTGTTTATGATGCTTCACATGCGGGAGTTGTTGTCATGTTGAGTCAAGAAGGAAGGACAATAACATTTTTAGTGAGAAATAAAATGAGGTAAGAAAGGAGTATTATATATATGATGTTGAATTTTATGTCATTGTACAAGAATTAAGACATTAGAGGTATTACTTGGGGCCTAAGGAGTTTATCCTATTTAAAAACTATGAGGCCTTGAAGTATGTGAACACTCAAAATAAGTAAAATAGTAGACATGAAAAGTAGGTGTATTTATTTCAGGGATATAATTTCATTTTGAAACATAAATCAGGAAAAAAAAAATTAGGTATTTGATATTTGAAGTAGGAGAGAAACATTATGAACTACTATGATGAGTGGAGTTGTTAGATTTGAAATTGTTAAGAAATTATATGATACTAATCCATATTTTGGCAAGATAGTCGAATAATGTAGGAATGCATTAGTAGGAGAGACATGTACTATTCATGATGAATAAATTATAAAATATGGTTATCTCTTTAAAGGAAAATAATTATGTATTCTATTTGGGTCTCTAAGAGACTATTATAAGAGAATTATATAGTAGCAATTTGGCTGGACATTTTGGTAAGGCTCAGACAATAGATTTGGTAGAGGATAAGTATTTTTGGACAATTATAAATAGATATGTGTCAAGATATGTTTCAAGATGAATAATATGTCAAGTGGAAAAATACCATGCAAAAAATATAGGGTTGCACATGTCATTACCAGTTTTAAGAGGACCATGGACAAATTTGAGTATGGATTTTGTGTTGGTATTTCCAAACACATAAAGAGGTAATGATTCAATTTTTTTTATTGTATACATGTTTTATAATATGGTTCAATTTATTGTATATAATAAAGCCAATGATGTCACTAGTGTTGTAGAACTATATTTTAAGGATGTTGTGATATTTCATGATGTTCCTAAAAAGATTACATCAAATAGGGACACAAAATGTATAAGTTATTTTTGGAGGGATTTATGGAATAATTTGTAAAGTATGATATAATTATGTAGTGCATGACACCCATACATATATGGATAGATATAATTTGTAAACATGAGCTTGGGAAATTTGTTTAAATGTATAGTTGGAAAGAAGCCCAAGATATCGAACTTGGCTTTACCAAAAGATAAGTTTGCATATATTAGTTCTGTTAATAGATTAATAAGAAAATAACCATTAAAAAAAATTTGGGATAAATTATATTTGTGTTTTATATTTTGTGGAGTTACCAATTACATAATGAGTTAGTGATGATGTAGAACCATTTGTATAGCACATACAACAATTGCAAGAAGAAAGATACAAGTAATGAAAAGTATAAAGTAGCATCAAATGTAATCTAAAGGTCAAAGGTATTTTAAGAATAATATTTTGTGATATTTTACTTGAGGAAAGAAATATTTACAATAGTTACATACAACAAGTTGTAGTACATGAAAATTGGTTCATGCAAAATTATGAAGAAAATCAATGACAATGCTTATGAGGTTATTTTACCATAAAATTTTAATCTCTATAGTAATTAATGTTTAATATTTATATGATTTATATGGATATCATGGTGAATGAGAAGAATATGAATATTGGAAATAATAGGAAACAAACAAGAAGAAAGAAAAGATAACACAGGTTCTAGATAAGAAGATAATGCACACAAGACAAGGAAGTTATAATAGGTATTTAATATAGTGGGAAGGAATACAATAGGAAGACAACCCTAGGATTTTATAATGGGAGATAAAAAATATTGAAAATAATAAATAGCAAGGTTTTAATCAAGGTAACTCACAAGAGTTGAGTTGTTTTCAACCAGAGTAGAATGATGCAAAGACCAAACTTCTAGAGGTCATAAATTTTGATTTGTAACTATATTTGCGCTCTTATTTGTGACAAAATTACTATATAGAAAATTTTAATTCAACCATAAATATTAATATCTATTTATTCATATTTTTAAAACTTTTTATAGGCCATATGTCCACATATGAGGGTTTGAAAATACATTTTAATATTTTTTTCAACTTTTTTCCATTTTTAGTAATAGCATATTTTTGTACCCAAACATGAACTTTAGTTAAAATTAATCTAATAGGATAATTTGTGTTTAAATGATATGTGGATATTTTTTGGCCCATCTGAGCTTGTATGCAAAACTTTTAAAAATAGTGGTTGAAAAAATCACTAGAAGATGAAAGTTACTAATAATAGTAATTTTCTAAAAACTGCATGGGTAAATTAGATTTAGGTAGATTTTGATTTATATTGATTTTTTAATTATTCATGACAAATCCAATTCTGAGTTGATATTTGTTTAAATACTTTATTGTAATATTTTATACATTCAATGAGAATCAACAGAGAAGTTTACTTTCAAGCAATTTCTATATTTATGCCTATGGATAATTTTGCTCAGTTAGTATATGTTTAAATCAAATGATTTAAATTTTAAAGTGACCATTTCTTGGTTTAGGATGAGTCCATTAGGTATAAATGTGTTTATAATTTAGAAATAATGTACGTCTAAAAATTCTATTGAAAAGGCATAAATACTAAACTTATGTGTTGTCACATGTATTTGCACCCTTTGAGGAGATGCCTAAGCTTTCCTCATCCAAGTGTAACAATGGAGACACATCTAGGATTTTGGGTAGCCTAAGGATGATGTGAATATATAGATATGGCTATCTTCATTGATGTACCACTTTAGATCATAACTAAACCTAAAATTGGTGGGGTAGGAAGGGATAGAGAGAGAGATAAATAAAATAAAACTATTATAAGGGAGGTGATAGACCAAATAAGATGATGAATTCAAATTAGCAACATGTTACACATGATAACAAAGGACTAATGAAACATACACTCCTTCAATTTGCATAATCTCACATCAATGTTACATTATGAGGTCATGGATTAATGTGCAAAGATTGGAGGACTAGACAAGAGGCATTGAATGGAAATAATTAATATACTAACTCACTTAATCCATTAAATTTCCTATAACACTTCACATGCCCTACAAGAAGAAGCTTTCCAACTATAAATAGGATGCAAGAATGAGACAACATACTAAGAAATCCATAGTATTCACTAAGAAAGATCCAATATTCAATTAAAACACAATAATAATAGTCATGAAGAGGTAAAAATCATTATAATTATTAATCAAATGGTATGAAAATGAGAAGTGTTTTTCCATACTCAAGTGGATCATAAGGTACAATGGCCAAAATGGCTCGTTCTTATAGAACTTGAGAGAGAGAAAAGAAGAGAGAAGTTAAATGGTCAAAAAGACACTTTTCAAGATGAGAGAATCAATTATTTTTGAATTATAAGATAATATGGTATTAACCATGGAAATTAAATAATCCCAAGTGTCCATCAAAGTCATAAAACTCTTGTAAAGTGGCATAAAACTCCCCATTCTAGCTTAGAAAAATTGCCTTCATGATTAGCCCTATTTGAATATCCAAAAAATAATTACGGATAGGTATAATTTTTGGTATTAATGGTAATGGTTGTAGACATGTCTCTCTATGCATTTTGTGTAGGCCTGGTCATCTAGAATTATCAGGAAAGGAGCTATCATTGCCTACACTCTAAAAACCTGCTCTTTCATGCACCCTACACACTTGTCCTCAAATTAGGATTTATTTTATCATGAAAATATATGGAATTAATTTTATGATAAGTTTAAATACCTTTAATATCATTATAAGCATCATGGACACCTTAAAATTAGCTCCTATGAGGTTTTCCACCCTTCTCACTAGCTTGCCCACTATGCCAATTTTGAAAAGCTGAGATGAAAGATTTTTTTTTGCCACTTAAGAGTTTATTAGTTAAATTAAATGATAATATGGATTTATTAAAAGTCCTAATATTACCTTCAAACTTTATTTCATCTTTAGACTCCTCATGTAGCGTACATAATGCACAAAACTATCAAGAAATGCCTATTTTGTACCCTATCTGTACAAGTTTGTATAGATAAAAAGCATGGGGAGTATAATTAGGGAGTTTTTTTAAATTTAAAATCATAATAATAGTCAAAATTGTCCATTAAATTATATTTATAACTCCATTTCTCCAAACTAGTCTTGATTGAGGGTTTGTAAGGGTTTTAGGCTTGTTTTGAATCTTAAGCTTTATTCATAAAGATATGACATCAAAATTGAAAAAAACATTAAAAAAATTATTTTTAAGTACCATTATAACACATCTAAAATCCTTTTTCATCCATTCAAAGCCTCATGAAAGATATGAGCATCTAAAATTAGGCTATCGAGCTTGTTGTTATAATTTCCACATGTCTGAGTTAGTTTTGAGCTCAAAAATGGATTATTTTTAGAATATATGACCTATAAAAGATTCATTACCTTTTCATTAACCAAAAAAACATGATATCATAGTTTTAAATACATATATAAGTCTATAATTTAATTTGATGTTGCATTTGAAAATTAAACCTAACCATGTCAAATAAGTCGAAGTGTCTTTGAAGTTCAAAATAGATTTATTAATGTTTTATTTTAATATAAATATATTTACAATTTAAATTACTTCCTAATAAAAATTTATAAATAAATTATAAATCATAATTATGGCTATAAGTGTGAGTGACCCTTCATTTGGGCACTAGGCCAAAACCTGCCTAGTAGGCTTGCTTGTAAACCTAATGGTCCAGATCATCCCATTGGGTTTATCATATTTGTGATAATTTTTAATGATTTATATAGGTTTTTTATAGCTTAAAAAACTTCATTTAAGTGTTTACTCAAATCCTAGCTCATCTTATCACTCACTTTCTTCAAAACATGTTAGTCTACATATAAGAGGGGTGCCCTTTGTCTGAGACAAAATAGAGGGCACTCCCCTATTCTCCCAGACAAAAATGAATATTTTATATGGTTATAAAATTTATGGAGACCATATATACCAAAAAATTTTCTTCTAATAAGGTAAAAAAACCCCTATTCCTTCAAGCTTCAAGATAGACCTTGTAGGAAAGTAGACTATGCAGGGGTGTTGGAGAGTAGATAGTTTGACTGTGTTGCATAGCCTCTTCTCTAATTATTTTAAATTTCCAAGAGCATGTAGATGATATAATAATAAATATTTATTTATATTATGTCCTCTTACCAATAATACTTTCTACATATCTCTTCCCACCATTGAAACTTCAGGACTATATGCACAAACCTTGATTATATTGGCCTCAAAACATCACACCTATAGGTGTATGTTACCTAATTAAAATATAATAAAAATGTATAAAAACCATTTTTAAATTTATATATGGTTATATATAAATGGTTGGAATAATTTTTTTCTCTAGGTATATGCAGTACAACCTTAGGTGCCAAGTTTCATCTCACTGCCTGACTCAGTCATCCCCATTTGATTGTATGGGAGGTTTAAGCCCTGTAGTTGAAGACTCTTCTCTTTAAAGGTTTTATGATATTTTGGATAACCATTTGAAAGACTTTAATAAAAAATTTCACTTTCAAGGCAATTTATAATGTCTATAGGCTCATAATCTTCCAAGTTCATCTTAATAACTCCATAGGCACCTACAGGCAAGCTATAGGTGGATGATTTGCAAGTATTAATGAATCTTATAAAATCATCGTGGTTTCTTCTTAAGACACTTTAATATTTTTACGAAACATATAATCATTTTAAAAATTAATAAACATGCCTAAAAATCATAGAATCAAGAAGGAGCAACCTTTCAAAATTGAAACATATATTGGTTGTAGGTGCATCTTTTTAGGGCATTTATACAAATTGTAGGTGTGTATAGGGGTATAAACATAATATCCTAACCTCTTGGGTGATCATTAGAGCATAAAATATTCATGAAAACAAATTGGAACCATTCAAGTGTGATTATGTGGTCTATATTAACAATTTTCAAACAAAGGTTTCTCAAACTCAAAATTTTGTAGATGATATTAAAGGATTTTAATGGTTTGTAGGCAATTTTAGGACCCCAAAAAACCAACCTCCATTAGATCTCTACCCTTCCAAATTTTCAAGGTGATTTTATATGATATAGGTTTAAAAACCAAGCCATTATTATTCCCCAAAATTTCATGTATCCATGTCATATGTTATTCAAAAAACACTCCAAGATCTTTGTTTTTTCAAATTATGGACAAAGGGGCATGAACCTACAGTCATCTCCTTAAACACGGTTTTAACTTATACTTATCAAATTGACACCTAATATGTATTAAATGTTCAACCATGCATTATATAACTTTAATATATATTCCAACTTGTTGAAATCCATTCATCAAATGCCCTTAGTTCTCCACCAAAAAATCCTATAGGTGGACATTTCCAAATTTGCAGATAAAATATGCAAATGTGAACAATATGCATTGATTTGACTATTTATTGAGTTTTGAACCAAAATAAATCTCATAAATTAACTCCTCATGTCTCAATAAGATTTAAACAATTACTAAATCTATTATCATAGCATGATGTCATCGTGGAGGCTCTTGTAGATGCATATGAGCAATATGAAAGTAGTGAGTGTAGAATGGAGCAACAAGGGTAGATGAATGGTTTAAATAAAAATCCAAACTCAATTTTTAACCTTAAAATTAATAATTTACATAAATTAGATATTAATACTAGTTCTAAAACATCCCTTTCAATTTTAAAATCACTTGTAAGCACTTGGATGATTGTATATGATAGTCATAAGGTAGACTGGTTGTATGTGTGGTTGTGATTGAAAATTCAAGGAGAATGTTTCTTTATAGAATAAAATTTAATGGTGAAGGGATTATTAATAATTTAATAATATGTCAATGAACTTATCCCCACCTTTTTAAACCATTACCAAAGCATGAAGGTGCTGCAAGTAGTAGAAACTTTCCAACAACATAGAAATGGACTAGTTTGCAAACTTGAGGTGATTGGCTCTTAAAATCACCTCCAAACTTGAAAAAAAGTATGGTTAAATGTGATATGAGATTAAAATACCTTATAAATGAATACAAATATCTATATTGTATTGACTTTCTCAAACCAATGTAAAACCTATAGGGTGCATAAATTATCAAGCAGATTTAAAAGGTCAAAAGCTCAGACCACCATTACTCTACAACTAAAAATAAAATGAAATATAACTAATTGTTTAATACAACCCCAATATTATTTTCCTTGAAATCTTTCATGTTGACTATACCAAGTACAAACTTGAAGACTACTTTTACTTCCAAGAAGGATGGAAAAGGAGTAGAATAGTTTTGGGCCAAAAATGGCACTTCCAAAGAAATTAAAACATGTAAATAAGATTTAGGAAGATGAAGAGTCATATTAAAACATTCTCCCACATGGTACACTTCCCCATGGACCATACAAGTGATAAACTCACCTTTTTCCTCAAGAAAACTACCTTTTCTTCTAAAGAACCTACTGCCTTTAAGTTGTGTCAGTTGATTAAGACCTCTTGGGACACATGGGACATGAAATAATCTTTTGGAACCTTAAAAATTCCCAATAAATCTATACAATTCATTAAACACCTTTTTTTACCTCAAAATGACAAAAAAGACTAAAATGACTAAGGGATAAGGATAGTATAACATTAAATGACATTAATTAACCTATAAAACACTGTGTGACCTATTTATTAGACCCATAAAATACTTAAAGGCAAGTTTTTACCTATAGGGGTCCTAATTTGACCTAAAAATCAAATTTGGTCAATAAATTAGTATCTCATAGGGGTAGTATGACTGCTATACTAAATATACCAATAGACTTATCAGTCCATTAGGATTAGGGAGTCATCTAAAGACTAAGATAAAAAATAAAAATCTTTGAACATTGACCACAAGGATTTGATCAAGACAAGATCACTTGACTACCTCAACCACACAAAGCAAAAGACACACACTAAACAAAGCAAACACACTAACAAGACACACATGTAATCAAAGAAATTAGGATATATATAAAGTAAACAAATATATAAAACTAAAAAATAAGCATATCTACCTATCTAGGATCACAAGGAAAGTTTATTGCATCATCTTCTTCACAAAATTAAAAATGGTACAAAGCATGTTTCTCTTTAGATTGAACATTTAATGAATCAGACCTATTTATTGGCACTTAAATTTCCATGTTCTAAATTATTCCACCTTAAAATAGGTATTAAATGTAAAATTATTCCTATTTCATCCAAACATCTTCAACCTTCTCATATGGATCCTCAATTAAAACCTCAAATGTTGATTCAGCAAGACATACCTTCTTGACTTCCATAGTCCTCTCAATAAGATTGAGCTTCCTCTCAGCTACAAGTTATTCTAACTCATTAAGGATATTTACATATTATTCTAAATATTGGTCACTATCCTCCATGAAATCCTCTTTATTCACCTTGCCATGTACTTGATTCTCATCTTGGCAAAACTCTTCAAGCCCTTGAAAGAACTCCATTTGTAACTGTCAATCATCCTTGTTCTCTATATCATTTAGAACCAATGACTCTTCAATATTCTCTTCTTGATGTATGATTTCATCAAGATGTTTTTATTTAAGATCTAATACATCTGATGGTAATTGAAAATTAGGCCAAGTTATTAGGTCATCTTCAAGAATAACATCTTGCACAATGGTCTCCAAAGATTTTTCTAGGGCTAAAACCTCTTTAGAAAAGAATTGAAATTATTATCTATCCATAATATCACATTCATCTTCATATTTGAGATGATTATCCACAATGTTTTGATCAGATGTAGAGTCTTCTTCAAGGGTTACAATATCCTTCATTCCTTTTTCCTTCATGGTGATGTTAAGACTAGGCATCTTGAAATCATGTGATCTAGCCCAATGAGGCTACCAAAGAGGTAGGATTTCCTCTAGAAAGAGTTATAAAATTTATTCATCCAAATTATCCTCTTTGGGTTCCCACACTATAGGTCCATGAAGGCAAATGGTGATGAGGTGAGGACAAGATGTACTAGTTGGTGGAGGTGCAACATAGGGCTCAAAATCAAGTTGAGAATGAAAAGTAAGATGTTCTTTTGGGTGTTCTTGGGGAAGGGTAGGTAAACCTTAGGTTAAGATAGATTGGTTATCTTCCTTCCACTTTACAATCAATTCATCCACATCTAATTTAGCTTGAATGCTTTCTTGAGGAGAGGTAGATGGGATGTGTTTAGGCATAGGATATTTTAGGTCTAAACCTTCCATCACACCTTGACTTAACAACTTCATTCTTGACTCTAACTCTTCAATTTTATTGGCTAGGTTATCTTGGAAAAGTATTTCTTTAATTTCATAGGAATTATCATGAGGATAAGTAATGTAAGAGGGCTGACATGGAAGACAAGAGGGCTCTTCTTGAAGAAGGGTGGGAGGGGATTATAAAGGATCAAATTCATTCTCAACCTCACACTCCTTATATAGGTTTAGATCCTCTTTCTTTGCCTATGTAATCATATAAAATGTGAAATCAGATGACTTAGGAATGGATAATGACACCCAACCCATAGGTCCTCCTTACTCACACAACCCTTATAGGCTATTCTTTCACTAATTACTAGTAATCTATAGCCTTTCAAACTTAGCTCTTTCAGACCTAGGACACCATTTCAAGCCCAAATCTATCCATATAGAACTCATCCCCTTATGAAAATAGTTCTTAGCTTGGATATAATCACTGAAACCCAAGGTGTCATAATTTTGGCATTATTGTCCAAGCTCAAAATTATTCCTAGCAATCAAATTATTTCATATCCTTATACTTTTCTTTATCAACTTAACCTAAATTTATTTAACCCATGATCATTAATTCCCCTATAAAAATCCATTCAAACTCTATTTATAAGGGTTGCCACTCATTTATAGGAGATAAGTAAGAATATAAGCAAGTACACTCAAGCAGTCTCCCCTATTCTTTGCATACATCCTTCCAAGAGCATTTCAATCCTATTCAAGCACTCATACCAATCCCTAGTCATCTAAAGTACATTTAGTTTCACATTTATTTTCATACATCACATAAAATTTCACCAATCACTTCAATGGGATACATACATTATCTTGATCTCTCTTTAGAGTATTGGTATGTAGGTAGTGTGCCCACACATGGGGTGTGAAGTGTGTCTAACATATCCTTTAAACACTAACCCCTTATATTTATTTCTAAATTTTCAATTCAAGTTTAAGTACAAAGATGTCCTAAGGGTTTTTAAGATTAAATTAGACACACAATGAGCTCCGCAAGCTTCTAAGCCTTCAAAATTCATAGACAAGGTAACACATGCTTACCAAACAAAACCCAAAAAGATGTTAGCCTCAAGACAATAGTGATAGAATAAGAATATAGTGATATAAAATAGGGTGTCCACTTTCAGCACTCCTATCCAACCCAAAAATGAAGTCTAGGAACATGTTCTAGCCTATTTTCTAGTCTTACTCCTCTAGTATCAGGGCCTATCTCAATCTAGATCAACCAAAATAAGTTAAGTTTTATTTTCCCTCACTTCTATATTTAGAAAAGGTAAAAATATTATCTATTTACACAAATCAATAGGTTAATTAAAGCATATTATTCACTAATTTAAATTTCTCATACCCATTTATTATTTAGGAATTAAACACTTAATTTCCTAAAAAAATAAAACATTTGGTGAGCTTGACTTACTTTGAATTTTTGCACAAAACCCTATAAACCCTAGGGATAGTTATTTTTGATTTTTTCCATAATTTATTTATTTTTCCTAAATTTAAAAATAAAAAATCTACCAATTCATTAAAAAAATATCACATATTTTATTCAAACCCTAATTTACACACACTAGGTCCTTTTTACATGCAAACACTTTTCAAACACTAGGAAAAATATATTGCTAATTTGATAAATATTTTTTTAATTTTTTTAAAATTTTCAAGAAAAATTATATAAATTTCTCTAAATTTTTAAAATTATTACATTAATTTTGGAAAAAATCATTAGAAACCCTAGTTGCATCAACTAAACTCCTAATTATTTTCCATTACCTTTCACATCATTTTCTAAAATTTTAGTTGCATATCAAACTCAAAAAATCAATTTCCACATTAAAAATTCATAGCATTTTACACAGCTATTTCTATAAAATCTTTAGTTGCATATATTAGCACCTCTTTGCTTATTATGGTATCACCTTACATGTTTTGAAGATCCGTATCCTTTTTATGCATATTCATTTTTCTTGTTTAGATTATATCAGATTAATATTATTTGCTATTATCCAAGTTATTATCCTTACTCCACCTAAGTTCCTTTCATATCTTCCCTCAAGAGAATGTGCAAGACTTAGTGGAAATCCTCCTAAATTCACTTAGATTCCTTAAACTCAACCATATACCATGGATAAACAACCAAATTAGATTGTTATAGATTCTACACATCCAGATTATAAAAATTTATATGAGGATGGATAATTTTGATCATGAGTAGTATGAAAGTACCAATGATGATGTACACACCAATGCTCCTGATTCACCACATGGGACTACCAATCCACTTCCACCTATTATTGATAATGAATTAGTCCTTAACATGTATTTTGTTTTACAAAATTTAAGAGAAATAATTAAGGAATAGCCTAAAGATCATACACTAATTTTTTAATCTATCATTGAAATAGAAAAGGATAAGCAAGTTGAGTCTTCCATTCATTTAGAGTAGCTAGTTATAAATGACACTATAGGGGAAACTATGTCTTAACCACCCCCTATAATAGCCCAACCTCATTATATACCACCAAATATAGTTATTACATCCCTATCTCTTGATGTGGAAGCCCTTGTGTAAGATATCTGATATCTTCAATCCAAGGTGTAACATATTGAGCAAGGTACCACTAGACCTACACAAGCATTGGATTCTTTTGATTTACTATATACACCATTGGCATGTCACATTACATCTACACCCTTTCCATAAGGTTTTTTTCAACCTAAGCTCACTCTATATGATGGTAAGGGTGATTTAGAGACACATTTGAGAGATTTTCACATATCATGTTTGGATTATGTACCCAATGACTGGCTACTTACCAAACTATTTCCATGGAGCCTAAAGGATTATGATTTACAATGGTTTTATAGTCTATCAAACTAGTCAGACATAGCCTTCAATCCTTTAATAGGCATGTTCCTAGCACATTTCAGCATCAACATTGGTGATAAGGTTTCATAGGCATAGATTACACATAAAAAACAAAGGTCAAATGAGTCCCTCATAGATTATGTTCTTAGATACAAGACTATTCTAGCTAAACTAAGTAGCCCCATGACTAATCAAGAGCTATAGTAAATCCTAAAATAGAGCCTTCTACTAGCATTTCATGAATCTATTATGTTTAAAATATTCTCTTCCTTCACCAAATTATGTCATACACTTAAGGGAAGAGAAATAAAGCTAATTTCAATAGGCAAACTTAAGTATTCAGGTATCTCAAACATAACTAAAAAAAGTAATAGAAAAGTCCCATACAAAGTCAAAATTAGTGATAACAAGAATTAGAATCAATTAATAGTAAATGTATCTTTAGATCCCCCTTAACATGTGGTTTTATCTGCACCTCCTCATTATGTATTTACCAATCTACCATTTTTTCTAGCTAGGGTTTTATAGTAGTTATTAGAATGTAACATCATCACTCTCCTTCCTATCCAAGAAGAAAATCCAATAAAGCCTCTTCCATAAGGATATGATTAGAATGTATTTTACAATTTTCATAGGGAACCAAGCCATACCACAAATTGATGCATCCATTTGGGACATAAGATACAAGACTTGATAGATGATAATCTACTTGATCTGGGAACTTTAGTTGAGCCTCCAAAGACAAAGCCAACACAAGATAAAGATTTGAAAATATTTTTAGATCCATTTCCAAAGCATTCAAAAAAATAAAAAGAGGACACATTAGGTGTTCATCATACATACCATACACATGCTCCACTAGATATATTCCAGGCATCTTTAGTTGAGGCACATCCTTTGAGAGGTATGATAGGTGTGTATGAGTTCATAGTTCTAGCTAGGCCTTCAATGTATGTTTTAGAATAGGATATTATGGAGGATAATATATGCTATAATTCACTTCTCATCAAATCACATATTCATAATCAACATATTTATAGTTTACTCATTGACAAAGGTTCCTGTCTTAACATGTTCACCTTCATACTAATTTTTCATTTGGGTTATTCAGAGTAGGATATCACTCTGATAGACATAATTATTAATGGTTTTAGTTATCATATTTAGAGTTCATTGGGTGAGATATTACTTCCACTATAGGTTGGTCCTACATATGTGGCCACCCCATTCACTATAGTTCCTAATGTAAGAGTTTTTGACATACTACTTGGTCGACCATAATTCAAAAACTTAGGGTAGTACCTTTTATAGTTAATAGATGGATGAAGTTCATTCATACTAACTAGGTTATCATAGTAAATAAAGTTCCTTATGGGTTACCACTCCCTACTTTAGAGCCATATACCAACTTACGATTAGTAGCTCTAGTTCTTTTACCAGTTTCAATTTCTCCTCTATTTTTGGTACAACTTCAGCCACAGTTGTAGCATCCATTACTAGTACAAAGGGTTTATACACCCCCATAGTTTTAGGATTCTATATAATTTATAGTAATAGTATTCACACATAGAGTAGTTACATTTAGGTCTCATACAGCTACACAAATAACACCTGTTCAAAGAGCCCCATCTATTTATATATGGGTCCCTAAGATCCCTATAATTGCATACACTTCTAAGAGTTATAATGGGACCCCACATTTAGTTTCCACTTTAGATATTTTAGAGTAGTTATAATGTACATAGCTTTCAACTTCTCAATCTTAGACATACACCTATGCCTCATGATCATGCACAATCTAGTTGTTTGATATAAGACACCATGATAGGGAGTCTTATCTGAGACTCATTAGTTAGTATCAGTTCTTTTAGATTTTTCATGTACATAGCTTATATAAAAATACAAAAAAAAATCAAAACATATCTAAAATACGCAAAACATTTTAATTGTATGCATTATCCATTCTCTACATTACTACTATCATGGTAGGACTTACATTTTATATTTCATGCTATTGTATGTCAATTTTCTATATTACCATGCTTCACTTGATCTTCTTTAAGTGTGTGTAGTGACATCCATCTATTTTAATACTTCATTCTACCCATTGAGGGGGAAGTCCTACTTATATATTTGAGACACACATTGATATACATACCCATTGGGGGCATCTTCTACATGACTACACCATCTAAGTTATGTTGTTCTTACACTACACACTCTGATTTATCTTACTAATGTACATTACTTTATAGCTTACATAGAATATTATATTGACATTTCATGAGTTTATAGCACTTGTGTATCTCTTAACATATACCTAGTATTGTACTACACATGTTTTTCATACTTTCAAATTTTATTTGATTAGTTAGATTTGTTTGTATCTTTTTAGTTATTACATGTTTTCTCTACTTGCTTAGCGTAGCTTGTGTGATTGCATTTCATAGTTTCTATTTGAGTCTTACTTATGCCTTAGGACATTTTCTAATGTAATTTAATTTTTTTCATGTGTGTGCCTTAGGACATTTTCTAATATCCTTTTCTTGTACTCTTTTATGTGCTTATGGCCCTTATGCCAACTTTCCATGTTTTATTTATATGTATATGTGGCTTTTGAACATGCCTTCCATGTTTTTTTTCTAGTTTGAGTGACATGTGCCCATGTACCTTATTTATGTGGCCCATTGGCCTTCCTTGTATTCTTCTTGCTTCTTGCTTATTTCTTGCTTGCTTGTTTACTTTTGTGTGCAATGCCATGATCCATATTATGCATTTCCCTTTCCTTCTTAGATTCCATGATGGACATCATGCTCCATCCCTCCAATTAACAACTAAAAACTAAAATTTAGCATTTCTAGTTTAGTATTTTACACATGATTTCAAATTTTTATATCTATATATGCATACTCCTATCGATCTAATAATCTATCAATACAAACATTTCTATATCTTGAAACATATTGTCAAATATAATATACTATATAATATATCTATACAACTTAACATACTTGCAAGAATCTTTTATTTTGAGGGTAGTCATTTTAGGTTCATCATTCATAACTTCAAAAGAGGGGGAATCAAACAAGGGTTTATCATAGAGACCAAATCTCCTAACAGTCAAAATAACAACATTCAAATCACTTAGTACATAATCTAGAGGACAAATCGGTCAAAATAGAGTAGAAAAATAGTGACAGTTCTAGATCAGTAACTAGTTTTCACATCAAAAAATAGTGCTATAAATGGATAGTAGCACCAAATATAGGGGTTTAAAAATTTTATCACTCTTATCTAGGAATAAAAATACTCAAGTTTTCTAGAAATTGGCAAAAAATTTAGTTTAAGGATAGTTTTTTTCTCTTTTAGATTAATCAAATTCAATAGTTTTAGTACAATTTTCTCAGATATAAGGGGTTATCTTGTGTGGCATGATGGTTCTCAATTTTATTTTAGATTAGGTAGTTGGCATAACTTCTATATCAAAATCCATGTTGTAGACATTAGTGATTAGGGGCAATGTGTGCAACATATTGATCTTCTTTTGTTTCCAAGCTTAGTTTATTCTAGGCATTCTAAATAGTTCCATGCCTTACTCCATCTATAGGTAGTTGGAATCATTTTTGAGTTTAAATTTCATACAAGTTTAACTTTCCAAGTACCCAAGTTCCTAAGTTGGATTTCACATAAGCCTACTACATCAGTTTTAGAGTGGCTTTCATACAATTCTAACCTCCATCTTTCAAAATGGCCAAGAGTGACCTAGTTTCCAACATATATTTAGGTTATCCATGACACATTATCAGATTTATCACAAATTCATGGTCTCCATGATCCATTTCATATTAAATATATTCTATACTGGTATCACTTCATAGCTTCACTTTATGGGGCAATGATGGAGCTAAAGGGCCAGCCTTTGTATTCTTGAGCCACCTATTCAGAGGGATTGGACACATAGTCCAAACATTGACTAGCAAATTAATGATTAATTAACTTCATTTAGTTGGTGATGATGGAGCCAAAGGGATCACCTTTGCATTCTTAAGCCACTTTCTAGGGAATTGAGCACTTAGCTCCATTTGTGATATTACTCTTAACTCAACACATACTCAACATAATTTAACACAATCTAACATCACAATAGGTTTTGTCTTGGTTGAGATAATCGATGAGGTGTATTTATTCCTTTCTCTTCCTCTTACTCAACTTTTATACATTATTTTTTTAGATATAACATATCTAGTAAGAAATGATCTACTTTATGTTTTCATTTATAGATTCACACTTCACAATGTGCTCTGTCTATGCATATCCAACATCACATAGCTTCACAAGCTTCTACCTTACATGTAAGTTTAGGTATACTTTATTTTTTTCCTTTATCATATTATTTCACTTTATTGCATCACTAGAATAAGGGGGCCAAATGTAGTCATATAAAATGTGAAATTAGATGACTTAGGCATGGCTAATGACACCTAACCCATATGTCCTCCTTCTTAGTCATGTAACCCTTCTAAGCTATTCTTTCACTAAATCTCAATCATCCATATCCTTTCACACTTAGCTATTTTAGAACTAGGCAACCCTTTTAGGCCTAGATATATCCCCCTAGGACTCATCCCCTTAAGATAATAATAAATAAATTGGATAATAATGTTAAAACCTAGGGTGTCCTAATTTTGGCACTATTGTCCAAGTTAAAAATTATTCCTAATAGTTAGATTATTTAGGATCCTTATCATTTTCCTTATTGACATAATTTGAATTCATTTAACCCATGATCATTAATTCCCCTATAAGAGGCCATTCAAATTCCATTTAGAAGGGTTGACAATCATTTACAGGAAAGAAGCAAGAATAAAAGAAATTACAATTAATCACTCTTCCCTATTCTTTGTATATAACCTTATAAGAGAATTTCAATCCTATTCAAGCACTCATACTAGTCCCTAGTCATCCAAAGTACATCTAGTTTCACATCTGGTTACATACATCACACATAATTTCACCAAGCACTTCAATGTGAGAACTACATTAGCTTGATCCCTCTTCAGAGTATTGGTATGTAAGAAATGTGCCCACATAAGGGGTGTGAAGTGCATCTAACATATCCTTTAATCACTAACTTTTTATCTCTCTTTCCCAAGTTTCTATTTGAGTTTAAGCATAAAGATATCCTAAGGGTTTTGAAGACTAAATCAGACACACAATGAGATCTTCAAGCTTTTAGGCCTAAAAAATTCATAAAAAGGGTAATAGGATTATTTAATAGAACCCAAAAAGCTTTCAACCTCAAGACAACAACACCATAATAATATTACAATGCCAGACAATAGGGTGTCCACTTTTATCTCTCTTATCCAACCCAACAATGAAATTTAGGAATCTATTCTAGCTTATTTTCTAGTCTCGCTGCTCCAATATCAAGCCATGTCTTAGTCTAGATCAACCATAATAAGCTAATTTCTATTTTCTATCACTTCCTACTATATTTAGAAAAGGTAAAAATTCTCATTATTTACACAAATTAGTAGATTAATTAAAACATATTATTCATTGATTTACATTACTCATACTCATTTATTATTTAGGCATTAAACACTTAATTTCCTAAAAAAATAAAACACCCCATGATTCCACTATCTTAATCCAGATTAGGATATTAAGATTAAAAGCCTATTAAAGTGGTGATGAAATTTGAGGAGTGGATGAAGTGTTCAAGTAACTTGGAATCTCCTTAGGCTCAGATTCTCCACCTTGTCTCCAACTTGGAATCTCATATCTAATGGTCACTCCTTGAGATGGGGTTGCAATGTGAGAGGGTAATGAGGACTTGAAATCCATATATTTTGCTTCTAACATGGACTAATGCATATGCATATTATCCAATTCATTTTTCCTATCAAGATTATCTTCAAAAATAAGGTTTTTCCTTTCAACTTTCTCTTCCAAATGATGGGGAAAGGATGACTTTGATAAGCATGATTGGGATTATGAGTAGGTGTAAAATAATACTGGTAGCAATATTGTGTAAGTGGAAAAGAAGGATAATATGTTTGGTGAGGCTACCTTTAATGAATTCTTAGCCTATCCTCTAAGGATGAAACTAAGCCACTCACATTTAGCATCTCACTTGTGAGCTTTTACCAATTGGCTCTCTTAATAGGTGCCCACTCTCTTTTGACCAACTCTAATGAATCACTCACCTTATAAATGAGATGACTAGGAACCTCTTAACCACATCCCCTTAGATTATCCAACTCCAACATGTACCTCTCATAGCCTAAAAGTTTTTGTTTAAAGGTGGAAATGGATTGGCTTGAGAAGTAGCTAGGTTGACTAGGAGGAGCAAGATGTTGAGAAGGTTAGATATCGGATTGATACACTTCATGAATGTGCTGATACACTTCATGGTAGGGTTGATTAAGAACTTATTCTTGTTGATAGGGAATGGCATAAGATTGAAATGTCTCACCAACTTGTGTAAAATAGGGCGAACACCAAAATTAGCCATAAAACCTCATTGAAAACAAGAATACAAAGGAAAAAGTTACCAAAAATATTCAAAAGATAACCTAGGCTACTTAACCAGTTGATATAGTTTTGGAGTTGACATTAAAGCTTAGATAGATGCCTTTAAAGGCTAATTGTTGAAAGATAACACTAAAAATATTTTAACCTCTTAGACCAAGAGTCCCACCGAGCATGCCAAAACTATTGTCACTTGGATTTACACCCTTTGAGGAGATTCTTAAGCTTTTCTCATCTAAGTGGCATAATGGAAACACCTCTAGGCTTTTGGGTAGCCTAAGGATGAGGTGAATCTCTAGATAGGGCTAGCTCCCTTGATGTACCACTTTGGATCACAATTACACCTAAAATTTGGGGGGAAAGGGGAGAGAGATAACTGAAAGAAAACTATTCTAAGGGAGGTGATACACCAAATAATATGATTACTTCCAACCAGTAGCATGTTACACATGAGAACAAAGGATAAACCAAACATACACTCCTTTAATCTACATCTTCTCATATCAATGTTACATTATGAGGTTATGGATTAATGTGTAAAGGTAGGAGGACCAGACAAGAGGCCTTGAATGATACTAATGAATAGAATAAAAAAATAAATCCTTGAAATTTCCTAGAACACATCACATGCCTTGCAAGAAGAATCTTTCCAACTATAAATAGAATGCAAGAATGAGATAACATGCTAAGGAATCCATAGTATTCACTAAGCAAGATCCAAAATTCTAGTAAAAAAACTAAGGATAGTCATGAAGAGATAAAAATTATTAGTATTATTGATCAAATGGTATATAAATGAGTATGGATTTTCCATACTCAGGTGGAGCATAAGTTACAGTGGCCAAAATGGCTAGTTCTTATAAAACTTGAGAAAGAGAAGAAGAGAAAAGTTTAAGGGTCATAGAGACAATTTTCAAGCTAAGATAATAAATTATGAATGAGAAGAGGATATGGAATGAACCATGAAAGGTTAGGAATCCCAAGTGTCCATCTAATTCATCAAATTCTTACAAAGTGGCATAAAAATCCTCATTCTAGTTTAGAAAAACTACTTTCATGATTTGCCCTATTTGAACATCCCCAAAATAATTAGGGATAGGTATAATGGTTGGGATTAATGGGGAGGTTTTTATACATGCCTCTCCATGTATTGGTTTTAGGATTGGTTATATGAAATCATTTGGAAATGAACTATCATTGCCTACACTATAAAAAACTCCTCTTTCATGCACCCTGCACACTTGTCCTCAAATTTGGCTTTAGTTGCTCATGAAAATACATGAGATTAAGTGTATTATAATTTTAAATAAATTCCATGGACTTATAATCATTAGGTAATATATAGAGTTATTAAAATTCCTAATATTCTCTTCAAACTTGATTTCATCTTTAGAATCCTCCTGTAGCCTGTATAATGAAAAAAATTATTAAGAAAATCCTATTTTGTACCTTTTTCATACAAGTCCATACAACTAAAAAGTATTTGGAGTATATTCAAGGATTCATTTACAAGTTCCAATCATCATCTTGGTCAAAATGGTCCATTAGAGTAGCTTTCTAACTCCATTTCTCTAAACTGGTCTTGATTGAGGGTTTGCAACGATTTTAGGCCTATTTTGACTCTTAAGCTTTGTTCATAAAGCTCTGACATCTAAAATTAGAAAAAATTCCACAAGGATTATTTTTAAAGATCATAATAACACATATAAACTCCTTTGACATCCATGCAAAGGCTCATGAAAGATATGAACATCTAAAACTAGGCTATCGAGCTTGTTTTTACAATTCCTATATGTCTGAGTTAGTTTTGAGCTCAAAAATGGATTATTGACAACATATCTACCCTAAAAAATATTTATTACCACTGTATTAACTCCAAAAATGTTCTCTAATATGTTTAAATGCATATCTAAGGCTATAATTGAATTTGACCTTGAATTTGAAAACTAAACATAATCATGTCAAATAGGCCTAAGTGTCCTTAAAGCTCAAAATGGATTTCCTAATGTTTTATTTAAATTTAAATATATTTAAAATTTATATTATGTCCTAATAAACATTTATCAATAAATTATAAATCATAATTATGGTATAAGTGTGAGTGACCCTTCATTTGGGCACTAGGCCAAAACCTGCCTAATAGGCCTACTTGTAAACCTAATGGTCTATATCATTGTGTATCTCCTCTATATGACAATTTTTCATGATTTATATAGTTTTATCATAGCTTAAAAAACTTACTTGAATGGCTAACTCAAATCTTGGATCATCTTATCACTCACTTTGTTTAAAACATGTCAGTCTACACATAAGGGGAGTGCCCTCTATTTGAGACAGAATAGAGGGCACTCCCTTATTTTACTAAAAAAATGAATTTTTGAGAGGGTTATCTAAATTATTTATACCTATTTTACCAAAAATGTGTTTATTATCAGGTCAAAAATCCCCCTATTCCTTAAAGCTTCAAGACAGACCTTGTGGAAAAGTAGAATGTGTAGGGGTGTTGGAGAGTAGACTACTTGACTGTGTTGCATATCCTATTCTATATTTATTCTAAATTTATAAGAGAATGTATATGATATAATAATAAATATTTATGTATCTCAGGTCCTATTACCACTAAGACTCTCTACATATCTCTTCCCACCATTATAACTTCAAGATTATATGCACAAACCTTGACTGTATTGGCCTTAAAACATCACGCCTATATGTGTATGTTGCTTGATTTTAATCTAATAAAAATGTGAAAAGAACCTATTTTAATATATATATGGTGATATATAAATGGTTGTAATCAATATTTTCCTTAGGTCTATGCAGTACAATCTTAGGTACCAAGTTTCATCTCATTATCTGACTTAGTCATCCCCAGCTAATTGCATGGGAGTTTCAAGACCTATAGGTGAAGACTCTTCTCTTGAAAGGTTTTATGATATTTTGGAGAACTATTTGAAATTATTTAATCAAAATTTTCACTTTCAAATCAAGTACTCATATCTATAGGATCATAATCTTCCAAGTTCATCTTAAGAACTCCATAGGCACCTATAGGCAGGGTGCAGGTGGATGATTTACAAGTATTTATGAATCTTGAAAAATCATTATGGTTGATTATTAATAAAATTTAAAAATTTGAATAAAAATATAATAAATTTATAAATTACTAAACATTACTAACACCCATACATGAAAGAAGGATCAACCTTTCAAATTTGAAACCTATACTGGTTGTAGGTGCATCTTTTCAGGCCATTTGTATGGATTATAGGTGTGTATATGGGTCTAAACACAATATCCTAAGCTATTAGGTGATAATTTGATAATAAATTATTAATTATAACCAATTTTAACCATTAAATTATGAATATGTAGTCTTTCATATCAAATTTTAAACAAAGGTTACTCAAACTCAAAATTTTGTAGATGATATTGCAATATTTTGTAGGCAATTTTAGGACCCCAAATAACCAACCTCCATTATCTCTATACCATTATAAATTTTTAATTTTATTCTCAATTATATATGCTACAAAAAAAAATACATTAGGATTCCCCAAAATCTCATTTATCCATGTCATATGTTATTCCCAAAACATTCGAAGATCTCTATTTTTTCAATTTAAGGGCAAAGGGGCCTAAACCTATAGTCATCTCCTTGAATATGGTTTTCACTTATACTTGTAAAATTGACACATAAAATGAGGTCTTACATGCTCAACCATTCATTCTATAATTTCAAGATATATTCCAACTTGTTCAAATCCCTTCATCAAATTCCCTTATTTCTCTACCAATAAATCCTGTAGGTAGACATTGTGAAATCCACAAATAATATGTGCAAATGTGAATGCATTTATTTGAATCTTTATTAATTTTTGAACCAAAATAAATATATAAAATTCATTCCTCATGTCTCAAATATATTGACACCAGTACTAAATCTCCTATCATAGCATGATGTCATCATAGAGGCTCCTATAGATGCATATGAGCTATATGCAGGCAGTGAGTGTAGAATGGAGCAATAAGGGTAGATGAATGGTTTAAATAACCAAAAAAATCAATTTAAAACCTTAAAATTCATAATTTACATAAATCATATATTAATACCATTTATAAAACATCGTTTTCAATGTGAAAATCACTTATACGCACCTGGTTGACTGTATATGACAGTCATAAGGTAGACTAGTTGTATGTGTGGTTGTAATTGTAGCTTCAAAGATAATAAAATTGAAAGGTTATGGGATTTATAATACTTTAATAACATGTTAATGGAAATATCCCCAACTTTGGAAACCATTACCAAATCATGAAGATGGTACAAGTAGTAGAAACCTACCAATAACATAGAAAGAGACCAATTTACAAAATTGAGGTGATTATCAATTCAAATCAACTCTAAACTTTAAAAAAATTATGTGGAACATGTGAGATAAGATTAAAAACCTTTTTAATCAATACCAATATCTAAATTGTATGGACTTTCTTAAACCAAGCCAAAACCTATAAGGTACATAGATTAGCAAGTAGATTTGAAAGGTCAACTTCATATGAATGGTTCATAAAGATCAAACCACCATTACTATATAAACAAACATAAAATATAATATTATTTAATTTATAATACACCCTCAAGATAATTTTTCTTGAAATCTCTCATGTTGTCCGTACCAAGTACAAACTTGAAAACTACTTTTGCTTGCCAAGAAGGATGAAAAAGGAGCATAATGGTTTTGGGCCAAAAATGGCACTTCCAGAGCACTTCAAACATGTAAATAAGATTTAAGAATATTTAGAGTCATATTATAACCTTATCCCACATTCCACACTTCCCCATGGGTCATACAAGTGCTAAACTCACCTTTTTCCTTGAGAAAATTGCCCTTTCTTCTAAAAAACCTACCACCTTTCAGTTATGTCAGTTTATTAAGACTTATTGGGACACATGGGATGTTTTATCATCTTTTAGAACCTTCACACTTCCAAAAAAAATGTACAACTCATTAAATGCCTTTTTTACCTCAAAATGACTATAATGACTTAAATGACTAAGGACCAAGGATAGTATAACATTAAATGAAATTTATTAACCTATAAAACACCTTATGACATATGTATTAAACCCATAAAACACATAAAGGTTAGTTTTTTACTTATAAGGGTCCTAGTTTGACCTAAAAGTCAAATTTGGTCAATATTATGTTTTGGAGATAGCCTAAATATGATTTTGAATAGGTTAGACATAGACTAGAGATTTTATTTAAGTGACTCATATCAAATTAAGAAGGTCAGACCCATGGATACAATTCATGATATAAGAGCAAGTAATATCCGTGTGTATGTAAAGTTCATGCAATGTATAAATAAGTCAAAAATAACATTTCCAAGTATATAATACTAGGTTTTAGTATCAAAAATCACCCCCTTTTATTATACTATATAAATTAAGTACAATTATAGATTAAAATTATAAAGAGATGTATATGAGTGTGTAAAACACACTTTATCTTTGGGAGAAGGATCCAAATGTGTAGTTTTATCCATACATCTTGAAATGAATATGTAACATTCAATGTCCATGTATGAAATATAAAACCTAAAATGAAATTGAAACTTTTTGAACTTAAAGAGAAAGGAAATAATACACATGTAAGTGGGTGAACAAGTTTCCCTATGTCATGACATTATAGACAATGATTTCTTGTTCAATAATTTGAGAGATTTGATTCCTTATTGAAGCACTTAGATAATTTATGTTTGATCATTCCCCAAATTTATATACTTAGGCAAGACCATGGGTCAATAAAATATATTTCCCAACCCTCATTAAAATGGGAGTAGTGTCTAAGCTATTGAGTGTCATTGAACCTCAACTACACTAATAATGTAACTAATCTTTAACCGTAAGATTAAATGTGTGAGTCACATATTGGGCTCACTTTGATTAATGTATAAAATGTTGATAATTTATAAAACTAAATCATATTACCTCATTTAAATTAATAAAACTCTAAAAAGGGACTTATCTATTCAAATATGCTCACTTATAGGTACCGTCAAAGTAGATTTAAAACATAGAAAACTCTAAAAGGGTGTATGTGGATGAATAATGTTCATGCCCCATAATATGATCCAATATATTCTAACATGATATAAAATACTACAAACATATATTTTATTTTATCCAAATCTTAAAAACTTGTAAGTCTATTCCTAAAATATGTGTGTATATGCATGGCATATGCCATTATACATGTTCAAATATATGAATATATAAAAAATCATAATGTGTGTTCTTGAAAAATGTGAGTATATGCCCCATAGTATGTATTAATATATGAATACCTATCCCATATCTAAACCAAACTAATATTATAAACCTATATGAACTATATGGATCATGTAATTTGTGCCATTTTTTTAATTTTATGCTTATGGAGGCTCAATTATCTATAAAAATCCCACTAATATGCCCCTCTCTTGAGGAAAGAGATTTATCCTATGAATTACTCATCTCAAAATAAAATATTTAATTGTATCATGTTTTTCAAAAATATGTAATCATGTTGAAGCATATACTAACATGTGGAGAATATGTCATAATATTAATGAATATGTTGTAAAAACACATAAAAAAACATGTATTCCAAGGCATGTAAGTGTCATGCCAAGATATATAAAATAATTAGGCAATTAATAGTAAACATCATTAATATAAGCACTAAATAAGGCTACATAGTAAATAAGCATGATGTGAATCATGACACCACACACAAATGTGGATATGCATGATATAGATCATGACACCTTCAAAACTAAGAAAACTTAAAAAACTAAATAAGATCACTCTAATACAATCCTATATTTATCCACTCATAAAAAAATAATTTCATGGCCATGATTCACACAATAGAATCCAATGTCACACACAAGGCCTAGGGCCATATAAAATGGACAATGACATGTCACACATAAATCCCATGGATGCATATAATGTAAAATTAAATGTCACACTCAAGGTATGGGACACATACAATGGATAGTAAATGAAATACACAAGGCCAAGAGTCATAAACAATAGACAATTAAATTTCAAACAAAAGGGAAAGGGCTACATGCAATGGATAATAAAATATTACACATAAGACCAAGGGCCACATACAATAGAAAATAAAATTTCACACATAATCTAAAGGGATAAACACAATATAAAATTAATAATTAGACTAATTTTAAAGGAAACAACATCAAATAAGCATATACAAATTTAAACTAGTCTATATTGTCAATCTATGTCAATGTCATAGTATAATATAGTATAATATCTATGAAGTATAGCATTGTAAATAATGAGAGAAATAACAATACATGTGTAAGAAAGTAATGTATATTAATATGGTGAATGGAAAAGGTCATAAAAATATATAACATGTATCAATTTTGTCTATGTAATAAGATGCTCCTAGCATTATCATGTCCCTTGGATATATAAGTGTGTTGCATCTCTACATCAATGTATCATGTGTAACATGTATGCCTTGAATCACACTAATATATTTCATAAAATGAATATGCATATGAAAAATGAAATGTAAGATACCAATAATGTGATAAATAACATACATGAATAATGTAAACTATCAAACATGACATGTTTAGGTATTGATATTTATTTTTTGGAATATTTTTTATTTTTTATATTTTTGAAACTATTGAAGTTTTAACGTACATCGATATAAGAAATCAAGAATAAGTAGCAAGGATTATAACATAGAATAATGTGAAAGGTACAAAAAATTTATAACATATATTAAGGAATAATGTGCACATAATGTGGAAGAAGTGTAGGAAATGAATATGCCCCACCATAAATTTGAATCATGGAATCACAACTCAAAATAATATGTAGGAGGTGGAAAGGGATGAGGAGGAATAAATGTATATGTTCAATATAATATGTAGAAATGATTGTATGTAATAGTGTAAGATTAATAGAAACCATAACTTTTATAGGTAACCAATATATAGGAGTGAGAAAGTAAAATGATATAATGGATGTGAAATTAAAATGATACTGCGATGAAGGATGTATAATTGTAAGGTAGGTATGATGGGTTTCTAAATAATAAATGTAATTAATGTTTGTACAGAGAACTAATTTATTAGGTTTTTCTCACATCTCAATATGTCCCTTTTTATAATCTCTTTAATATTATTTATGATTGTATAAAAATTTGATATCACACCTTAAATCTTAGTGGAATAAATTTTTTCTAGTTGATTTTATTTATATGTATATGCTCCATCACTTGGAATAGAAAAGGTGTCACCTCCAAAATTGCATGTAATATAATAATTATTCTTATCTAATGTTTCACTCATCAATGTGGCCCATGATTTTCATAATATAACATTGTACTAAAATTAGTTAGGATCAATTTGGCATATAAAGTTCTATGATGTGTTATAAATAAACATATGCTTTATAATAACTCCTATAAAATAGTCACATTCCATAGTTGTATCTAAGTATTTAATGTCATATTAAAGAGACTCAAGAAGTTTCATCCTAAATATATTGAATTTAAAAATGGGATAAAATTTTATATTTGTGCATTACTTTCCATCTATGTGAGGACTAATGATCATAGGATTCAAGATTGAAAAATAATTTGTTGTTGTTATGCCCAAAAATTAAGTAGAAAAAATTTAACTAAAAGGCAAGGAAAAAATGAGATATGTTTTCAAAACTTAATATTATTAACATATCAATAATAACCTTTAATACACAATGTGACACAAAAAAATATTTTTATTATCTTATATTATTATTAAGTTCCTCACAAGACTTATTACAAGGGAGAGAACCAAGAACTCCACCAAAGGTGATTCAAAAAAATAAATTTGTAATATTAATCTTATTTTGGGACTAGGGAATAACTATTTTAATCAATAAGTTATTATCAATCTATACATTCCTTGATTTAAAAAAAGAGGTTTCACTAGAGTTCATTAAATTATGAGAGGGAAGAAGGTGAGTCAACCCTAACCTATCTTATGACCTAGACCCGATTCCCCCACCATATATTGGGTCACTGACATATTTGCTTCTTAAAATCAAGGTATGATGTAATTATCCTTGAATTTGTGATGGCCTCCTCCATGAGACATCATCACTGAAATTAGGTTGGCACTCTAAGACAATAAGGAATAAGATAACATGGATTAAATGAGCTTTTAAATTTATAAAAATCAACTCAAGATGAAAGACACACTCAAAGGTCTCTTATCTCAAAACACCTTGATAGCTCAAGGTACATGTGTTTACCCAAAATACTCTCATGCAAGAAAACATATGAGAGTCAAAAGTAAAGGTAGTGAGAATGCTTTATTTTTATTTAAAAAGTCAAAATTATCAACAATATTTCCATACACTCCTCAGAGAAGCTCTATCTCTCAAGATAATTTGCAAAAAATGTCACTATACAACATCCAATTATAGTCACAACCAATATAAATCTAGGCATATCAAGAAGTTGACAATTAGAAGTTTATAAAACACAAGGAAGAACCTCCTAAAAATGCACATGATGGATAAGCTATCTAAGGTTTATTTATTAATGCACATGTTTCAAAAACACCCTAAAGTTAGTCATTGACATCGACACTAAAGAAACATCCTAAAGGTTAGTTATATATTCCCATGTCCACTCCCCAAGATACATACATATATGTAGTTATCAACATCATAGATGGAATTTGGGATGGATGTACTTCACCCATTACTAAAAACTGAGTGTTAGTGTGAAAGATAAGGTTTTTGACCTTTATTACATTGTTATGTGACTAGGATAACATTTTTACCTATATACACATAATATTTTCAAACTTTTATCACTTATTGAAACTTTGTATCTTACAAGAACCCATCAAGTCTCAATGTCTCTGAGTGCACACCTTAAGGGGTGCACTAGGAAAGGGGTAGGTAGACCATTGGTGCTTCATAAGATTGTTTCCCCTTTTCCACTTTCCATCTACACACTTATCTCCTAAAAACAATTTAACCAAATATTATTATTATTAGTTATACCCATTCCAAACATTTATCACATCTTTATCCTCCTGTTCCTTGCCTTATTCCCCTTTTGATAGTTGGTTGTACTAGGTCAACTATGTTGAGTCTATATAGTTTTTAGCCTCTAATTAATATATAGGGTGGAATAGGTTAACCCTATACTATTTTGGGATATTTTTTCACTTTGGAGTTTGTTATCCCTTTAGCTGACATAGCTCGGGACCTAGTGAATTATCTTTTGAAAACATATAGGGTTAACTAGGTCAACCTCATATAGCTAACATATTCAAAAGGATTTAGGGTAAGATCTACCTACATATATATATATATATATATATATATATATATATATATATATAAGATAATATCCAACCATTTTAAAATAGAGAGGAAAATAATAATAAGTGAGAATTAACATCTGCTTATTTACCACTCTACTTGAGGAATAAAGCTTAGGGTTCCATACTTTATTTGGAGATACAGATCTTATCTTATGGAGAAGTATTTTGGATGCATAGATAGGTTATGTAGCCTAGATTTGATTTGTATTTTTTATCCTTACATACCCCATCAATCTATTGACCTTGGCCAAGGGAGAGAGTGAGGCTTGATAGGTTCATCTTTAAAGGTAAGTATTCCTAAATTTATTTCTCCTTTCTAAGAGTAGATAGATAATGTAGTTATGCTTCTCTACCATGAATTAGGATTTTGTATACATTATTGTGAGTATATGTCTTCTATGTATTTTTAGTTTAAATTTTTTTGTTTCTAAACCCCACTTTGTGCCATAAGCTTTGGTGAGCAATAGATTAGATTTACTTTATTGTGACTAAACATAAGTGAAATATCAAAACCTAGGACCCCCTTAGGGTTATTACATGATTATATTAGTTTGGAGGCTTTGGATTCCTCCTTAGCATAGTGTATTATGATAATTGATCTCCTAATAAGGTCTAGTAGATCCCCATATTGGTCATGATTGCACTTAAAAAATGTATTCCCGATCAAAAGTGTAGGTATGCTCTATATTCTCTGAGCTAAGATAGATTTATAGACATGATGCATTTATGATTACATACATTCTAGTGAACTTGATGTGAAATAACCCTTCCAAGATTTGTTCACTTATTTAATTATTTTAATCATTATTTTTATCATATATTTTCTATACAAGGTCGACTACATTGACCTAGCTCTAATTTTTGTGCACATGTTTTTAGGTAAAAGCTACTAGATTGACCTAGTCAACCTAGTATAGGTTTTTAGCTTTTCAAACTAATAGTCTAAACTAATGGATCGACCTAGTCAACCTAGTATAGTTTCCAAACTTTTAAATATCCTATTCAAAATATTAGGTTGACCAATCACCCAGTTAATAGGTTTTACAAGCATTCCACAAGGTTTTTTAACATCAATCTTCCTTCTCTACATCTCTGATCCACCAAGGTTTTTTTAATCCTTATATATCTTTATTTATAGTCTTTCCTTTCATAGTTTTTAGTCTTCAAAACTACCCTTGTTAGTCAATTGGATCGACTCTGTTGACCTATTTTTGTATTCTCTATGCTATGTAGATAACTAGGTCAACTCTGCCAACCCTATTCATTTTTAGACCTTGCTTCTACAATATAGGATTAACCTTGCTGACCCTATTCTATATTTTTTTCATACACTATCAATTGCATCAACATTATACCTTGTTTTAAAGTTGGAATTAACCTTTATATGATAGTAATTATCTCACACTTTCATTTTTTTTATTGCTTGCATGCTTAAAATAGATCACACAACTTAATTAGCTGATTTCAAATTAATCATTTAATTTTACTATTTTATATTTTATGCACACATGACCAAATCATAAAAATCTAAACAAGCATTTTAACATTTGACTACCCAAGGCTAACCTACTTGGATTTTATCACCAAAGGGGAAGCCAACTTGATGTTCTGGTCAAGTATAAATCATGACTAATGGTATATTCTAGCTAAGAACCCAACACCCTTATCTCTCTGGTGTATTAAGTGAGGGGGTAGGACCCAATACCAAGCCTGTATCATTACTACTATAGATCATTTTCAGCCCAAACTAATTAAAACTATCCTTATATTATGTTTTAGTTCTTTAATAATATCCAACTTCCCATCACATTTGAAAACATATTATAATAATCTTATAAATATTTAGGTTGACCATTTAGTTAGTTATTTAATTTTCAAGTTGATTGTTTTCTCTTTGCTTAATTATATTTTGTACCTAAAAAACTTGCATTAGCTAGCATTGGTTCAAGGTTTTATGTTGTGTGATTCAATTGGATTGGTCAGCATTAATATTATTGATTGTTCATTTCCCTTTAGTTCTTACTTTTTAAATTACTTGCAAAAGTTATCTTATTTTAATTCTAATCAGAAATTGGGTTCTGATAATGGTTCCAATTTAGAGTTTTAGTGGTGGTACACTGTAGATATATTTGAGAGCTTTCTAACACATTTTTTAGAACTTAAAACCAAGTTTGAGAGCTCTTATTATGGCTATTCGAAGATGGTTGATAAATGTCACAATGCGACATGTGGCACGTGTTTCAATGTGGTTTTGACATTTGGCACAAGGACCTATCAAAGGTCGACACATGGAAAAATGAAAGGTTTGAAAAAAATGGTTTGATGACAAGCCATGTCATCAACATGACACGTGGAGTTAAGTGACTAAGCTTGAAGATAAGCTCATTGACCAAGCCATGAGGTGAGTTCAAAGGAGTCCGCAGACTGAAAGCCTAAGTAAGGTGGCAAGCCCGAGTCTAAGGAGCCGTGTGGCTGAAGCCATGAGATAAATGGGTGGTTAAAGGATTTTTAAAGCCTTATCCTATCCAAAATCCATGCATGTGGGATAAACCCATGATGGAAATGGTAGACTAAGGCTATTTTAAGCCTTGTTTAAATCGCTCAACCCACACATGTGGGATAAAGATAAATCCTAAGCGCTGAAAAGGAGGATAATAGTTTTGAAATATTGATCTACCATCCAAAATGGATAAGCTTTGACTGCTTATGCCATAGACTACCAAGTGCTTTGAAAGGAGTGAACTTGTATAAAAAGTCAAGCTTTTGGTCGACTATGTATTGGAAAATATAGACCAATTTGTAGTATTTGGTCATTTTGGAGCCCTTAAAAGCTGAACTAGAGCTTGGAGTAAACTACAAAGTTATTTATAAATCTAATATACTCAATTTAGTATATTCATTTGCCCATTTTGGAGAATTTTTGATGCCATTTTGAGCTATAGAAGTTACCAATTTCAATTTGGAGAAGCCTCTACGTGTGATTCAGGAAGGTGAAGGACGTGATGAGTTAGCCAAGGTCTTTCAAAGGTCTAAAACACTATTTTTATAGAGAGTATATCTATTTTGTTGACTGTAAGTATTATTTTGGCTTGACAATTTAGAAACATTAATGGATTGGTGCGATAAGAACTTGGGGATGTAGGCGTTTTGAACCCCGTAAACAATTTCTATGTTTTGATCTTTGAATTCAATTTTTGCATTCCATTAATTTGTAGATTATAATTCAGATTTTAATCAAAATTCAAAAATTAATCATTTGATCATTTATGAGAAATTGGATAAAATCAAGAATTTGGTAAATTTTGACGGTTCCAATGGAGAATTAATGTGATCTATCAATTCACCTTTATTTCAATTTTGAAACTTGATTTAGATCAGATTTTCATCAATTTTTAATCATTATAACATCTTATAAGTTGAGAAATTTAGAATCCATACTTTTAAAATTTCACTTTGAGTTTATTAGTGGTGTTTATAGATTAGTTGGTATCAGAGCAGTTAGAATGCAGGGATTGCTTCTAGTTGTGTATTTATAGTTGCTTCCAAAATAGTTGGATTATTGGTTTACAGATTGATTATATTTTAGTGTGTAGTGAGGAATCAAGTGTTTATAAGAAACCATGGGCAAGTTGTCATAGATTGAGGCCATCAAAGATGAAAATGCAATCTTGAGATGCCATAAATTTACACTTGAATTACAAGTGGCAAAGTTAAAATTAGAGCTTGAATCCAATGATGAGATCTTGATTAGATTGAAATGTAGTGAGTGTGAAAAGGTAAATCCTTCAACTTTAGATGTAGAGACTATGACTGAGTGCACTATAAGTTTTTCACCACAAGAATCTTCATCTTCTTCTACCATTTCAGATTCAGATTCTAGTAATATTTTTTTTGGTGATTTTGAAAGATACACTAGGGGCATATGATCTAAATTGTTCTTTAAAATGGGTTATAATGGAGGAGGACTTGGTAGAGATAGATAAGGTATATCTAATCCAATTTAGGTTGAGCATAGACCTCTTCATATAGGTTTGGGTTATACTAGTGTGCAGGTGGATGATGAAGAAGTTTCTTCCATGACTAAAGGAAGATGAGCTTTCAATAGCAAAGGTTCTAGGCCACTAGTTCAAAGGTGTAAAGGTAAAAGAGGTAGTGAGATTCCACCTCCTGATTATTACACTAAATCTTTTGATCCAATTAATACTTTTAAGAAGTTTGGATATAATGTATATAAGATAATGCAATCATTTCCATGCTCTTTTTGTGGGATGAATAACCATAGTGCTAAGACTTGTTAGAAACGAAATGCTTTGTTGAAGTAGATTGCATGTTAGAAAGACAATTCTCATGTTAAGTTGGGAATTGGTAGAAAGGGACCCTCACCTAAGAAGGATGTTTGTACTCATTGTAAAGTGAATGGACATAAGATTGATAGATGCTTTAAACTTCATTCATCTTCACATTTAAGTAATGTTCAAACTAAGATGATTTACAAACCTCTCACTAAGGTTAATGAAGCTAATTCAATCCAATGAAGTTGAAAATACAACCTCAAATCATTTAAAACATACAAGTGAAATTCCATTTAAGAGGTTAAGTCAACAATATGCAATTGATAATGAGTCCACGGAGACGATCAATTTCACTAGGAAGAAAGAATTGGTTAAGTGGATTATCACTATATTATTTTTGCAAAGCATGGTTAAGAATTCACCTAAGGGAATGAACAAGCTTTGATAGATGTAGATTAGATTTTGTGGGAACACTTCAAGATAGGTTTACCATATGAAGTTTTTCAATTCTCACTTTTTGATAACTCTAAGTTTTTGATCTCTAGAATATACGGTATGGGTAGTCTAATAATGGACAAGACCTTAACTCATTTGAAATAGTTGGGGATATAGCAGAGTGATGTTGTGAGTTGTTTCCTTATATCATTTGATAGTTAGACTAATATTTTGAATGTATCTATTTTGGCACAGAGATGTTTAGATGCATTTTGTAAGACCCTTTGGGCATGTTTAGATGTTAGGCAACATACACTTTTGGTTGTTTACATTTTGCTTAGAATATAAGTCCCATACTAGGGCATTGTATTACAACATGTACACAACATTTATTGTATGTTGTTGACATTATAAAATTGTTTTACACTTACATTGGGATTTGTTTCAATTTTTGGCAATTCACTGCTTTATAGGATGTGACATTTGGGCAGGTAGTTTGATATGTTGTAATCACTTTGGAAGTTGTAGATTCACTTACCCATGACCTTTGGATTAGGATTTTTTTTAGGTTGATTGTGAATCATTTTAATATAATTATTTATATCTCTTGCTATGATTGGGTTCTATTTTCATGGATGTAGTATACCAGTTTGTAGTTTAAGGGGATATTAGACTTTGGGAGACTAAAAGCCTTCCATTGGGGAGGTGTGATAAAAAATTGGGTTCTAATAATGGTTCCAATTCAAATTTTTATTGGTAGTACACTTTAGAGATCTTTTAGATATTTTTGACACATTTTTTTGAATGTAAATCTGAGTTTGGGAGCTCCTATTATGGCCATTTGAAGATGGTTGATAAATGTCAAAATGCAACATGCGACATGTGTTTCAATGTGGTTTTAACATTTGGCATGAGGACCTATCAAAGGTTGACACTTGGCAAAATGAAAGGTTTGAAAAAAAATGGTTTGATGACATGCCATGTGGATTTAAGTGACTAAGCTCGAAGATAAGCTCGTTGACTGAGCCATGTGGCAAGTTCAAAGGAATCTGCAGGCCGAAGCCCGAACAAGGTGGCAAGCCTGAGTCTAAAGAGCCATGTGGCCAAAGCCATGAGATAAATGGGTGGATAAATGATTTTTAAAGCCTTATCTTATCTGTAATCCATGCATGTGGGATAAACCCATGATGGAAATGGTGGACCAAGGCTATTTTAAGCCTTGTTTAAACTGCTTGACCCACACATGTGGGATAAAGATAAAGCCTAAGCGCTAAAAAGGAGGCTGATGGTTTTGAAATCTTGACCTGCCATCCAAAATGGATAAGCTTTGAATGCTTATGCCATGGACTTCCAAGTTATTTGAAAAGAGTGAACTTGTATAAAAAGGAAAGCTTTTGGCTGACTATGTATTGGAAAATATAGACCAGTTTGTAATATTTGGTCATTTTAGAGCCCTTAAAAGCTGAACCAGAGCTCAAAGTAAACTAAAAATTTGTTTATAATTCTGATAAGATATATGTATTATATTCATTTAACCATTTTGGATAATTTGTGATACAATTTTGAGCTATATAAGTTACCAATTTCAATTTGGAGAAGCCTCTGCATGTGATTCAGGAAGGTGAAGGACGTGCTGAGTCAGCCAAGGTCTTTCAAAGTTCTAAAACACTATTTTTATAGAGATTATATATATTTTTTTGATTGTAAGTATTATGTTGTCTTGTAAATTTAGCAACATTAATGGATTGGTTCGATAAGAACTTGAGGACGTAGGAAGTTCAAACCCCGTAAACAATTTCTATGTTTTGATCTTTGAATTCAGTTTTTGCATTTCATTAATTTGCATATTATAATTCAGACTTTAATTGTTATGAAAAAATCAATCATTTGATCATTTAAGGGAAATTGGATAAAATCAATAATTTGGTAAATTCTGACAATTTCAATGGAAAATTAATGTGATCTATCAATTCACCTTTATTTCAATTTTGAAACTTGATTTCGATCAGATTTTAATTAGTTTTTAATCATTCAAACATCTTATAAGTTGATAAATTTAGAATCCATACTTTTAAAATTTCACTTTGAGTTTATCAGTGGTGTTTATGGATCAAATTCATAATCTATTATAGGCTTTCTAATTCTTTGTATTTGCTATACTAGGTCAACTTAGTCAACCTTGTATATTTTTTTAGCCTCTGTTCACTGTACTAGATGAACCCAGTTGACCCTATGTTATTTACAAACCCTATTCACTCTTTTTCCAACTTCTATTCACTATACTAGATCAACCCAGTTGAACTTGTACTATTTATAGACTCTATGTTTGTGCTAAGTCAACCTAGTTGACCTTGTACTATTTCTATTATTTCTTGTTTCCTTGCTTTCTACTCTCTCTTTCTTTCCCTTCATCATGGAATTTTTACTTGATGACAACATTGAGTTTAAATCAATAGACATGATGAATTTTATGAATCCTCAGAGGGTCTCCCATATATATAGTAGGGATCCTCTCTTGTATGCTAGTAATGTTCACATTACCACTTACACAATGAACTATGTTACTCCTCCTAATACCTCTTCATATCATAATCCTCTTTTTTCATTAGAAGACCAACCCAAATTAGAGTATTCCCCCAAAATGATCTTCTTTATCTCTAAATTTACTCAACATCAAGGATAATGTCCTTCTACCATTTACAATCTTATGATTAATACTCAATCCAAAGAGCATCATTCACCTACTCTTATATTTTCAACTAGATTTGGGGGTACCACTTTCTTTGATTCTCAACCTCTTCCTTTGATTACGACCCCTTCTCACACCATAACCTCTTCTTCTTTAGCTTCTTCCACCTCCATGCCTAGTATATGTAGTAACATGTAAGGTTCTACATCTAGTATGCCTCTCATAAGATCCACTATCCTTAATCCTTCCACTAGTTCTTCATTTTCTACCCAAGGTAATCATGCTCGCTAATCTCCCATCCCATATTTTATTCCTTGAGATTGTGAGGACTTTTCCATGTCATATAAACCATCTTATGCAACTATTATTTGAGATGAATACCTCCAATCTTCCCCTATAAGGATGGAAATAACCTTATCTAGTTCTGAGGATAGTATATTGAAATAATGTGAAGAGATTTTTATCAACATTGATAAAACTATGGACACTTCTTTTTCCTTAAGATTTCTTATAGCCTCTATGATTATTGATGAGATTCTACTTTGTGTAGATGATCCTCCTTTATTCATTAATTTTCAAATAGGTGATATCCAAGTTAAGTTTTCATTGATTGATTAAGTTTCTAGCACTTGTGTTACCTCTCTTGACTTTATCAAAACCCTTGGATATTAAAAAAGTAATCTCAAGTCCAAACACAACACCTATCAAGGATATGATATAAGGCAAATGCATCCTCTAGGTCGTGTGTGGCTTCCCATTACTTTCCCATCTATCACTATTCATGTGAAAGTGATGATCTTTAACTTTACCCTTTCTTATAACATATTTCTTGTTAGGCCATGGACTAATTGTATGAGATCCATTACTTCTTCTACTTGCTAATGCATTAAATTCCCTCATAATGGAGCCATTTATAGGATTTAGGGTGACTAACCCTTATAATTTTGATTAATTCCAAGATCATGGTGTCTTTAAAATTCCTACTCTTGAACCTTTGCCTAGAAATCCATTATATGAGTCTTAACATCTTAACTTTCCATTTAACTCAATTAAAGGTTACAACAATCATCTTGAACTCATTGGGAACATTCTTCCTAACCTCTTAGATTTTGATGATGATGAGCTTGATGAGATTAGCATAAAAATTAAAACCTCTAATCTCTCACCTCACCTCATCCCATAATTTCCTACTTCTTTATAGCCTCATTCTCTTAAACCTCCTTGCGATGACATTCTCATAGTATTGACCAAGACTCAACATTCTATTCACCACACTTCCTTGAATGACAAAGTCATCCCTACTTGAATTATTGACCTTCACACCCCAAATTATGATGGTGGTTATTCCTTAGATGATCCATTTTTAGGTAGTCTTATCTAGGCCTATGACCCTAAGATTACCCATTACCATTCTTCTTTACTTGAGTCTTTTCATGTATCTTCCCATTTTCCTTCATTTATAGTTCCTAAATTTAGTATTTTTCCTTTTTATCATAGGGTAGAGATACACCAATACTTCTAGTTTATAAGGATCCTTTTAGGAGTATGCTCACAAATCATGCTATGACTAGGCCTTACCACTTTGCTAGGTACCCTGACCACCATAGTTGGTTTACCCTTGAGATTAGTGTAACCTTACTTAGGCCTTCTATAAATCCCACCCCTCCCTCAATGGAAACTACATCAGAACCCATTAATGTTCCTACTATAATCAAGCCTATTCTTGCTTCCACTATTATTGAATCTATCTCTAACTCTCATCCAATTGCTCCTTCCATTGAGCCTAGTTTCATTCCTCCTCCATCACCACCTTCCCTTGGTGATGGTTTACTTCCTTTGCCTAAAATGGCTCCATTTCACACCAAATGGGCTAATGATTCTTCATTGGCTTCTTCTACTCCTGTTACACCTCTTTATGTGAGTGATTATCCTAAAACCACTCATGAGTGTATTTGTTGCTTCCATGGGATAAATGATCATTCTTCTACCCATTATCATAAGCTACAATAATATATTTATACTTTACATCCTTATTCTCTATCCTCAGACAAATCCATACCTCCCCCAATGGTTCTACTTGAATGTATACTTATGTATGGTGAGGTAGATTATCTATGGCACCAATATGGCACTCATCACATTGATTGTTACCACATCCTCCAACAACATCTCAAAGATCATCTTTTAGCTATTCTTGGACCTTATTCCATTCCTCCCATAGGTCATTCCCAAAATAAGGCTCCTTCTTTTCCCATGGTTACACATCCTTTGGTTCCATCATATACTATGGTCCTTTCATCATATGTTTTTTCCTCCACATGTGATTCCTTCACTTGTGGATCTTCCCTCACATGTGGATTATTCCCCACTAGTGATTCCTACATCTCTTATAAATCCCACTCTCATTCATTCTCTTGAGAAACCCTTGCCTATTTTCCATCCTCAACACAATCCATCGAGTATTCCTACTTTTTATGTGGAGGAGATTAGAAGAGAAGTATTTTCTTAGTTTTCATTAAATATTGATGAGACATTAGCAACAATTCATATTTATCTCCATAGGGATCTATCTAATGTTTTAGATAATGTGTGTGGGTAGATTTATCAGTATTTATGAGCACATGCATGGTGATTTTATGTTTACACTTGGATTGGACATGTGCTTTGATATTATATTTTATCTATCTATTATATCATTTGAAATTATGTCAAATTCATATTTTTTTATAGTGATTTTACCTTTTGTACTATATCTTGCTTACATTGTCATTTATATTTCCATATTATTGTCTTTCTTTATCATTACTCTCTCTTTATTTCTTGAGTTTTTATAAAAACTCTCTTCTTGTGTCTTCATAATTATTTGCTCTCTTATCTCTATTTTTCATAGATAATTGTCACTGTGACTTGGTTATACTAACCTTGCTCTCTTTCATCATGTTTTTGATTACCATGTGATCATTTGATAAATAATGTATCTCATTATACTTTCCTTATACTAATCCACTTTGGATTTCATTATTTCCCTTTATTTCCTTTCTGCAAATTAAGCATATACGTGGTTGAGATTTGAGATCACATGTTGGTTCATTTTTAAGCCTAAGTGTCCTAGTCTATCTTTATCTTTAGTTACTTAGCTTATTTTATCCTTAACCTAAATCTCATTTAATGTGTATCATTTCATCTCTCATGATTGGCCATTCCAAATAATTATGGTGGATGAATCTTTAAAATCCATAAAAAGTCAAAAGTCAAATCATTTTAAACAAAAAGGCAATGATATAAAAGGCAAAAATATTATTAAAAGTCAAATCACACTAAAAGATGTGAGTCAAAACACATCTACTTCTTCTAATAAAAGATTAAAATCCAAAATTGGCCTCATGATAGATCAAAGGTCCTTTAGGGTGCGGTAGGCTAGTAGATTAGAAGAGGAGATTAAAAACTATATTTTAGTGCTAACTAATTTCTCATGCAAGTACCTAATCTTCATAATAGACTAACAGCTCTATAAGGGGTCGTAAAGGATGGGGAACACATCATTGGAAGTTAGGTCCATTTTAATTTTCCTTGTATCAATCTACCTTCATGAGTTGATCTTAGTAGCACACTTATTTACCTACAAATATTTGTATCTATAGAGAATAGGTTTCCTTTGTATATTGATGGTCACTAGTCACTTAGTGTCTTCTCATATCTTTAGTATGCCTCTTGACTCCTAATATATTCTCATTAGATGCCTAAGTCTTACTTTTTACATTCCCTTTTCCATTTCCTATATCCCTCATATTTCCTCTTGAGAAATATTAATTTGTCTATTGATCACTCCCTTTGGGATCTCATTTGTGCGTTACTTTGTAAGATTGTGGATAGGAATCGACATTCCTCAAAAATTACCATCATAACACCTTCCTATTATCCACATCCTTTATTACCCAATTGTATCAATTATTCCACCCTAGTGGTGTCCCCTTTATGGAGTTGTAGTGTAAGACCATGGATAGGACTTAGCACTCCTCACAATGTTTTCCAATAATATAAGTTACAAACAAAGATTACATGTGTCAAAAATGAGATAAGATGTGATCAATTATGAAGTTACACATCATTAACATGCTTCCTAGCTTGATTTAATATGTTTTATGCTTACTTCATTTTTATTTTACTTTTATCTTCTTATTTTCTAAGTGAATGTAAGTATCCAACCATTTCTTGAATTTTTCATACTTTCCATCTTGAATTAGTATGATAAATTCTAGACCAAACCTTTTGCCAATTTTGTTTTTCTCTTACACTTCCCAATGTGATATAGTATGATTTATTAACTTAATTGATTTCTTTTTATTCCATTTTTTCTCTTTTACATGCCTCTCATTTTATTACATTATTTTCACATTTACAAACATGATTTAGTGTGATTTTACTTGTTTTAATTAGGTGATAAAATCTTTCACTTGTTTTAAAAACAAATTCATTTTTACCATTTTATTTTGGTTTTTATATTTAATCATTTCTTTTTATTACATATTTTCCAACTTGAAATAATGTGTAGTACATTTTTGATTTATTATATTTTACCAAATCCTTTTTTTCCTATTTCTTTTTAACCTTGCATGTGTTCTATGTAATGCTAGAAAAGAAACCACATATCCTATATTTCTTATAGCATATACAAAAAAAAATTAAATACATGTGCTAGAAAGAAATATATCTAGACCATCCACAATCACAACCATGATAATAATAATAATAATAATAATAATAATAATAATAATAATAATAATAATAATATACACAATCAATATCAATATGTCAAAATGATCTATATATATATATATATATATCATGAGTTTTGATACAACATGTATAACCATATATAATGTTTCAGCTCTATGGTTGGGCCCCATCCTATCTATCTCATGGCTTAGCCATACTACCTATCAATGCCTCAGTTTGACCCCTCTACATATAATTCTATAATGAGGTTATTTCAGATATGAATCCATCCACCTATCCCTCTATATGTTCTACTCATTCCTATACTTGTGCTAACTAGAATAATTTTTCTATGTATGTTGCTCTCTCCTACTCTGGCACCTGTGTCATATGGGTCAAGGTCATTGTATGTGCTCATGTTATCTACATGAATATATCTAGATGCAAAACTCTCTCCTCTACTAGGGCCTACCATGCATTAGGACTTCGTGTACATTGCCATGAGTATATGTCATCTATGCATGTTTAATTTTGTTTATTTTTTATAACTCCCAATTTGTGCCACAAGATTTGGTGAGAACTAGATTATATGTAATTTATTTTAACTAGACATAAGTGAAATATCAAAACCTAAGACCCCCTTAGGGTTATTATGTGATTATGTTAGTCTAGAGGTTTTGAAACCCTCCTTAGCATATCGTATTATGATAAGTGATTTCCTAATTAGGTATAATAGATCCTTATCTTGTTCATGCTCCTAATTAACAAATTTATTCCCAATCGGAAGTGTAGGTATGCTCTATCTTCTCTGAGCTAGGATTGATTTATAGACATGATGCATTTTTGATTGCATACATTACCCATACAGGGAAAACTATAATAACTAGTTGACACAAGATAAGTTAGATGGATCAAGAACTAATAAAGACATCTAGACACACACACACACACACAAATATATATATATATATATATATATATATATATATATATATATATATATATATATATATATATATATATAATAATGTTAATCTTCTAATGACCAGGAAAAAAAAACCGAAATCACACTCCAATATGAATAAAACATATTCCTATATCTTATCTAAAAGGGCATTTAAGGCCTTACATATTTAAATGTGGTTAATATTGAAGTTCAAATTAATAGATAATTATCTAAGGATATAAAAGTTTAGGATGTCATAAGGAAAATTTAATATTAAAAAAAAAGGATTTAACAATATTACAATAAAAGATCACTCCTACATGATATAAAACTCACCATATATCTGAGGTGAAAAACTAAATATAAATAACCCTAGGTATTAATACACAAAATAAAGATTAATTATTTTTAAGTGTTAAGGCATGTTTTATAAGCTAGAGATATCTTTTTTAGGCATGGGAACATATTTATTTAGAAAAATTAGGATTTATACCAAATATCAAGAACTAGGTTTATCAATCTAAAATTTTTTCTAAGAATTTCTATGTAAAATGGGTTTTAAAATTATTTTATAAAAAAGAATAAAATTTTGAATTAAATTTATTGGATTATCATTTTGATAATTTTAATTAATTATAAGTTTTTATGACTTACATATTATGTGTCCATTGGTCACATCCATATCCATGCCCATGGTTAGGGATAAGTCCTTCGCTGTGGCTAAGATTGTTATGGTACCAACTGACCACCATCAACCATGAGGGGACAACTATACCATCTCCTTATTCTCCCCCTAATTCATTTTTTTTAATATAATATATTCATTAACAATTTCTATTTATTTATCATCATAATTATTATTTTGTTTATTATTATTATTATTATTATTTTATATATATTCATTTTATAATATTTATATTTATTTTAATGAATATTTATATTATTATTTTAATATGAGAGTGGATATAGTGTGTGTGTGTGTGTGTGTGTGTGTGTGTGTGTGTGTGTGTGTGTGTGTGTGTGTGTGTGTGTGTGTGTGTGTGTGTGTGTGTGTGTGTGTGTGTGTGTGTGTGTGTGTGTGTGTGTGTGTGTGTGTATTATATATATGGATAGACATAGACATAGACATAGACATATACATAGAAATAGACATAGACATAGACATAGACATAGACATAGACATAGACATAGACATAGACATAGACATATACATAGAAATAGACATAGACATAGACATAGACATAGACATAGACATAGACATAGACATAGACATAGACATATACATAGACATAAACATAGACATGGATATATACATAGACATAGACATGAAAACACATACACACACATCCTCTAAACATTTTTATATTCATTTTACACATGTATTTAATATCATATTTCCAAAAAAATCAATATTCATCTATTTTTTAATTTATTTATTTATTTCACAAATAAATTTACTTTAAACACATAAGCCATACATATAGTATGATTTCTTCTTTATGGCCTTTAATCAAGGGATTTTTAAAGAATCTAATTTAAAATAGAGGGAGAGAAAGGAAGTAATAGGGAGTTACAAACAAATATTTCTATTTAGCTAACTATTTTAATAAAGTAAGAGTGTGAGAGATATAAAATTCAACAATTGGTTCAACATATATAAATAACATGAATAAATTGTGAATAATCCTACATTGGTCTCCTTTATCAAATATCCTTATAAGTTTCTTCTCTTAACTCCAATATCCTCTTTCCACCCAAAGTGAAAAACCAAAAAATATCTAAGATTAGTAAATAACAAAAGGCCCTAATTTATTTTTGCAATTATTTTCCCACCCAGCTCATTAAATGGAAGGGTAATTTCTTACATGGGTCACTTATTATCTTACAAGACCCATAACTCCACTTACAAGACATTACAAGGTCATGTGGGTGTACTTTCCTAGGTAATCTACCTTGTACTTATGTTACAAGGTCAAAGGATATTATTACACTCCACATTAATTTCTCTTACATTTCCCTCTCTACACTCCACAAGTTACACATTACCTACCCTAGTCTAAAACATACCCTAAGTTTCCTTAGTATTCCTAATGAGGCTAGAAAAAGTTACCCAATTAATTAAATTATATAATTCCTCATAATTTAGTTGGATTAAATTTTATATTAATTGATTTAGTATTTATTAATAAAAAAATGTTCTAATTGTATTTTAATAAATGAATCTTTCAAATAAGGGATGAATTTTTGTTTGAATCTCTATTCATATGAAGGGTCACCACATAAGGAAAATTTACCAATATGGATATGGAATAGAGGATACAGAAAAGGGGTATTACATTCTCCCCCTCTTACAAAATAATTATCCTTGATGCCAAATCATACATTATGAAAATTAAAATATATACACTTCACCAAGTCATAGCTCAAGTATACAAGATTGTGATAATCATTCCATAGTTAATATCTTTTAAAGATATGTGGATAGGACACAATGTTTTAATTATCCTAATGTACTTGTAAAAAATAAAATAATTCTAACTTTATCAAGTAAGATTTCACATGCTAGACAATGTTTTTGCTTAAATAACCTAACTAGGGTTTTCTCTTTTAAAAAGGTTTTAAGTTCTCAAATTTAGTAATTATTTTCATTTAATTGTATTTGGATTATTTTTTAAATTATAATATATTATTTATTCATTAGTTTTTAATCTAATAGTTTTTATCACTTTTCTCAAGTAGCTTCCATAGTATCAAATTATCACCCAAAATTTGCCAAAACTGTCTGAACTCTCAAGAATTATTTGAGGCCAAATGAATCTAATAAATAGTGTGTGTGATGTATGTAAGATATTTATCTCATTCCATACTAATTTTTTTGTGTTATTCCATATAATAATTCATCATGCAATAATAAGTACTATTTGAATAGAATAATTACATTATGTTGAAGGTGTAGAGTACCTGCTAAAGCTATAAAGTGAAAAAATATCCTTAGACATCCAAATAAAATAATCATTAGAACTCCAAAAAAATCCTCCTTAAACCTCATAAAAATAAATAAATAAATAAACCCTATAACCACCACATTTGATGGGCTCAAGACTTGTCCTTACAGGGTTTTCTATCACACCCTCTATCTATATTCCAAGCTAATTATTTCCTCCATATATGTACTAGGTGTATAGTGATCACATTAAGACATAATTGAAAAAATAATTTAATAAAATAAGTAAAATATCAAAAATAAATTAACTTAATAAATTAAATAGATCAAATTCTAAGCAACCATGAAGGAGTACTTTAAATAGAAATAGTAAAATATCCACTTCAATCATCATAATAATTTAATAAATTGAGAAGTAAATGGCCAAAAAGGAGTGTCATAAATAACATCAAAAATATAATCAAATAAACTTAGTAAAAAAAACTTCATAAAATAAAATAAATTTAATAAAAAAAGTGTTGGCTTCAAATCATATTTAAATCGACAAATAAAATAAATGATTTTTGACACATCAGTAATTAAAATTCCACATTACAACATTAATTGGCTGAGGAAGCCACTTGAAGAGAGAAGAAAAAATCTAATAATTGATTACCTTCCTGAGGTAATATAAATACAACTATATCATCATCCTCCATATGCCTCCTGAACAAGGTTCACAAGGCTAAAACATAAGGTGTTTATCACTTGGTTAGGTTATAAGGATGGAACTTACACTACTTGATCATTTCACATGGGTGTGATAGGAACAAGATATGTCAAAAGGGTTTTTATGTTTATAAGGTAATAATATGGGTACACAGAAAAATTTGTGTTTAACACTCAAACATACACATCATAATCACACAAAATATTATTATTTAGAGAGGAAGTGTTAGTTTCAAATGTTTAGTATATATTCAAAATAATGTAGGGGAGGGGAGGAAGTTGTGTTTAAGAAATGGATTTTAACTATAGACCAACACGGGTTGATATCAAGGTTATGGAAACATTTAATTTATTCATAACACATTTTTTTTACATTAGGTCAAAAAATGGGTTAAAGGAAGTTCAAGCACTTCACATCATAATGGAAAAATTTCACTGGTAACACATAAGGGTAAATGCAATATCATTAGTAACAAAATAAATACTTTATTCATCCTATGAATCATCCTTGTCAAAACATCCCTCATTATCACTACCAAAATAAGAATAATCATGACTATACGTGTTTGTTACCAATCACTAACCACAACTATAATGAGACTGAAGAAGGCAAGACAAAATCCTTCACAAAAATGTTTCTATAAATAATAAGTATTTAAAAATTATTATAACCATCATAAAACCAACTTAATGTACACAAGTATCCTCTCTAAGCATATATTATTATGTAAAATAAATAACCTCTAAAGGTATATTTACAAATAGGTACTCTACTATAAAACCTCTTCATGTGCCTAGGTGCATCATAAGTAATTTTATATATATATATATATATATATATACACACACACACACATACATATATATGTGTGTGTATATGTGTGTGTGTGTGTGTGTGTGTGTGTGTGTGTGTGTGTGTGTGTGTGTGTGTGTGTGTGTGTGTGTGTGTGTGTGTGTGTGTGTGTGTGTGTGTGTGTGTGTGTATATATATATATATTTATATATATATTTATGACCAAGTGTGAAACATATTATTTATATTTTAAATTTTTATAATTTTATTAGTGCTCAAAGTTCTTAATATTTACAAAACTATATATATAAATTAAGATGAATAAATTTCCATACATAAAGTGCAATTAAAACATAAAAATATAATATCCTTTATGGTAGACAAGAAGTATGATGTTGAAAATAGATGCCTAATGAGAACAAAACATAATTTCATTGAATAAAATAACATAATATAATAGTAAAATAAAAATTTAAGCCCCAAATTCTATCTCAACTCAAATTTTTGATGTTCTTACCCCTAATTCCCTATTTCTTAAATCATGATATTCTTCAAAATTTAAGTTAATCTCAATATAATTACCTTTTCCATCCTCAAATGGTCTGGAAATCAAATGTTATCTTAATGGGAAATTCATAATGAAATGGATGAAAACCTTACATAAGTAGAATGCACTTGAAAAAGATCCTTCGCAAATGGAGTTCCTATGGTTTGATTATCTTGAACCTATAATATTTACAAGTCTATCCTATGCATGGTGGAAAAATTGATCTAGACTAGTCTTTTGCCTTGAGGTAGCACACTTCCTAGAATAAGTGGAAGTTATTCCATAAGAAAAGTGAGGGTGCCTCTCATGCACCCATGCCTTCTCTCTAGTGCAAATTTTACATAACATGCTCTACACACCATTAGTTGGTGTTGCTATATGGGCATTAAAACATGTTATTTATGACATGGGTGCTCTCATATATATGTTTATCTCAAAGTAACATCTCTAAAATATTAATCACATGTTGAAGGGTTTGGAAGATTTTCAAATTTATTTGAACTAGTTTCTCAAGTGAGAGCCCCTGATGATTCTAATGATAGGAACTACTCATGATGCCCTCATGAAACATACTAAAATAATTAAATATTACTATAGGTTATGTTATTGTTAGTTTTAAACTAAAAATCCCAAAGATCCCAGTGTTAAATTAGGACCTGATACCAAAATGTCATGCCAAAAATTTACGTAGAAAAAACTTAACTAAAATCCAAGAAAAGCATGTGATTTTTTTTTCAAATTTAATATGATCAACATATCAACAAGAACCTATAATACACACAATGTGACATAAATAAATATTTATATTATTATTAATTTCCTCACAATACTTATTACAAGGGTGGAAACTAAACAAAACCACCAAAGGTGATTCAAATAAACAAATTTGTAACATTAATCTTATCTCAGGAATAGGGACTAAATACTTTTAATCAATAAGTTATCAAGACTCTATACACTCCTTGATTTTCTAAAGAATAGGTTTCATTAGAGTGATTTAAATTGATACAAGGAAAGAATATGATTCAACCCTAACCTAGAATATGATCTAGACTCAATGCCTCATAACTTTTATATCCTACATATTTTATCCTCATAATAATGGTCTAATGTAGTTATCCTTAAAATTATGAAGACTTATTTCATGATATGTCATCACTAAAACTGGTTTGGAACTCTAAGCAAATAAGGAATAAGCTAATCTAACTCAATCAAGATTCTATATCTCTAGACATCAATTTAAGATGAATGAAACACTCAAATTCAACTTATCACATAATATCTTGACATATCAAGGTACATGTGATTACCCAAAAAAAGGTCATGTAAGAACACATATGAGATTCAAAAGTAATGATAAGGAATACACATTAATTTTATCTGATGATTCAAAATTCTAAACTATCTTTGCCATACACTACCTATATAATCTCTGTCTCTCAAAAATGTTTACAAAAAATGAGATAATATGAATATCACTTAAAGGTACAATAAGGTCACTATCTAACTTCCAAAAATAATCATAGCCATAATACATCTATGTATATCATTAAGTTAAAAAATATAAGATTATAAACACATAATGAAATGAATAAGCACGTTAGGGTTTAGTTGTTAATGCATGTGTTTTAAGGACACCCTAAAGTTAGTCATTGATGCCCACACTAAGGAAGCATCCTAAGTGTTAGTTATATATGCTCATGCCCACTCCTTGAGCTTCCTAAATATCTATAATAATCACCTTCACATTTAGAATTATGGTTGGTTATAGTTCACTCATTACCAAAATTAGTGTTAGTGTGAAAGATAAAATTTACAACATTCATTACATTGTTATGTGATTAGGCTAATGTTTTTACCCATACAAGTAATAATATGACCAATAAATATCCTAATAATAGTTTGATTTATTAATAACTAATTCAAGCATTTATTCATATATAAATAAGTGAGTTATAATTCCAATGATCAAGCAAAAAAATAAGAGCATACTCCACTATGAACAAAACACCTTCCTAGATCTTATCCAAAAGGGAATTTAAGGCCTTATATAATTAAATATATTTAAGGTTGAAGCTAAAAATAAGGTAATAGATAATTATATAGGGTTATAAAAGTGTAGGATGACAAAATAAAATATGAATATGACAAAAATAATATTTAAAAATACTACAACATAAGCTCACTCCTATGTGTTATAAACATTGCCAAATCTCTAAGATAAAAAACTAGGTATAAAGTGTATAAAAGGGAAAGTAAAGATGATCTATAAATATATCTTTGATCAAAGAAGATAAATAAAATTAACCATTCCACTTGTTATTACATTTAGATAATAGGTTTCATGACCAATATGGATCCACTAGACCTAACTAAGGGTTATCTTAACACACAATATCACTAGAGAGGGTTCCAAAGCCTCTAGTCTAGAAATACTACATAATAATCTTAGCTAGGGCCTATTGTTTTGTAACAAAGTAAAGTAAATATAATCCAATACTCAACAAAAATTGTGCTGCAAATGGGGGATAATAAACATAAATAAGTAACATGTAAATAAGAACTCCACTAAAGTCAATATAAAGGTAATCTTAAGCATGAAATGATAAATACATTCACAATCCATTACTTATGCAATTTTATCTACAAAAATAGAGAGATAAGAGTCACAAATAATTACCATGAAGACAAACCCATCAAGGCTCAATCTCTCGCTTTGCCAATGGTTCTTTGTAAGAGGTTGTTGTGGTTCATAAGGATCATAAATATAGGTCATCTCTAGGATAAAATAATTCTCCTATGCATCTAAGACATTTACACAAGATATGATTCTTCTCCAAATGTAAAGCCTAATAAATGAATCCTCAAGTAGAATGGTGTAAGGGAAGATTGTAAAGAACCACAAATGAATGATTATCTATATTTGTAATGAGGTGAAGGATGTGTATATATATCTGAATCTAAGCCTAAACCCTTTTATAATTTTGGCTAACATAATCAACCTAGTTAGTTAAGAAATAAAATAATTAGGTCTCAAACTAATTTGGTTAGGCCAACTTAATCTTATAATATGCTCAATTCCTAAAATAGTGTATACTTGTTTGACTATGTTAGGAGGATGGTAAAAATAGGTTTGTCTTAGGCATGGGATATTTGAGGTAGTGAACTGTCTGGAGGAGAGTGTAAGGGAGGTGTCAAAGATTAGGGAAACATACAAGAGGGTCTTATACTTGTTGTAAGTGGTGGTATATGAAATAAGAATCTTACAAAGCATTAATGGTCTGCCCACCCCTTTCTTGTACACCCTTTAAGGCATGCATTTAGAGAGATTGAGACTCAATTAATTCTTACAAGAAATAAAGCATCAATAATTGATAAAGTTTTAAAATATTATGTTTATACATATTCCCCACTTAAATCTCATCATGTGTCATGCAATTGTAATTTGGGATGGTGCTTCAAAAAAATAACACAACACACAATATTGAACTAAGTAAATTGTAGTATTTTAAAACATAAAATAATGGAAAGTAAATGGATGAAAGGAAACTACTAAAATAAATAAGTTATATATACATACTTTGACTTACCTTTATCATTTAATGGTTGTTTGTTATGTTTGTAGTTTTGATCATGGACATAGAGAATGCTTTGGGCAAACACTAAGGATACAAAACTAAAGAGCAAAGACAAACACAAAAAGGTCAAGATAACTGAAATGTGTAGGCATGACATACTTGGAAATTTAGTAAGCTAGGGTGATAAATGTTAAGTTAAGACCAAATGACCAAACAAAAAATTAGATTAAATTAGGTAATTAAAAATGGAAGGCTAATAAATGATCAAAAATTTCAAATAAAGGTACCTTAATCAAGAAGGAAAAAAAAAACAAATCAAACTAAGGATACATGAAAATGAAAATATAAAATCAATGCGAAATTAGTTACAATCCTTACTTAAACAAAGCTGGGAAAGAAATGATAAACCAACATTGATGAGTGAGAAGTAATAATCGAAACTCAATCATTAATGTAAAAAGTGTATGAAAGGTAAAACAACATTGGTGAGTGATAAGTAACAATAAAAAATCACTCAGTAATGGAAAAAGTATGGAAATATAGAAATAAACATAGTTGTTTGAAAAAAAGAAGTGATAAAAAATGTTTAAAAGTTTTGTAAATGAAACCAAAGAAATTATAAAAATGTAAAGTAATGGTGTAAATATAATAATCTATAATCACTCAAACATTTTATTTTATTCTAGAAATAAATAAAACCGAAACAAAGTAGTGTTAGCATGTTGTAATATGTGAAGAAGAGGGAATATAGAAATGGTAAAATAGATTTAGAATAAAACTTACCTATCAGGGGGGGAATGAAATGGGTGGTGGGGGAGACACAGGAAAAATCAAGGTAGAGAAACTCTTTATCGAAGTCAACACACTAAAATTAATTTTGTCAAAACAAGAGGAATTTTGGAATTAAGGACTATGAATACCTTATCCTGACCACACAAGTCTTAAGATATAAAATGAAGTATAAATATCATACCATGAAGGCTATATGCATGAAAATTAAAAAAGGACCTACCTTCCCACAACATTTTCCTCATTCCTCATGACCCCTTACAAAGTCATCATTCTACTATGAAGATTGGGTAATTGTGTGAGAAATTAGGTATCACTATATATATTTTTGAATTATCTTATCCCAATCTACTAGACTAAAAAAAATTAATGGATGTTGGCTCTATTATGAGGCCAAATATGGACTATGATTTTTTATTAGTGATAGGATATGTGTTATGAATCATGTCTTTTGGTGTGATGTCAATTTTTTTATTTTATATTGCCTTTTGATCATTACCTTTTGTTAATGATTTAGATTTTAAAATTTGATGGATATTTCTATTCCTCCTCCATACAGACTCAAATAAGCAAACATGGGTGCTAAAAATGACTATCATTTGAAAACTTTGAACTTGGTAGATAAGAAAGAGGACTGAGAGAGCATGGTGTCTAAGAGTCATGTTTTCATGTTAAGTAAATGTGTTATATTTATTTAGACCTTATTTTATCCAAAATAGAATGAAAAGAATGGAAATAAAGGGGAAATGAACATGAAACAATTTGAGTTATCTCAATGCACTAAAATATGGCAATGTGAAAGGGATACAATGGTAGGTAAGTAGGATTCCTTATCATAAGAGTTTATGTAAGCGTAGGGAAACATGATAACATAATTTTTTGTGTAATTTTTATGCACAAAAGAAAAAAAAACCAAGGTTGAGAATATGGAATCAAAATATTTGAACCATTTCTTAACATTTAAAAAAGAGCGTTCAATGTGCAAAAAGGTTTGGAAGAATACATAGATTTTATGAGGAGAGCTAGGTCCTATCCATGGTGTTACATTGTAACTCACAAAAGAAAGAATAAAATGAAAAATGGGTTTGTAAATAATAAAATTATGATCAAAGATAAAAAGCATAAAAATGTTTGTATGAAATAAAAAGGTATTCATGAGTAAAAATGGGTCATATACATGGTATTACAATTCATCTCATGAATTAAATGAAAATAGAAACCAAAGGACCAAAGAAGGGGATTAAGGTTTCTATATAAAATATACTATTAAATTATTACAAGAAGTGTTATTAGGAAAATATATAAAATTAGGAAAATAAGGGAGATATTTAAGCAAAATCTTTCTCCAAAAATTGTGCATTGGTGGGTTCTTTAAAAACATGGCCTTCATTACTTTGTAGACGATAAGTATTAGGACCAAGGATATATTTTACTAAGTAATGACCCCACCATTTTTGGGCATATTTTACTTATTTATCATGTGTGTAATTTAATTTGAGGATTAAGTCACCTACATTAAATGTGTTTAATTTAACCTTTTTATTATGTTTTTTATCAATGCAAGCCTTGTATTGGCAGTTATATTGTAAAGTAACCAAACAGTGTTCATTAAGAAAATATAAAGCATGAAGATGAGATTCACGTAATTTTTTTGTCATGAATTATACCATGAATAAATATATGTAAATATAAGAGTTTAACCTCTAACGGTAATACCAATTTTGAACCATATACTAGTGAGAACAATGTTGTCATAGTGGTAATATGTATCTAAGTATGATAAGCCCTAAGTGCAGTATATATATGAATGTGCTAATTAGTACAAGTTTTTCAAATAGTATTTTGTAGGATTTTATTTATAATTTTATTAGTAGCCTCTACCTATTCATTACATTGATGATGGTAAGGTGTGGAAGTTTTTTGGGAAATTTTAAATTTAACACATAACTATTTCATATATTTATTTTTTAAATTTCCACCATTGTCAGATATGATGGTATTTAGAACTCCAAAATGATAAAAGATTTTTTTAAGGATAATTTTTGAAATAGTAATTCCCATGACATTGACAAGAGGCATGGCCTCTACCCATTTGGTAAAATATTTAGCAGCAATAATGATAAAGTGCTATCTTATGACCAAGTTAATTTACCAATAAGGTCTAATTCCCACATAGAGAATGGTCAAGGAGACTCCATTGTTTGGATATCATCCAGTGGTGAGTGGATTATATCATCATGGAATTGATAAATATTACATAATTTAGAAAAATTAATAGCATATTTTTCTAGATTAGGCCAAGATTAACCCATACATAAGCATTTGTGGGTTGTAGCATGTCTGATACAATGACCATTGTAAATACTCCCATGTGCTTGTTCTAGAAGAGTAGGAACATCTTATTATATTACACAGTGGAGTAGGGTACCTTATGAATACTTGAAATTTTTTTTACATATTCGAGTATTTTCACAAGAATATATGTCTGGAGGGTAAGTTTAATATTTAAGAATTGGATTATGTTTTTATACCATGGGCTTTGTCAAATAGTGACAACCTTAATGTGATAGAAGAGCAAATCATTTGGTTTAATATAAGAAGGTTATTTTATTATTTGGATAAGAAATTGGGAATCATTAATTACTTGATGAGGGTGAAATAGAGATGTTTATGAAGCAAATGAATTAGCTATGGTATTTTGATCTCTTGGAATTGTCTCAATTGTAAAAGATGTAAATTATTTGGCAAGTATGGTATATATTTGATTACATGAAATTGGGATTTCAATTTTAAATTGATAATCACCATTAAAATGGTGACATATAAGTTGTGAGTCACCCAAAGTGTGTATATATGGGATATCTAGGTTGAGTACTACTTTTATGACTAATATTAGAGCTTTCTATTTGACCATGTTATTTGTGACATCAAAATTTAATCAAAATGTCAAAGGTATGATCTTAGCATGTAGGTTTTTAAAAATACATCATACCCAGCTCCTTGGAGGCATTTTGCATCATAAAATTAGAGGGTCCAAGTGTCTTCATGAAAATCAATGGTAGATTTAGGGATTTCTTCAATAACTGATTTGGATTTAGTAGTATCAAGAGTGATATTGGTATCTTCTTGATTATTTACTTCTAGATCAATAGTGAAATTATGAAAATAATATTTGAGAGAGATATCTTGGTTGAGACCTTTCAATATAAATAATGTTATCATCGTAGAGATTCTCTTAAAGTTTATTTTTTTCTAGTAAAGGTATTATTATAAGCTAGGAAAAAATATCTTGTCTTTTGATAGATTTTTGTGTAACAATTTGAAGGTCAACTTCCATAAAGAGGACCATCCATTTGCTAATTTTATATCTAGGTAATAATGATTTATAGAAGAAATTATGAAGTAAATAAAAATGAATAATGACATAAGTGGTTTGGTAGAGCATATAATGATAAATATTTTAGCTGTGAAATAGATATTAAGGAAATCATGTTTTACTTTAATATAACATTTTTCATAATCAATGAGTCTGTGACTAATGTAATAAATAACATACTCTCTACTAGTATCATCTTTTTAGGCAAGCAATGCCACAATTTATATGGGGGTAGAAGAGGTATATAAGATTAAGGTATGGTAGTTTGAAGGTGATCTAAGAGTAGGAAGATGGAGTAAAGATTCTTTCATGTTAACAAATATTTTTTAGCATGAAACTACCCATTCTAGAGCATTACCTTTTTTTAGAAGTGAATTGAAAGATTATATATGATAAGCCATTTGTGGGATGAACCATCAACTTTCCCCAAGTTTCATAAGGTAAGTGTGTATGTTAGGAATGGATCAAGGAATAATCATGTTGATGATAACATTTATTTTGCCTAAACTTATAGTAATGGCTCAAAGAGAGACTAAGAACTCTAAAATTTTACTAGATGTGACTCCAAGTACACATTTGTATGGGTTAAGTCTAAATTTATATTTGATTAGTCAATAAAAAATGATATATAGATTAGTGAGGTACACTGTAAGAATTTTATATTTAGAAATCAGATCATCGACTAGGTTTCCACTATATTGTGTATAAGATCATGGAATATGTGGGTCATTGCACGTTGATAGGTTTCTCTAGATTTTGTAAGACTAAAAGGCATCTTAATGTAATAATAAGTGACCCATTCTATAGTAAATGTTATTTTATGTTAGTCTTTGAGAGCTATGTAAATCTAGTTAAATCCTAAAAAATTGTCCATAAGTGATAACATTTCATATCTAGTGGTGGAATCGACTATATAATCTATTCAAGGTAAGGGGAAGTTATCTTTTGAGATATTCTAAGTTAAGTTTGAAAAAACCAATGCATATAAAATTAACCATGGTGACTTTTTTATGAATGATAATGATGTTTAATAGCCATTATGAGTATTCATTAGTTTTGATGAATTTGGTATCCAAAAGTTTAATGATTTCTTTGAGACATAAGGTAGAAACTTTAGCTAGAAATTTTCATTATTTTTGTCTATTAGGTTTTGCGTCTAGGTAAGTGATGATATCATATACAATAATGCTAAGATAAATACCTAGCCTATCTTCATATTACCAACCAAATGTTTCACTATACTTGTGAAAGAATAGGCTAAAGTTATCATGCTTTCTTTGAGTGAGCTATTTAGAGATGATGATGGGTCTAGGAATGTTTGTGTACCATATTATACTCTTATATTTTTTTCAATGAGAATAACATTTTTATAAAGGAAATGATATGGATCATGAGGAAGATAAGAAATAGCTTTTGTTTTAGGATCCACACTAGTAATCAAATTATTAAAATAAGGAGATTTTAGTGTGAAGTTTTAAATTTTATGATGTTGTTGTGGAAGCTAAGGTTCCCTAGCATGCAATAATTTAAGTATAGTTTCATCACTAGGGAGCATGGGTAATGGTCCATAGTATTTGACATCTACTTTGAGATTGATTATTTTACTACCTTTATAATCATATTTAGAATGTATTTATCATACATCTATGGCTTTAGTAGCCAAGATAATTTTGGGTGTAGGTTTAATTATAGGTTGAGGTTGAGTGGAGTCAATAATATTGGTGATAGGTGTGTTAGGTTGTGTTGAAGATATAGGTTTAACTAAATTGAGGTTGGTAGTCTCAGTGGAATATATATCATTATGATAAGAAATTAAAGTTGGTAAATTGTTTGGTTGTGTAATAAGTGTATAAGGGTTGAAAGTTTCCAAATTTTCAAGACTTGAGATTTGTTCAAGTACCCATGGGGTATCTAGAGTGGAGGATTAATGGGAGATACATGATCTTCATGTTCTAATTTAATATTAGTTTATATGTGAATGACATAGAAATCATAGTTAAAGGTATGTGTTTTTGATAATGTTTATTGATAGTGTTGTACATATACATCTCATGATTGACCTTGGGTCATGATATAATTATAATCATATGTGTGGGAAATAGTGAATGTATTTATTTCTAAGGGAGAATCAAAAGTGGATGCACCTAAATTGCTTAATTTTAAGGGATACATTATTAAAGGATCTTGAAATAATTTTTCCACTCCATACTCATCACATGTAAAATCATATTCTATGTAATAAGGTTTGTGTGCATTACATGGAGGAGGAATTTTAGTGATATCATCAACTAGAGGGATGGTAAAATCATGTGGAAGTAAAGGAGGAAGCCACTCTAAAATGTAAGGAGGTAATTTAGTGGTATTATAAGTATTTTGTAAGTCATTAGGTTTATCATAATTATAATTGATAAAAGTGACCTATAAATCTAGATTCATGTTAAAAAATTTAGGTATAGGTGCACTATTAATTCATGGAATGGTTGGAATATGATATTGAGATTTAGGCTTTAGTAGTTGTATACTCCATGGATTAGGATTATCCTCATGTTTGTAGTGTTTTCCATTATGGATGAATTTAATAAATTGGATACCTAAGGAGGAAATAACCCTCATACTATGGGTCCATGGGAAACCTAGGAGTATCTTATAAAATAGTGTTAAATAAAGGACCATGATATTGGTACATATGTTCTTGGGTCCAATAGTGAGAGGGATCTAGATACAACCAAGTGGTTTTTGATTTATCTTATTGAATCCTTGACATGTGAGTCAAGTTTTTTTAAGGTGATATTTGGTATATATAATTTATTTAATTAACCAATTAGAGGTAACATTAATTCCTACTCCTTTATCTACTAAGACATTTCAGATAATGGTGGTGTTGATTTCAATTTTAATGAAGAGAGATGAGTCATCAATGCATATAAGTATTTCATTATTAATCATGTCTTCTTTAAGAAATTCTATAGAAGGTTTAGAAGAGTTAAAAATAGTTTCAATAGTATTTACTTTTATTAGTAAAGGGTCTTCAGAGGTTTTTCCACATCAATGGATGGTGGTTATTAAATATCTTGTAATTGTTTCATTAGAAATTTTCAGTGATATGGATAAGTATGAACTAACTCCATGAGGAGTATTTTACAATGCATTGAATTAAGTTCTTCTAAGAAATTCCAATGAGATTTAGAAGATGAGGAACTAACACAAGGTTTGGGAGGAACAATGTTTTTTGTAAGAATAGGAGAAGTAGATTGAGGTTCTAGTTGTGGGAGCATTTTCTCATTTGGTTTAAAAGGTATGGTAGTGGTAGTTGTGGTATATTTAATAATTTTTTCTTTGATTGATGGTTGTTAGTTTTAATGATAGGATCTTTATGGGTAGGTTTTTTTCTATAATTGACTTTGGTTACATTCACATATTAATAATTTGTATAATATTGGTCATAATCATGATCAATTACATATATATATATATATATATATATATATATATATATTCATTTGAATGTTGTGGGTTAGATGTAGGAAATTATTTTTGAGTTTTAGATGATGAAAGTTTGGTAACTTGTTTCTTTTGAGAGGCTTTGAAATAATCATGATGGCATATTTTGATATAGCATCATGGTTGAATGTATCTCCTAACATAAAAACAAAATTAAATTTGAGTAACCTATGACATGTTTCATGAGAATAACCTACATCAGCATGAAAATAACAAAAATTGTTAGGATCATACCATGTAGGTGGATTATTAGTATAGGTGAAAGGTTTAGAAGGAGATAATAATTGACATTGGGTTAGATAAAACAACTATGTTTTTTAGAAGGGTAAAAGACCAACCTATGAGATACTAGGTCAAACATGATGACTATGTTCTATAACAAGGAAAAATGACTATCTTATGAGAGATTGGGTCGGATAGAATGATTGTGTTCTATATAAGGGGAAATTGACCATCCTATGAGAGACTAGGATGGATAAAATGGATGTGTTCTATATAAGGGTAAAAGACCAACATATGAGATATTGGGTCATATAGAATGATTGTGTTTTATAGAAAGGTAAATTGACTAGCATGTGAGAGACTAGATTAGATAGAATGACTACATTTTTTAGAAAGGAAAACTATAAGAGACATAGTCAAGTGGGTTAACTATGTTTTGAGGGTAAATAAATGTTTTGACATTTATGAGTCTAGATGATCTAGTGTTAATTATCAGAGAAATTAAAAATAAATACATAAGAAATTAGGTTGACCTAGTTTACTTAGTTATGAGACACAACACAAACCTTCTACCAATGCTAGCTAATACAATTTTTGTAATACAATATACTATTGAGAAAGATCAAGTAGTAATGCTAAAAATAGAAATGCTAATTTGTGAAATAATTATTGAATGTTTTAAATTATAACTTTAAAAATAAATGTGACAGGGTATTTGTCTTTAGAAAGGAACTAGAAAGAGGTAATCTAAGGTTAGTTTTCATTTGTTAAGGCTGAAAGGGATCTGTGTTGGTGTTAGTACTAGATTGGCATTATGGCCTAACTCCTTACTTCACAATCCCATAGTGATAAGTGTGTCAAGTGATTTTCCAATATATACCATTGACCACATATTTATACTTATCCAAAAAACTAATTTGGCTTCCCCCTTGGTGATGAAATCCAAGTAGGTAAACATTAGGTAGAATTATTTAATGATTTTTGATATTCTATGATTTGGAAGTGTGTGAATAAAATATAACTCATTGTGACTAGATTGAAATTTATTATCTATATTATGTGTGATACTATAAAAAAGCAAGAAACAAAATAAAATATGAATTAATTACTAGAAATTTGAGTTAATTTAATTTGATTGAAGAGTACTAGGTTGATTGGGTTGATCGAGTATGCAAACATAATAAACATAATCAACTTGATCGATTTTGAATGTTGAATAAAAAACCAAAGAAACACAAAGAAAAAGTCAACTATGTTTTGTGGGCAAGAAACACCTATATAACTAATTTGATATAGTTGATTTAGTTTACTGTAGGGTTATAGTTTTATAGAACTAAAAGCTATGAAAAATAGGACCAAAATCAAGGAAATAAATGACTAAGTTGGTGAGAATGCACTTGATGTTTTAATGATGTTGAATTACTATTTTTATATTGTGCCATCCACTTGAATATTTTTAACTTATTAATAGAATTGATTGAGTCTCAAAACTTGTATGAAAAAAAAATCAAACTGAGTCGATTAAATCGATCTAATTTTTACTAGTTGAAGATGACCTATACAAAACCAAACAGATTCAATCTGATTGAATGTGTGTTAAACTTATGAATAATATGTTAGACTGAATTGATAGACTCAATCTACTGATATAAAAATGAAATAAATAAGAAATTAAAATATGATAGTGTGAAGGAAAACCTACAAGGGTTAGTTCACATCAAGTTCACCAATATGTATAAAAGGGAAAGTATTAATTGAATATAGGCTTTGGATCCATCTCTAGTGATATTGTTTGGTAAGAGATATTTTAGTTAAGTCTATTAGATCCATATTGGTCATGACCCAAATTGTCTTAATGTACCAACAAGTAGAATGGCTAGTTTGATTTATCTTCTTTGATTTGGGATTATATATATATATATATATATATATATATATAAAATCCCAAATCAAAGAAGATAAATCAAACTAGCCATTCTACTTGTTGGTACATTAAGACAATTTGGGTCATGACCAATATGGATCTAATAGACTTAACTAAAATATCTCTTACCAAACAATATCACTAGAGATGGATCCAAAGCCTATATTCAATTAATACCACACAATAACCCTAGTTAGGTCTTATGGTTTTGTAATAAAGTAAAGTAAATATAATCTAATTATCACCAAAGATTATGGCACAAATGGGGGATAATAAACATCCAAATAAGAATTATGTGCAATTCAATTTAGAGGTAATCCTAATAATGGAGAGATAAATACATTCAAAAGACATTACTTATGGATTTCTATCTACCAATATAGAGAGATAAGAGTTAGGAATACTTACCTTGAAGATGAACCCATTGATCCTCAATCTCTTGCTTGGCCAATGGTGCTTTTAAGAAGGTTATTATGGTTCATAATGATCATAAATATTGATCAATTCTAGGCTACATGACTTATCCTATGCATCCAAGACATTTCTACAAGACAAGATTCTTATCCAAATGTAAGCCCTAAGTAATGAGTCCTCAAGTAGAATGGTGGAAGAAAAAATCATAAATAAGTGTAAATGAAAGATTCTCTCTATTTAAAATGAGGTTAAGGATGTGTATATATATTTGTATCTAACCCTAAAACTTTACAAAATTTTAGCTGACACTGTCAGTCTAGTCAACATAATTAGTTAAGAAATAGAGTAGTTAGGTCCCAAACTAAGTTGGTTGGGATGAATTAGTCCTATAATGTGATTAATTCCTAGAATAGTTTTGACTCATTCAACTGAATTTGAAGGATGTTAAAAATAGGTTTGGCTTAGGTAGGGGCTATTTAAGGTGGTGAATTGCTTGGAGGAACATGCAAGGGAGGTGTCAAAGCTTAGGGAAATGTATAGGAGGGTCTTGTGTTGGTAGTAAATGGTGGTATAGGGAACAAAAATCTTAAAAATTACTAATGGTGTACCCACCCCTCTCCTGGTGGACCTTTTAAGGTGTATACTCAAAGAGATTGAGACTTGGTAGGTTCTTACAAGAGAGAAAGCATCAATAATTGATAAAGTTAAAAAATATTATGTATATACACAAATTACCCTTGGTATTAATTCAAATAAAGGAGATAAATTATTTTTAAGTGTTAACGAAAGTTTTGTAAACTAGAGATAACCTATTTTAGGTGTCAGGACATTTTTGTTTGGAAAACCTAGAATTTATGCTAAGTAACTAGAATTGGGTTTATCAAGCTAAAATTTTCTCTATTAATTTATTTGAAAAAGAAGGTTTAAAATATTTTTATGAAAAATAGTAAAAATATGAATTACATTTATTTGATTTTTCTTTTGGAAATTTTAAACTATTATAATTATGTTATGACTTATAGGTTTGAGATACTCCATTTTTTAGTATTTTATTTTAGTTTGTTCTAAATCAACTTTGGAACAATAACTAGTGGTGAAAATTTTCTTTTGTAAATTAACTTTGGAATTGGTAAAAACGAACAACTATTAAAGTGGTTATAAATTGTCTAATAGGTGTTTACATAGTATGAAACCTAAAATAATTAAGTTTAAGTCCCATATTAGGTAATTAATTATATAAAGTATTTATTTTATTCAATTTACTAAAGGGTTTTCACAAGGTTAAAATATCATAAAAATACTAAAACTTGTTTGCTAGGTGAGTAAGTAAATTAGTTCATATTTATTTAGTATAATTAATTTTCCTAGACTAACCAATCATTATTACAAAACATACTAATTATGTTTAGATTAAAGGAACATGTTCTTTCCACTAAGTTAGTTTCTCAAAGCTAGACTTTCCCAAAGCATAACTAATATTAATTAGTAACATAATGATTACGGTTTTTTATTAAATCAAAAATTAATAATATGATCAAACTCTTTATCCTAGGTTAATAATATTATTTCATAACAAATTAAGTGTGATATGTACATGAATCAATAGTTTATCAAGCTATCTTTCCTAATTATTTAAATTTTGATTAGAAGATAAGGAAAAAAATGAATTTAAAATAAGTTATTTTCTTAACATCATTCTAGATTTGTGTTACATTTGGTATATACTTATATTAATAATAATGCAAAAAATAAATATTTAATGTATTTCAATTAGATATCATAATTTATAAGTGTAGACACTAAATTTAAATTACATAGCACCTCAGTTTTGTATACATGGAAATTATTTCTTATGGAGATACCCTTTAGTTCATAATACCTTCCTATTATCAAAAAGTTTGCATCCACTATATCTTGTGTCTATTACTTATCTCTTCTTCTGAACACATTTTATTATGATGATCTGATATTTTTTAGTACCAAAAATGATAAAATATGATTATTATCATTATCTACAAGTTTTGGACATATACCTATTTTACAACTTCTTGGACACTTGCTTCCTAGATCTAGACTTCTGACAAAACTAGTATCCTATGCAAAACTATGTTTCTAGTGACACAAAGTCATAAAATTTTCAAATAAAATGTATCCCTCTAGATGGCCTAAGTGATTTAATATGATATATTTCTAAAATGTATTGGTATATATATAATATCAATAGTCATCATTCCTCACCTAGAAGAGACCTAAAAAATCATAAGGCAACTTACCAAAGGTACCCAATCAAGCATTCAAGTGAGAAAAGATTTACTTTTCTTTCATATTTAATTATCAGTCATAGGTATATCCAACCTATATGTTTTAATTACTTAAAGATCACTCCATGACTCATATCTAACAAGTTACAAGATAGGTCACTCTATGTACTTAATTATCACATGTTGCATCCTTATGCAGAAAAAGATAACATTTAAGGCATAAATTCATAAGTTGAAGGCATTATTTTGAGTATTATTTATGTAGGTAGTGACCATTTATAAAGGTTTTCTTAGGTACACTCGACACCATGTGCCCACTAACCCATTTTCCCTTAATCACTTCAAGGGTAAAAAATATATGGTTTAATCACTTGACAAAGAGAGACATCATGTGCATGATATATAAACACACTAGAGTAAAGGTGATAGAAAACCTATAAGTTTATAGGTGGTCACACCCAAATACAATTGTTATTCCATACTTGGCACCTGCATCCAAGTTAGATAGTATTTTCAATGCAACTATTTAGATCTAATATAAATATATGAGGCCCCATAATGCAAATTTATAGAATATTATGTCTGTTTTAGGATCCTAAACTATTCCACTTCTAACATGTTTTATCCTAGATCTACATGTTAATTACAATATCAATAAATAGATCTAATTTCCATTTTTAACATATCTTAGTATTATAAATTCATAATATTGTTATCTGAGTTTGTAAATTTATTGACCTACTATAGATTTATTTATCACCCTTGTGCTTATTCATTTATATATTCTTAACCATATACTATATTTACTCATCTCAATTTAAGGTTAAATATTTGAACATTATTGTCATGTCTTTTCATGTAAAACCCTTATTTGGTTTAGGGTTTCATATTTTTTATATCTTTCATTTATAAGCAATAGAAAATGTTAATTCAAAAACTCATTTTCAAATGGAAGATAAGGAAGCATTAGTTACTCATATTAATAACAAGAAGGGAATAATATATGCATTTTTTATGTTACAAGAGATGAAATCAATAATCAAGCTAAGGCTAAGGATTCCTCACCTAGTGATGGTGAATAATTAGGTGATACTACAACTGATTCTATACCAAAGACCCTCCACTTGGGCACATCACCACTTCATACTCCTAATGGGGGCATGATATGTGTTCACACCTTTATTCCCTAAAACTACTATTCTTACATTTTACATAAGATTAGTAATTCAACTAAAATACCACTTTATATTCTCATATCTAATCAAACTATGGGTACAACACCTTAGTTAACTTCCCAAATTTCCAACCTTGAAGATAAAGAGGTACAAGCTCTTATCAAAAATATAAAAATTGTTACAAGATAAGGTTATTAATATCAAAATAAAAAAATATAAAATCACGTTGCTCTTTTGATTCATAAGAGGTGTTGCATAACCCTATTGCACCTTATATATATTTTCACCCCTTTCCAACAAGTTTTTTTGCACCTAAGTTCACATTTTATGATGGAAAATGTGATATTTAACATCTTTGATATTTATATGCAACATGCCTTGATTATGCTTCCAATGATACAATTTTGACTAACTATTTCCAAGGATCCTCAAGGAGTATGATTTAAGGTGGTTATATGATTTAACAATCCAATCAGTAAACATATTTAGACCTATTATAGATTAGTTTTTTTCACACTTATCTATAAATTTTATCAAAAGTGTTTCCTATTCTAAAATTTTAAAAATCAAACAAGGAACCAATGAACCTATCAATGAATCTATTTTAAGGTACAAGAATGTTAGCTAAAATGACCAATCCAATGGCATATAAACCTCTTCAAGACATATTTAAGAAAGTTTTGCTTCCCCATTAAATGAGTTCATTATTTTTATAAAGCTAAAATCTTTTGATGACTTGTGTCATATTGTTCATGATCATGAAATAAAACTTATCTCATAAAAAAAACTTAATTATGTAGCAAACACATCAAATACCAAGTTTAATATCAAACTAATATATAAACTAAAGAAAACATATCCTAAAAAAGAAACAACTACCATCATTAATGTGGTGTTATAATAACCTAATCAACTTATCTTATCTAATAAACCAAGGAGAAAATTTAGATGCTTACCTAAGCCTCCAACATCATTACTTCCAAAACTTGTGGAGTGTCACATCATATCTCTCCTTCATCCTATAAAGGTTGATATGAGTTAGAATCTACCCAAAGGTTATGATTTGAATAATTATTGTGACTATCACCAAGGACTTAGGAATTTTATGAATTGATGTTTTAATATAAAGCATAAGATTTAGGTTCTTATTGATGAGGAAAAAAACACATTTCACAATCCTCTAAAAGATTTAGGTTCATAACCTAGTGATTACCATAAAAAAAAATTTAATGATCCTTTGCAAGACCATTCTAATAAAGACACAAAATTTTAAATGGCATATAATACACATAATCATCCATGAAATTATGGGCACCCATTATATGGGGTTATTGGGAATTATATGCAACATACACCTCTTATGATTCAAAGACCTTCTATTACTTTTGATGTTAATGTGATTGTGGATGATGACTCAAATATTTTCATTCTTTAGTAATTCAAGCATAACTTGGTCACAAACTTATACAAAGTGTTATGATTGTTAATAGTGTAATTAAGAATGTTTAAACCATGGCATTACTTATACATTTGGGTTATACACATAATGATTTACATCCTTTGATGAAATCAATTTGAGCATTCAATGGGACCTCATAAAAGGTTCTTGGTGAGATTAAATTATCTTTATGTCTAGAACGTGGTTAATACCTTCTCCATTATCCCTTACATAGGTATTTTTTATATATTATTGGGAAGACCTTTGATACATGCACTACACATAGTACCTTTTATAGTGCATGGGTGTTTTAAATACATTCATGCCAACAAGGTAATTAAAATTTCTAAACTTTCATATGAATATCTACTTAAACAAAATAATTTTATATCAAGGTAGTTAATTATAAAACCTTATTAGGTTAATCCTCTACAAAAGGGGAAACAATAAGCAATCCCATTTCCTAGGTGGCTAGCACTTGAGAGACCCTTGCATGAGATATGACTAGTGGATTATATGGAATCCTTATTTACTACAAATCATATTCAGATATACAAATCACCTAAGCATGTTCCTATTACTACTAATTAAAATAAACCATTGAGCATTTAATGATTGGTTCTATGAACCCCTTCTCCTTATATTAGCCCTACATAACCACAAATTCCTATTATACATACATAGAGCATTACCAATCCTATAGTGTCATATATTACACCTACAAACTCTTTGGTAGTATCATCAGTTTATTGCACTAGGTTATCAGTGTGGAGATACCTATGAGCATCCTTTAGATGAGTTCATAGGAAATTTTTTCTTGTCAATATTATAAAAATATATAAAAATTAAAAATTAAAAAATCCAAAAATATTTTCATTTTTTAAATGTTATATTATCTTCTTGGCATATATGTTGTTATTTACATGTTGGTAGATAACATATCATCTATTTTTATATAAACATATGTTTTTCTCATCTTTTGAGTGTGATACAAGCATACCCATGGCAATGAACTATAAACATTTGTATTTTGGGACTTCTCTCCACTCATGTAATTTATACATTAAGGCCATCCACTTATTTGATCATGGTACATCTAGGTTATATCTGTTATCATGCTTGAGATCTTATGCATCCGAAGGCACTCATGAGATTAATTGTTCCAAAGATGAAAGTAGGAGACAATGCATGGGATAAATATATCCCCTCATTAATTTTAGGACTGATGATGGTTTAGTCCAAGGACTAAATATTTTATCTTTATTTTAATCAAATAGAAGTAATTGTTACCACTAGTGACTTAATACATGTACAGTTGCACCCAAAATTCATTATCAGCTGAATAAAAACTTATTATTTACCACTAAGTTAGACATTATTGATATATAAAATAGGGGAAAGGTATTTTGATTAAAAGGTAAACATAAAATGAGAAGGTAAGGTATGGCATAAAAGATATGATTCTAGGATTGAAAGATGTTAATGCTTCAAGAACAGAGCTGTATGTATGCCCTACCGTAATTGTACCAATGTGTTTTGATTTTCATCAAGGGATCTGAATCATATTTTAATAGGGAAAACATTCTAAGGAAAACATAAAAGAATACTTAATTTTTTAATCCTTAAATAAATATCAACACTTTAAGGGCTTATAGTGGATACCACATATATCCCTCAATATAATTTTTAGCTTGAGTATATAGATTGCGTGTTATAAAGAAAGAGAGAAAGATTTATAAATGAGTTATAACAAAAATCACATTATATCTATTACATTCATTCGAGTAAAAAATCACTTATTTATTCTTTAACATAAACACTTATTCAAAATTGAAATGATTGACACATTAGTAAATAAACCAAGTAGTTCAACAAAAAGTGAGAGATTGCATTCATTAAAACATATTTTATTTACAAAATGCCAACCATGGCACACTTAAAGCTCAAAAGGGTGAGGAAATAACAATATAATCCTGGATTGATTCTAGCAACACTTTAAGACTAAATTTTCTAACCTTTATAAATGATTATTGTTTAAAATATATAGAGGATGGGGATCACCTCCAAATAGCATGAGATTCCCATCCTTGTCCATGTTGGCCTTTCAAATTTTTTTACAACTAAATAGATTCAAAAGTGGGTAGAATATCCTCTAATCTCCTCTAAAATATGCCTGAGGTCCCACCTAATTGATACATAGACAATCTATAGATGAACCATCTCCTAACTTCTTAGATTGTGCCTCCTTAGTAGCTAATGTAATTACCACCAAGTTGAACTCTTGATCTCGCTTGGCTAAATTTATTGGTGGCTCTCAAAAAATCACCTCTAATTGGGCCACTTGTCTATGATATACTTAGATTAGGGGATCTAGGGACACTCTAACCTCTAACACCTATCTAATGCTCATAGTAGACTAAGTTGAGAGTTCAAACACCATGTGGGCTCCGTCTTTATTAGCTTGATTTCACCACTTTATTCATCATAAATTGGTCAAAGTGACCTAGGTGAACTCTAAACTCACCTCTATCTAGTAGGGTTTCATCCAAGTAGAATAACGTAGTGATGTTGACCTCTTTGAAGTAGACCAATATATTTTCCCTACTTTATTATAAAGGCTCTACCACTATCTACATCAGACTCAATTACTCTTCAATTAAAACTCTCATGCTCCCAACATATCTCTAATGAAGGATCAGGTTTAAAGTAGGCATGAACTTCAAATTAGGGAACAAGTCCTTATGTATGATCATAGTGAGTTTTTTTACACTTACTCTATTTGAGGCCAGCTCTCTCTCTCTATATACATGAACCCTTATGAGATGTGCCCTATTATCTACTAGAGTTTAAAACACTTCTAATAGAGATAATAAAATTTGTAGGAGGGCTTCCTTAACTCACCTAATGAGTTCCACATGTAAGGATATATTCATTTACACTTTAAATTCCTAGACCTACTCTTGCATGTCCTCCATCAACTTCTCTAACATATCATGCATATTTTGGAGCAAAGAGTTTAGTTACTAAAACTAATTTATATTCTCCTATGGATATACTCACTTTGGTGAGGGAGATAATGCCTTATTGAGTCTAACATACTAAAAGGCTTCCCTCTTAGATTAACTTATATATGAAGATCCTCCTCATATTCCCAATGGTCTAATTAAAGTCCCACTACACTTTGGGATCACATTGTATAGTCACCTCAGGTGCCTATAATACTATGGCTACTCTTAGGGTAGGCAAGGGTGTTGGTGAGTTGGTAGATATAGATGTGATAGGTGAAGGTTTGGGTGGAGGGGGAACATATGAAATTAAGGAAATGAAATAATATATCCATTAAAGAAGAGGAGACATTGGATAAAATGGGTGTAAGATGAAAGGGGAAGACTAAGGGAACAAATATGCTTACAAATGGATCTCATTTAATTCAACTTATAGGGAAATGACACCAGGGAGAGGGAAATTTAATAGAAAGGAGGAAATTGGTTGGTTAAAACCAAGTACCTAGGCACACATGACAAAGGAAAAGGGAGGCTTGGGATTGATGTAAGGATAAATAAGAGGGGGTGTAGGAGGTTGAGGATGAGTTGGATTTTACTTATTTATAGGCTTATTACCAAGATTAGCCTAAACTACTATATTTTAGGGAGCTAGAGAGGTAGGGGCCATAAGGGTCAATTGAATAATATCTTGGGTAACTAAAGGCATCATTGACATGGATAGGGCCTATTGAAATGTGCACATGGGTGAAATTATTAATGGGGACATAATAGAACTTGTTAGAGATGTGTTACTTATAGGTATCTAAACCTAAGGAAGAACTAGTGGGGGAACCACATATATCCTTACTTATGGAATGGATTGGGTAGATGGGAAGTAAGAGGTGAGAATGTTGTGCATAGATGAATCCATATTCACTTGGGTGAATTTTGGAAGGTGTGGAATTAGGAAAAGGGGAGGCATAACCTAAGTGGGTTGTTATAGAGAAGGGAAATTAGGGGGTGTTCCACTAGGATGCTAAGGGATGGTGGGAGTAGGGAGAAGGATATACATAAGTGTTGGTTATTGGTCCCACCTTGGGATTTTCTCTGAGATACTATAGATTTCAAACCTAATTGCCTTTGCATCTTGAGGTTAAACTACTTGGGGTTAATACATATAAGCATAATCTATCTAAGACTAAGTTACTTGAACCATAGAAGATGGTGGATTCAGATCAGAGGGAAAAAAGGTGAATTTAATAGAGGAGAAGGCCAAAGAGGATATGGATTTAGCACACCTCATAAAATTATCCTTTATATTTGGGAGAATTTTCATAGACATCTCACCCAATATGAGATGACATGAAAGAGGTAAGGATGGTTGGGTGGATGGCCCAAGATGAGCCTAATTTACTTTATTGTTCTTTTTATCATTGATCTAAGTGAACACCTCTTGTTCATCCATAGGGTTTATATATATCTTATCATCCTCATGGGGTTGATAGCCATAGTTGAGTTTAATTTAGGCCTAACATATTACCACATGGGACCTAAGAACATCATGTTGGTTCTAGTCTCTATGTTTAGGCCTTTCTAGGCATATGAATCCCTTTCTACTATCATATTCTATAAAAGGGGAGATTATTGTAAACATGGTTCTTTATAATGATTGTGAAGTTTGGGAAAACCTTTTATTAGTGGTTTATGTAATGATTTATGATGTCTTCAACTAGTTGGTAGGTGATCTGTTATTCTAATAGCTGGTCTATGACTTGATAGGGAAGATAGAGGAGAGCCGTGTGGGTGTTGACCACTAAAATGATAGTGTCATCCATAAAATACCAATCATCACCAATGTGGGTGAGGGGATCCCTTATCTCATTATAAATCTAATGAATGGATACCTTAGTGATGGATATATAGACTGCTAGTTATGACTCACATATCTCTTGGATGTAGTTATGGTAATGGTGGACATATAGTTTATAAAAAATACTACATGGACCACCACACCTATAGGAACCCATGATGGAAAGGTATAAAACTTTAATTTGAGTGTTACATAGACCAAATACACCATGTATCTCATCATATAAAATATTCCTCCTCCTTGTATATCTCTTACTACCTTAATCAGGTTCAAATTGATCACCCCTAGGTTTAGGACTTGGTAACCCTTAACGATTATGTGAAGTAGGGGCACCCATAAGAGGTTGATGTACATATAGTATATTTCCCTAAATAATAAATCTAGTAGTATAATCCAAATGCAAAACCCTTCTTTGAAGGTGTGAATGGTGTAGGAGTCCATGTTTATCTTATTGACCCATTTAACATCTAGGTTCTACACCTAGTCCTTTAGGACATCATATATATAATAAGTGTTGGTCCATGTGGTAATTATAGCTAAATCATAAGTTTGGTCCATATGGTAATTGTGGATAAATCATAAGTGATTATATACTCTAAGATGTTTTAGTAATCTTTGAAATCATTCCTTAAGATATTTGTGATTCAATTTTTGGAACGGACAGAACACATAAGGTCATGAACAACATCTTGCACCTATTTGGTAGTGAGTAGTAATTTTTTGAATAAATTTTCACAAGGTAATAGCTCTTACTTCATAATGGATCTATGCATCTCAGAATTCTCATATGCCTAGAGGGAAGCTTAGAAATTAGACTCATCTTCATCATTATTGGAAGAATACATGGGAACCATGTCAATTGATTTGAACATATCATTATATTGCTTAAAGCACATCAAGCCTTTTGGTAATTTTGTGTCCCTGTACTCAGGCTCAACTTTATAGGTAAAGGATGAAGTGTCCATTGCATAAAGGGTTGGATTTATTGTGATAGTAGGATCTGAGTGAGGGAGGGATATAGAGAATAGAAATGAGTAGAAAATAATAAGGTAGATTCTAGGAAATTGGGAACAATAATAATAAATGAGCTTACCCTAGGGAACTTATAGGGATCTAGACATATATAATGTATTGATGGCTCATGGTATCTCACTCAATATGAATTAATAATATGATTTAGTGGCTAGATTTTCTCATTTATTTCCCAATTAGGATTTAACAATGATTTCAAATATGTGTTGGATGTAAGATTTGGTGATTATGACATGACATTTTAATTATCTAATTAGGGCCCAATTTCCCATTTAGTTATTTGTAGGAGTGTGTTAGGCATATGTTTATTTCATCTCTATTTCATTTCAAATAGATTTTGAATATTTCCATGTGTCCATCAATGATTGGTCCCTACTATAATAGCTACCACCTAGGTGTGGTCTAGTACTTCACTTTTACACTTTGAAGGGAAGGAGTCACTAGCTATAGGAGTTAAGTGAAACATGAAATCATTCTATTATCCTTTTAAATTTCATTTTACCTAATTATAACCACTTGGGAATTTTTAGGCCTCCTCTATCAATTGTTATAGAAGTGCCATGTGGCATGGTTTAGTAGGTTAGGCTCTCTTGGGATATAACATCTATCAAGTCTAGGAGAATAATATATATGATAATAGAATACATGGTATCATTTCATGTGGTTTGGATATCATAGGATATAACATATCCATAAAGTCTAGGAGACTAACACATTTGACATCAAGGGGACCGTGTTGGTCAAGTTCTAGTAATTATGATCATTGGGCCATGAATTACTATCTCACTTGGTTGAGCTCTCCTAGGCTTTAGCATCTATGTTAGTTATGAGAGACTGATATCTCAAATGGTGTTCCATGTGGCATCACTTCATTTTGTTACGTACTCCTAGACTCTGACATTTGTATTAGATCTAGGAGACTAATATTTCTAACAATGAGAACTACATGATAGTTTCTCATTTGGTCATTCATCTTATAAGAATTCATAAAAAAAGACTAAGTAAAAATGGAAGTGATGCAATAAAAAATGACTCTCACCTACCTATGAAATAATTTTATAAGGTGCCATGTAGGAATCTAAGAGAATTAGACTTTGGGAATTTTAATACAAGTCCAAATATATATATATATATATATATATATATATAATTTTAAGGAAATATAAATATTTTTAAGTGTGAAGTTACTCTATTCTTATTAATATGTGACAAAGACTCAACCATGATTAAACTCAAAAGATATGTGGGTAATTTTAACAAGGATAAATTGTTATTATTAATACATTAGATGCATGAAAAAATTATGGTTAAATATAAATTCAATGACTCTAAAATAAATATGTTGATTAGGGAGAGATCAAACTCTAGAAACCTTGAATTTGAGAAACTTTAAAGAGGGTTACCCCACTTCTTAAAGGAATGGGATGTATTGGCCAAAAAAATGGAAAATTCCATAGGGAAAGTGGTGTTAAGCACTTAGAACCCAATCTAAAAACCTTTATTCTTGATAAAGACACAAACTATGAGAAAATTCTTGAATGTGAATAGAGAAATAAGTCACTAAAGTCAATTGAACCAAGTGACATACTAAGATTTTTATATATAAAATACCATAAATGTATTATTGAGGTGTTGTAAATTATTAAATAAGGTGGCCAATAGTGTTCATTATTTGATATGTATATATGGTTCTTAATTAAAAGGTGTGACTTAATGATCATGTATGGACCTTATAGTGTTTATTTAGTTAGGCAAGATGATGGATGTTGGTGATGTATTGACCATGTTTGAGGGGTCGTATAAGGGGTCAAGACTACTTGGTGTACTTTTGGAAGTGAAAGGAATTCATATAAGTAGTCTTGTGAAGGTATAGGTTATCTTAGTCATCTTGGCAAAATTTCCTGAGTAAGCAAATTGATGATGTTAGTATTCACATGTGTGAAGGTGTCAGAAGAAAGTGGTCACATGGGTTTGTTCATATTTGTGCCTTAAGAATGTGTTTCATATTTAAATTATTGAAATAATTTATATCAAAATTTATGGTGGTTTAAATTTTGCTCTCCCAAGTAGATTTCACTAGTTTCTATAGTCAAATTTGCATTCAAAAGTGACCGTTAGAATTCAAATATTTGAATTTACAAAGGAAGATTAGTTTGTAATGTTTTGTTCATAAATTTTTATGATGGATGAATATGATGATGAAGTAAAAATAAAAGTGGTATATAAATTCAAGGATAGTATAGTAAAATTAATTTGGAGGTTTGAATGGTTGTACATTTGCATTTATTATGGTTCAAAGTTGACTTAGGGTTTGACTTTCTTCTACAAGTGACCTGAGAAGGATGTTTCAATTTGTCTTGATAGTGTTAGTATGTTTCATGGTTAATTATCTATTAGATAGTGTTTTGGAATCTCCAAGGATCTTCTATGTATTTTGGATATTTTATCAATCCATATTCAGTAAGAACAATTTCTTGTAAGTTGATTTTTTAATCATTCATGGTATTTTCATGTACAAGGAAAATGTTTATGCTTATGTAGTGGTGCTTAATGATTAATGAAATCACTTTAGGATGTTTTAGGGGTAAGATGGTGAGGATATATGTGGTTTTAAGTGGTCTTATATTCCTAGTTTTATTCGATGAAGTGTTAAAAGGATGAATAGGTTTCCATGGACCTATAAGGGATTCTTAGGCCTAATTGAAAGTTGTTGGTGCTTAAGGGTGATATATAAAATCTATGGTCAACTAATTTATATGAATTTTATCTTTTTATAAGTGGGATAGAGTACTTAAGGGTTAAGGAATGTGTATGTAATTAGAAATAAATAATGTCTATAAATCAATCCTGGCTCAGAGAAGATAGAGCATACCTACACTTCTTATTGGGGATACATTTGCTAAGAGAGAGCATGAAAAATATGGGGATACACTAGACCTGATTAGGGGATAACTTTTCATAATATACCATGTGAGATAGGGTTATAAATTCCACATGCTAACATAATCATGCAACAACTGTAAAAGAGTCTTAGGTTTAATATTCACCTATTATAATAAACAAGAAAGTAAATCGAATCTAGTGCACACCAAATCTTATGGTACAAAGTGTGGGTTAAAAAATAACTAAAATAAACATGCATATAAGACATATACTCACATAAATGTATACATAATCCTAATTCATTATAATAGAAACACAACTGCATTATCTATCTACTCTTATAAATAAGAAATAAAGTTAGGAATACTTTCCTTGAAGATGAACCTATCGAGCCTCAATCTATCCCTTGGACAAGGTGATTCACAAGAGATTGTTTTGGTATGTAAGGATAAAAAAATACACATCAAATCTATGCTACAAAACCTATCTATACATCTAAAATACTTATCCATAAGACAATATCTATATCTCCAAAGAAAGTATGGAACCTTAATCTTTATTCCTCAAGTATAATTGTCAATAATCAGATATTTGTTCACACTTATTCTTCTTCACTTATATTCTTAAAAATGATTAGAAATGAAATTATATATATAGGTGAATCTTTCCCTAAATCTTCCCAAAAATGTTGGATATACAAGGTCAACCCAATCAACCATGTATGTTTTTGAGGATAATTCACTAGGTCTAAACTAGGTCGGCCAAAGGACTAAAAAGATCAAAGATTTAAAATTTACCTTAAACTGTATAGGTTAGACCCAGTCAACCTAGTATAACCAACTATCCAAAAGGATGTTAAGAAAATAAAAGGAGTGATAAAGCATGACAATGATAAAAATGGGTATGACTGATAAGTTTAAACTTAGGGTAAATGGTTTAGGAGACAAGTGTGTAGATGGAAAGTGGCAAAAGGGACAATAATCTTAGGAAGCACCAATGGTTTTCCCACCCCTTTCTTGATGCACCCCTTAAGGCATGCACTCAAATAGATTAATATTTGATAGGTTATTACAAGATACAAAGTGTTAGTAATTAATAAAAGTTTGAAAATATTATGTGTATACATATGACCCAATTGAATCTCATCATGTGTCATGTACATGCAACATAGGATGGTACTTCAATAAATAGAACAAGATAGCACACAATGTTGATTCTAAGAAAATTTTAGTAAAAAAAAATAAGATAAAGGAAAGGACAAAATTGAAAAACACATACCTTTACTTACCTTAGTGTTGTAGATAAATAAGTAGACTGTAAGAGAAATTGAAGGCATCCAATGTGAAGAACACTAGGTGAACCTATAGAAGTTAGTGCAAAAAAATAGCAAAAAATTGAAATTTTTAGAAGATAGGCATATAATAGTGTAAAATGAGTTAGGGCAAAGATATGAGGGTATTTATAAAAAATTGGTAAATTATAATTATTAAGACAAGGTTTAAAATATTAAAGGAAAATGAATGACAAAGGGATGGAAAATGAATGACAAATGATGGCAAATAAATGACAAAATAATTGGTAAATGAATGACAAATTATTGTAAAACACATTAAATCATGTTAGAAATTATGTAAAACATAAATGACAAAAAGGAATGTAGAACATACCTAATTACATTGGGAAGCATGTAAAGCATAAATGAAAAATGAAATATCAATGCTTTAGTCATATAAAATGCAAAATTTGGTTACTTGAGTATGGCTAAAGACACCTAATCTATAGGTCCTACTTTCTTGCACAACCCTTTTATACTTTTCTTTCACTAATTCCCAGTCATCCATAGCCTTTGAAACTAAACCCTTACAGACCTGAGTATCTCTTTTAGGCCTAGATCCATCCCCTAGGTCTCATTCCCTCTATACAACAACGTCTAACTTGGATAGGAGCACTAAAACCCAAGGTGTCTTATTTCTAGCACTATTGTCCAAGTGTACTTTTGGTCTTAATAGTCATATTTTCCCAAATCCTTATCCTAATTCATGTCAGCCTAACACAAATTCATTTAACCCATGATCATTAATTTCCCTATAAAAGGCCATTCAAAGTCCATTTAGAAGGGTTGGCACTCATTTACAAGAAAAAATCAAGAATGAAAGCAAGTACATTTAAGTACGTTTCCCTATTCTCTACATATAGCATTCTAATATTATTCTAAGCTTATTCAAACCCTTACACCATCCCCTAACCATTTTAAATACACCTAGTTTCACATATAGTTACATTTTTAATACACAATTGCACCAAGCACTTCAATGAGATAACTACATTAGCTTGATCCCTCCTCAAAGTATTAGTATGTAAGTAGCATGCCTACACATGGGGTGTGAAGTGCGTCCAATGTATCCTTTACACACTAACCCCTTCTCTCCATTTCCAAAGTTACCATTCAAGTTAATTCATAAAGATATCCTAGGGATTTGAGTATTAAAATAGAACCATAATGATCTTCAAAGGCTTCCAAGCTTTGATATTTCACTAACAGGGTAACATAGACCTATTGAGTTGAACCCACAAAACTCAGATCACCTAGACAAGAGTGATAAAAAAGAACTATAACATTAAATATTAGGGTTTACTACTTTTGGCACTCTTGTCCAATATATAAATGAACTATAATATCCTATTTATGATAGTCTCCTAAGCTTGCATATAAATTTATAGACTCTGTAACATCTATCTCAGTGATTTTCCACCTAAGTTTGATTTTCTCTCTATTATTAATATTTTTAGAAAAGGTAAAAATAAAATCTATTTTCACAAATCAGTGGCTTAATTATTTCACATTATTTATTTATTTACCCTACTCAGACACATTTGTTTAATCAGGAATAAAACTCCATTATTCTGAAAAATAATAAAACATTTGGTGAACCTGACTTACTTTAAATTTTACATAAAAACCCTAAAAACCCTAGGGTACATTATTTTCTAATTTTTTCCATAATTTCTTAATTTTTCCTATACTTAAAAATCAAACATCCACAAATTAATTGCAAAATTATCATATATTTTGTTAAAACCCTAGTTTACACATACTAGGTTCTTTTTGCATACAAACACATTCCAAACACTAAGAAAAATATATTGCCAATTTTCTAAATATTTTCTATTTTTTCCTAAATTTTTCAAATAAAATTCTAAAATTTTCTATAAATTCATATCAAAATTTTAAAAATATCATACTAAACTCATTCAAACACCCTATTTACATCAACTAGCTCCCAGTTATTTTCCACTAATTTTCCAACCATTTTATAAATTTTGTATTGCATACTTAGCTCAGAAATTCAATCTAAATTGCAAATATTCATAGTGTTTTTCACAAATATTTTTGAAACAATCCATATTTTCATGTATTATTTCATATTTTGCTTCTTACAGTGTAACTTTACATCCATAATTAAATTGCAAAAATGTTGTTCATTAATTTACAAACCTTTCATACATTTCTTGCAAATAATAAGGAAACCATAATGGACCCTATCATGTAGATGAATAATGAAGTTTATCATATGTTAGTACAAATCTTCATCCTTTGTATTTCATGTTTATATTTCATTATATGGGATGATATTACAATATTCATTTCAAAAAATGCACAATATTTCAAAATTCTTTTTGCATATTATCTTTTGTTCATATAAAATGATTACCAACTCCATTGTGCTAAATGCATTCAAAATTTTATGTTTCATATCAGAAGTTTATATCCATTTATGCAAAAATTCTTTTTCTCTATCCTTTGCTTTCTATTCCTTATATGGAAAATTGTTCAAATATATCTTGATAAATGCATACGAAATGTTATATTGCATATCAAAAATTTATATGTCTTTATGCAAAAATTCATGTTATCTATCATTTGATTTCTATTCCTCATATGGAAAAATTTTCAAATATATCTTTATAAATTCATTCAAAATGTTACGTTGTATATCCAAAGTTTATATTCCTTTATGCAAAAAGTTATACTCTCTATCCCTTGCTCACTAAAGTATGTTCTTCATACACATATTATTACACAAATCATAAATAAAAGGTCATGCATTTCACTTCACATTCATGATTTTTGTCAACATGCATATAGCTCATTAACAAATTTTAATTATCTTCCTATCACTAATAGACACAAGAAAACACTAGCGGTTACATCAATCCCTCCTCCCTTCAAACTTTGTACCTCTAGCTCTTATCTTGCATCTACTACCAGCCTTATGCCTATAGTATATCATGCATTCCATGCTATCACCCAAGTTTATGAATATAAGCAAGTTGATTACACATATGACAATAGATTCACCAACTAGGATATCACCTTGATAAATACAATTATTAGTGGATTCAGTGGGAACATACAAAGTTCATTGGGTGAGATTGTACTTCCTTTATAGATTGGTCTAACATATGTGACCACACATTTAACTATAGTTCCCAGTGTAGTAGTTTTTGATATGTTACTTGGTCACCCATGGATTTATAAAATTTGAGTAGTACCATTTACATTTCATAGATGCATAAAATTCATTCATGCTAATTAGGTTATTATAGTTGGTAGAGTTCCTTATGAGTTATCACTACCCACTTCAGATTCATCTACTTTGTAGTCACTAGTTCTAGCTTCTCCACCAGTTTTAGTTTCCCCACCACTTATAGTTCTTCCTCTGATATAGATTTAGACACAACTGACACATCCATCACCAGTATAGAAGGTTCATACATGTCCATATATTTGGGATTATAGATAGCTTTTAGCTATATTTTTCACACCCATAGTAGTTTCATTGAGATCTCATGGGTCTACATATAAATCACATGTTCATAGAGCTTCTGCTACTTCTAAATGGGTCCCTAATAGCTGTATATTTATATCTACTTCTTAGATTTATAGTGGGAGCCCAAAGTCAGTTTCTAATTTAGATATTTTAGAGCATCTACAACATATATAGCTTTCTGAGCCATAGTCTTAACATTTTCATCATGATTCACATTCATGCACGATTCCACTCCTTCATACAGGACACCATAATAGGGAGTCTCACATGAGACTCATCGGTTAGTATCATCTTATCCCAACCTACTTGTACATAATCTCTTCTTCTTGATTATATATAGCTTATATAAAAATAAAAAAATAATACAAAATTTCAAAATACAAAAACATTCAAATAATTCAACAACAACAAAAACATTTAGATTATATGCATCATCAATGTTTTACATTTATACTACTATGTTAGACTTACATTAATTGTTTTAAGCTATTATTTATTGATTATCTACATTACCATGCTTCACTTGATCTTTTTTGAGTGTGTGTTGTGACTTCCAGTTCCTTGATTGCTTCATTCTACCCATTAAGGGGGCATCCTACTTCTACATTGGAAATGCACATTGATACATCTTCCCATTGGGAGCATATTCTACATGACTACACCATCCAAGTTATGTCATTCTTACACCACACACTCTAGTTATCATGTTGACATATATTACTTACTAGATTACATAGATTACCATATCGACACTCACTAGTATATTGAACTTGTGTATTTCCTAGCATATACCTAGTCTTTTACTAAACATTTCTTGAGTAATTTAACTCTTGATTTGATTAGTTAGATGTGATTTTACCTTTACAATTTTTACATGCTATCCTTTCTTTCTTTGTGTAGCTATATGTGATTACATTTCCAGTTCCATTTTTTTTATGTGTGCCTTGGGACATTTGATAATATTATTTGCTTCTATTCATGTGTGTGTACCTTTGGATATTTTCCAATATCCCTTGCTTGTAATCTTCTATGTTCTTATGGCCCTAGTGCCAATATTTACTTGCCTCAAATAGTATGTGTATGTGGCATTTGAACATGCCATGTATGCTTGATTTCTAGTTTGAGTGACATGTACCCATGTCCCTTTTTTTCTTTGCACCTTGGCCACCCTTGTATACTTCTTAATTCTTTATTTGATTACTTTTTTTCTTGATCTCATTTTTTATGATTACAATTCCATGATCCTTATCATGCATTTTCTTGTTCTCTTGGATGACATGATGGACATCATGCTCCATCCCTCCTTGACCAAACTAATAACTAATAAACTAAAAACTAAAATTTTAATTTCTAATTTAGTACATTACATGATTTTACATTATTATATATATCTAGGCATATCCCTATTGATCTAAAAATCTCTCAATACAAACATTACTATATCTAGAGATATATTGTCAAATATCATTACTATATCATGTATTTATGCAGCATAACACACTTTTAGGACTCTTTTCTTCTAAAGGTAATCATTTTAGGTTCAATAATTCATACCCTTATAATATGGGGAAAAAAATAGGGGTTTTTTCATAGAGATAAAATCTCCTACACTAAAAACAACAATATTTAGATCACCTAGTTCAGAACTCAGAGGTCAAACTAGTTAGAATAAAATAGAAAAATAATGACAATTCCATATCAGCAACTAGTTTCAACATAGGATAATAGTGCTAAAAATGGATATTATTGTCAAACACAAGGGTTTACTCATTTTAGAACTCTTTTCTAGGTAGAAAAGCACCTAGGTTTTCTAGTAACAGGCAAAAAATTCAACTCAACTATAGTTTTTGCACATCTAAATCAGTTAAAATCAATAGTTTTAGTATAGTTTTCTTAGGGAATCTAGATATAGGGGGTATCATGCACAACATGATGAATCTCACTTCTAGTTTTAGATTAGGTAGTTGACATAACTTTCATATTATAATCCATGTTCTAGACACTAGTGATTGGGGTACATGTTCATACCACATTGGTCTTCTTTTGTTTTTGAGTTTAGTTTATTACCGAGGCATTCTTAGTAGTTACATGCCTTACTCCATCTACAAGTGGTTGGCATCTATTTCAAGTTGAACATTCATACAATTTTAACTTCTTGAGTACTCAAGTTCTCAAGTTGGCTTTCACATTATACTAGTGAATTAGTTTTATATTGGCTTTCATATAGGCCTAATCTCCATCTTTTAGAGTGGCCTAGTTTTTAGGATACATTCAACTATCCATACCACATTATCAAATTTTTAGAACATCCATGGGTTCCATGAGCCATCTCATATGACATATGTTAATCACTTCATAGCTTCACTTCATGGTGTAATGATGGATCCAAAGGGCTAGCCTTTATATTCTTGAGCCACCTATTCAAAGGGATTGGACACACAGTCCATACACTGATTATCACATGCATGATCATCTAGCTTCACTCAGTAGGTGATGATGGAGCCAAAGGGATAGCCTTTGTATTTTTAAGCCACTTTTTAGATAATGAAGCACTTATATCCATTCATGATATAAATTTTGGTATAACATCATCTAGCATAATCCAGCATTACTCAACCTTACTCAAGATTACAATAGGTTTTGTATAGGTTTGTGTACCTAGTGAGGTGTATTTGTTACTTTCTCTTCTTTTTTATTTTACTCAGATTTTGTATGTTCTTTTTTTTTATCACATATAATAATAATAATAATAATTTATCTACCCTTTATTTTATTTCATAAAATCACACTTGCACAATGTTCTCTATATGCACTATCCAACATTACTCAACATCACACAAGCTTCATGGGCTTCACCTTTGTAGGTAAGTTTAGGTATGCTTTCTATTTTTTCCTTTATCTTAGTATTTTGATTTGATACATCACTAGAATAAAGGGGGGGGAATTTATTCATATAAAATTCAAAACTTGGCTACTTGAACCAAAGCCATAGGTCCTACTTTCTTGCACAACCCTTTTAGGATTTTCATTCACTGATTCCCAGTCATCCACAACCTTAAAAAATTAACCCTTATAGACCCAGATAGATCTTTCAAGCCTATATCTATCCCATTAGGTATAATTCCCTTTGTATAACAATGCCCAACTTGAATAAGAGCATTGAAACCCAGGGTGTCTTATTTCTATCATTATTGTTTGAGTGTACTTTTTGTCCTAATAATCATACTTTCCCAAATCCTTATCCTAATTCATATTGAGCTACCACAAATTCATTTAACCCTTGATCATTAATTTACTTATAAAATACCATTAAATGTCTATTTAGAAGGGTTGGCACTCATTTACAAGAGAGAAACAAGAATACAAGAATGTACATTCAAGCGCTTTTCCCTATTATCTACATACAACCTTCCAAAATTATTCCAAACTTATTCAAACCTTTACAACAGCCAATAGCCATATAAAATACACCCAATGTTGTATCTAGTTACATTTTCAATACATAATTTCACTAAACACTTCAATGGGAGAACAACATTAGCTTGATCCTTCATCGAAGTATTGGTATGTAGGTAGTGTTCCCACACATGGGGTGTGAAGTGCATCTATTGTATCCTTTACATAGTAACCCATTTATATCTCTTTTACATGTTGACATTAAATTTCAATCATAAAGAGATCTTATGGATTTGAATATTAAAATAGATGCACATTGAGCTTCACAGACTTCTAGGCTTTGATATTTCACTGATAGGGTAACATAGACCTACCAAGTAGAACCCAAAAAATTCAGATCACTTGGACAATAGCACTAAAAAATTACTATAGTACCAAACAACAAGGTGTCCTAATTTTGGTATTATTTTCCAATCTAGAAATAAACTCTAGGATCCTATTTACAATTAGTCTCCTAAGCCTGCATAGAAATTTATAGACCCTGCAATATTCATCTCAGTCAGTTTCTAGCTAAGTTTGATTTTCTCTCTATTATTACTATTTTTTAAAAAGGTAAAAAATACAATTTATTTACACAAATTAGTGGCTTAATTATTGCACATTATTTACTGATTTACCCTACTTAGACCCATTTATTTAATTAGGAATAAAACTCCATTATTTTGAAAAACAATAAAACAAATGCAAGAAAACTTGATTAAATATATGTAAGAAAGTGAAAAAGTAAGTTCGTGTAAGATAGGAAAAAAGAAAATCATGAAAGATAGAAAATGAAATTTATTTGAAGATGTGAGACAAACATAAAGAAGGCATACATAAAGGAAAAAAATGTAAGAATTCCAAATTTCATATGTGAAATAATAAAATCAATCAAAAATCATGATGGAAACATGAAAATGAAAAGTTCTAAAGGATGAAGAATCAAGTTTAGTGCTTGTTATAAGATGTAATGTAAGAAAACACACCCACATAATGACATGACTAGTACTATAGTGAGGTGATGTGGTAAATAAATGATGTAAAAGTGTAATCCATAGTTTCTCAAACATGTTTTGGTCTAAGGATATATAAAATTGAAACAAAATAATGCTAGCATGTTTTTAAGAGGTGAATAAGAAAGAATAATAGAAGAGGGGAAAAAAATTGAATCAAAATTTTCCAATTAAGGGGGGAAATAAAATGGGTAGAGGGGAGAATGAAGTAAAAACCATGGTAGAGGAACTCTTTATCAAAGTTTAGACACTCAAATTAGGTTTTTCAAAATAAGACATTCAACCTTAAAGACTCTAACGAACTTGTCTTAGCCACACAAGTCTTAGGTCAAAAAATGAAGTATATAGATCATCCCATGAAGGCTATATGCATGAAAATTAAAATATATCTACCTCCCCACAACATTTTCCTCATCCCTTAGAAACCTTTATAGAGCCATCAGTCTACTATGAATATTGGGTACTTATGTGAGAAAGTAAGTATCATTAAAGAGTTTGTTGAATTCCCCTATTCCAATCTATTGGCCTATCAAACTGTAATGGACCTTGACTCTATGTGAGGACAACTATGGAGTTTGATCTTCAATTAGAGATAGGAGATGTGCTTGGAATCATGTATTTTGGTATGATATTTACTTTTGAGATTTATGTGTTGCCTTTTAGATATCATTGCCTTTTGATGCAAATGATTTAGCTCTTAATTTTATTGATGTATTTTTCTATTCCTCCTCCATACAGATTTGGAAATCTAAACATGGGTGCTAAAGATGAATTTAATTTAAATAATTGGGACTTGGTTACTAAGAGAGAGAACTTCAAAGAGCATGGGTTCTATGAGTCTCATAAATCTAGGTAAAATATAAGTGCTATCTTGACTTCAACCTTGTTTTATCCAATGTGGAGAGAAACAACAGTGAAATTAAGAGGAATGACACATGGAATAATTTTAATTACTTCAAATCCCAAAAAATGTGATAAGGGGAAAAAATTATAATGATAGTAAAGTGTGATTCCTTATCATAAGAATGAGGGAAATGGAGGAAAACATGATAACATAGATTGTTGTATAAATTATATCTACCAAAAGAAGCAAAAGATAAAGTTGAGAACAAGAATCAGTGATATTTTTCTTATAAAAATAATGAAAAAATGGTAATTTTATGAGGAGGTTTGGGTCCTATCCTTAGTCTTACACTGCCACTTCATAAAAGAGAAACCTACAAGAAAAGAAACATGTGAAATAAATGAGGTAAGAAAAATATGGTATTTTTATAAGGAGAGATATGTCCTATCCATGGTATTACACTAAAAACTCATAAAAGAGAAACCCAAAAATGTGAGTGATAAATAAAGGAAAAGATAATCATAAAGCTACTAAGCAAAAAAATAGTAGAAAAATACAAAATAAAAGAAATATATGAGGACAAAAATAAAATAAAATACCAAATGTAATGTGTAATAAAACCAAGAACATAAAGGAAAGTAATGATGCTATTAAAATTAAATTAAAGGAAATAAAGTGTACCAAAACAAAGAAACATGAGACAAAAAACAAGTAAGATCTATAATAACATTTTGTATCAAAGATGAGCATGTGAAATACAAGTGTGTAAGTCTCAAAAGATTCCTTGAAGTTGAATTTATTTTCTATTATGTATTATAGAATAAGAGTGGGCATCACAAGATTCCCTAAAAAGGTAAGTGGATGCAGGGATGGGCATCACAATATGCCCCAAAGTCTAAAGGGACATCTGGATGGGCATCGCAAGATGCCCCAACATGTGAGGGGGAGTGAGGTGATATTTAGCCATTAGAATGATTTTTATTGGGTTGGTAGGTGCATTTAGAGATAGGTAAATGTGTTGGTTTGTTAGATTTTAAGGATGTTGAATGTGACATAGGATGTGTAGGAGAGGTATGAGGAGGAAGAAGTAAAGGAGGACCATCTATGATATGCTTTGGAGTATTCATTTGAATTAAGTTCTCTTTGGTTTCTTATGACTTAAGAGGTTGAGGATCAATGGATATAGCAATATGTTTAAAGTTTTTCATGTTAGATATCCTTTCCTTATTAGTGTAGGAAGAAGAATCAACTATGGTTTGAAAAAAAAATTAATAAATGAGGTATAGGTATGATATAATTATTGCTAGTCATTAGGTAGATTATTTTGATGTGATTATGGTTCTTGAGATTGAATTTGAGAATATTGAAGATAGTCTTGATAATGTTTTTTTTTGTGATAATATCAAGATTAAAATGTTAACCAAACAAGGAAAAAATAAAAAATCAGTAAAGATCATGACAATACTCATGAAAATAACATATAGTAACATGCCACCAAGAAAACTTATCACCATTTTGGAGGAGGTTTGGAAGGATCAAAGATCATGGGTTTAGAGGGTGGAAATTTATTCTTAAGTTATTCTAGACTTAAGGGAGGGTGGGTTGGGTTAAAATTGGTTGAATTTGATGCTCTAATTTAAGGTTGGGGAGGATTAGATGAATAAATTTTATGATAATATGATTGGAAAGGTGATTTAGTATTTATTTGAAGTGTTTCAAATTGAGCTATAATCAAGTCTTACCCTTTTGTTTTGTCTAAGGCTTCATCTAATTTTTTAGGAGAAAATATTCAAACTTGTATTGAAGGAGGTTTAAGAGTAGTGACAAATATCTTTAAAAGAGTATCATCATTCATGTTATGGTCCACTTTATGAGTGAGAGACTTCCATCATTTGATGAAAGTATGAACATATTCATTAAGAAGCTGTTTTGCATTGATGAAATGGCTAAGGTAATTATTAGGAAGGTCATCATGTTGGAATGCATTCATTAGAGAATTGACTAAATCCTCTAGTTATGAGATGGAATGTCTAGGAAGTTGGTTGGACCATTCAAGTTCATCATGAATAAAGGATTTGGCTAAGATATTAGTGGTATTAAAAGTTTTTTTTTGGACCCATTCCTTATAGAGATTACCAAAATACTTGATAAAGATAGTAGATTCTTTAGTCCCATTATATGTGATAATTGGAGAAATGTTTCCAATATATATGGATGTAATGAATGGGGATAGAGGTTCATTTTGAATATGTTGAAGCATTTTGTTATTAATTTGAGGTTGAGGGATGATATTCCCATTAGTGTCTCTAATAGGAGGGGTAAAATTTTGATTTGGTTGAGACATAATGAATTAAGGTGGTTGAGTAGTCATGTTTAATAATGTTGTTGCATGTTCATCATTTGAGATTGATTTGTTGTTTGCATGATGTTTATTTGTTATATGACATGTGCAAGAAGTTGAGTTGTATCAATAGGTGGGTTTGAAGGTGGGGTATTATTATTGTTAGGAAGAGGATTTTTAGTGTTGGTGTGAGGAGGATTCTTAGTGTTGGTGGAAGGGGGATTATTTGTAGGTGGAGGATTCCAAAAATTAGTGTTATTTGTCTTAAGTGTGGTAGATGAAGAAATAAGCTCGGTAAATGCACCATTATTTTGAGGAGTGTAGATATTATTATCATCAAGGTTTTTAAATAATTATGAACCATCTAGATTATCAATTTGAGTAGTTTTAACCATGTTACTTTGGGAATTTATAAGACTTGGTGATCTTGTTATGGGTGTAGCAAGAGGATTATAAACATTGGTTATAAGGGTATGAGTTTTGATAGGGTAAGTATTAGTTGGTGGAAGAATCACAAAATTGGTATTGGGAAGAGGATTAGGATGAATGACCTCAACTACATTACATTGTGTAGTGATTAGTTTGGTTTAGGAGAAGATGAAGGAAGAAATTGGATAGTTTTATTTGAAGTAATGAAATAAGTGAGGTTATTATCCAAATCCTTAATTATGTAATGTTCTTAACAAAAATAAGGCTGAATATATGTCATCATGATGAGATAATACTAGATAACCACATAAGGAAATAAGAAGAGGTAAGAAACTATACAAGGTTGACTGGGTCAATCCAACATATGAAACAATGCCTACAAATTAAATAAAGTCAACTAGGTCGACCCAATATGAAAATAGAGGTTGGGAAAATGGAAAATAAAGTTTGAAAATAGTACAAGGTTGATTGGGTTGATTAGTATAGTGAGCAGAGATTGGAAAAAGAGGAAATATGGTCTATAAACTATACATGGTCAACTAGGTTGATTCAATATAGTGAATAGAAGATGAAAAAAGTATAGGGTCGACTGGGTCAACCCTATACAATAGATAGGGAAATTAAGAAACTTATGGTATATTTGTGGACTAAAACAAGATGACTTTTGCAATTAGATTTAAAATAAATAGATGAAAGGAAACAAACAATCAACTAGATTAATGTTGGCCAATCCAATTGAGGCATATATCAAAAAACCTTGCACCAATGCTGGCTAATACAAGTTTTTATAATACAAAATATAATTGAGCAAAGAGTAAGAAATCAACTTGGAAAGTAAATAGCTAACTAATTGGTTAACCTGAGTGTTTATTGGATTATTAGAATATGATTTTTAAATGTGATGAGTAAGTTGGATGTAAAGAAAGAACTAAAATGACAATCTAAGGATGGTTTTAGGTAGTCTGGAATAAAAGGGATTGTAGTGGTAATAGTATAGGCTTGTTATTGGGGCCTACCCCCTCAGTTCACACATCATAGTGATAAGGGTGTCAGGTGCTTAGCTAGAATATAACATTATCCACACTTTATACTTGACTAGAGTATCAAGTTAGGTTCCTCCTTGGTGATCAAATCCAAGTAGGTTGGCTTTGGGTAGTCAATTGTTACAATGCTTGTTTAGATTCTATGATTTATATGTGTTCGTATAAAATATAAATAGTGAAACTAAATGGTCAATTAAAAACTCCCTAATTAGATTATGTGAACTATTCTAAGCATGTAAGCAACAAGAAAAGAAATGGGTGAACTAATTACTAGCATATAGAGATTAATTCCAATTTGAAATAAGGTATAGTGTTGACACTATATTCATAAAATATAGAAAAAGGTTGATAAGGATGAACCTATACTATGGAAGCAAGGTTTGAAAATGAATAGGGTCAACCTAGTATTCAAACACCGCAAAAAACATAGAACTGGGTTGATAGAGTCGATCTAGTTGAAAGGGAAGTTTTGAAGACTATAAATTATGAAAGGAAAGATAAAATAAAGAGGAAAAGAGATAGAAAGGAACTTTGGTGGATTAGAGATGATGAGAATGAATATTTTTAGTCAAAAACCTTGGAATATTCTTGAAAAAATTTCTAATTGGTTCGACTAGGTTGATCAAGCTTTACAAAATCTTACTGTTGAGTGCTTGAAATGTTAAGGTTAATTGGTTTAACCTAGTAGCTGAATATAGATGCCTAAAAGTGTATATGGTTGATTAGGTTGACCTAGTAGTCTGAACTAGAAGTCTAGAAACCTATACTAAATCATCTGAGTCGATCTAATTGCCTATTCATAAAAACCTACCCATAGAGATTATAAATGCATCAATAGAGTCGATCCAATATGATATATATATGTTAAAAATAATGCTAAAAAGAATGAGAGAAAGTGAAATAAATCCTGTAAGGGTTAGTTTCACATTTGATTCACTAGAATGTAATATGAAGGTGAAGCCAAAGTGAAGTTAATGCTAATAACAAAGAAATAAAAATGGAAATATGAAGACAATACAACTAGTGGTGGGATAGGATTCATGTTAGGTTCACCAAAATATATGTAATTAGAAATGCATCATATCTATAAATCAATCCTAGCTCGAAGAAGATAAATCATACCTACACTTTTGACTAGGGATACATTTTTTAAGTGGAAGCATGACCAATATGGGAATCTATTAGACCTAATTAGGGGATCACTTATCATAATACACCATGTGAGGTAAGGTTCTAAATCCTATAGTCTAACACAATCATGCAACAACCCTAAAAGAGTCATAGGTTTAATATTCACCTATTCTAATAAACAAGAAAGTAAATATAATCTAATGCACACTAAATCTTGTGGCACAAAGTGGGGGTTAAAAACAAAACAAATAACTAAACTAAACATGTATAGAAGACATAGACTCACATCAATGTATATAGAATCCTAATGCATATGAATATAAGCACAACTATGTTATCTATCTTCATTTACAAAGGAAAAATAATGTTAGGAATACTTACCTTGAAGACAAACCCACCGAGCCTCAATCTCTCCCTTGGCCAAGGTTCTTTGCAAGAGATTGTTGTGATATTTAAGGATAACAAAAAAATATGCTCTAGGCTAGATAACCTATCTATGAATTCAAAAAAATTCTCTATAAGACAATATCTATATCTCCAAATAAAGAATGTAACCTTAAGATTTATTCCTTAAGTATAATAGTCAATAAGTAGATGTTTGTTCACACTTATTCTTCTTCACTTATATTATTACAAATTGTTGGAAATGAACTTGTATATATAAGTGGATCTTTCCTTAAATCCTTCCAAAAGCATCAGCTATATAGGTTTGACATAGTTAACACTGTATGTTTTTTAGAATAATTCATTATGTCTGAGCTAGGTTCGCCAAAGGGCTAATAAGGTAAAAGAGTGAAAAATACCCCTAAACTATACATGGTCAACCCAATCGACCTAGTAAAACTGACTACCTAAAAGGGTGTTAAGGAAAGAAAAGGAGGGATAAAGCATGACAATGATAAGAATGGGTAGGACTAAGAAGAATAAGCTTAAGGTAAATTGTTTTAGGAGATAAGTGTGTAGATAGAAAGTGGTAAAAGGGAAAATAATCTTATAAAGCACTAATGTTCTACCCAGCCCTTTCCCGATGCACCCCTTAAGGCACAAATTTAGAGAGATTGAGACTTGATAATTTCTTACAAGATACAAAGTATTAGTAATCAATAACATTTTGTAACTATTATGTGTATATAGTATGTCTTGTGGCTAACCAAGAAGATGGTGATCATAAAGGTTATATAAAAATTATAACCAAAGATGAAGGTTTCTAGTTAACAAGTAAAGAAAAAAGAAGTGTGAGTATGATTTGTGGATGGATTGAAGAGAATATTAGTGTGAGGAATATGTGTATGACCTATAGGTCATATTTTAGATGTTTTAATAATGCTATTTTAAGGTTGAATATTAAGGATGAGTGAAGAGGTGTAGAGTGATCCAAAAGGCTATTTTACATGCATTGCTTATGTATGAAGGCTTGAGGAAGTGTGAAGGTGTGAAGAGAGTTTTTACTCATTATTTTTCCATTATCTTAAATTAAATTAGAGTTATGGAGGCATTGATATTAGAGGTGTTGTGTGGGTGCTCAACATCTTAGGGCAAGTGGGTGCTTGTCCATGCTTAGGGGTTGGTGCTCCTTGTGAAGTGGGTGCTTCACTAAAGTCTCTTGTTTGTGATCTATTATAGGACTATATTCCATGTGTTTGAAATCTTGAGAGTGGGTTTTATCTAACATGAGGATTTATTACATAATCCATATGTTATGTGCTTTGATCTTGCATAGTTTCATTTGTTCTTTACAATAACTAGTTTATATGCTTCATGAATGCTTATGCTGAGTGGTTAAGAGTTTGAAGTTTTGGATTTATAATTTAATTTCTTACATCACTTATTCACCCCATCTTAGTGATTGTACCTCTAAAAAATGGGATCAGAGACACACCTTCTTTACAAGTTTAACCACTTAAAGGTGATCAAAGGTACAATGGGTAGTCATAAAATGCAAGGAGGTTTCTCTATTAAGCAAGCACAACTATTCAATAGATCCAATTATGATTTTTTTAGTGCAAGGATGAATACCTACATCATGTCTCTATGTTTTTACATTTGTAAATCTATTATGGATGGGTATTCTACAACCCTACTCCTCAAACTGGTGCAACTGACAAGAAGTTAAGTGAAAACAATTCTAAATCTATGAATGCTATTATTTGTGTCCTATCAGAGGTTGAATTCACAAAGGTGATCAATTAAAAGTCTACTCTAGTATAGTTGAATACCTTTTTGTACTATAGTATGTTATCAGAGGTATTGGAGTGGAGATTGAAGAACATACTATAGTACAAAAAGTTTTAAGGTCTCTCACTCTTAAGTTTGACTAAAAAAATTATGTTTAGAAGAAATTCATGATCTCAACAAGATGTAGATGGATGAATTACATGGCATCTTTACTACCTATGAGATGAGAGTCAATGAGGATAAACCAATAAAGAAGGAAACAACCTTCAAGGTGATCAAGGAGACAAAAGGAAAGAAGAGCAAGTTAAGTCTTGAATATTTTGATCTTAATGAAGATCAACTTAAATCCATGATTACAAGAAAATATAATGTAAGATTAGGTAAATATGAAGGAAATCTTCCTTTTAAGTATTTTTCATGTGGTAAAGTTGGTCATTTTGTAGATAAGTAACTAGATAGAGGCAAGTTTGAACACAATGAGGCTCATAAGGAATATAATGAGGATGAATACAATAGATATGAGGGTCCAAGAAAGTATAGAAAGTTATTTAATATGGAAAATGGTAAGGAATCATTTAAAGGCAATAAGAGCCTTTACTATGAATAAGGCAATAACTCATCTACTGAAGAAGAAAGAAACACATTAGACTGATGTTTCATCTCATGATGAGGACAAGAAGACACTATTCATGGATCTTGAAGATGATGAAGGAGAATGTTATTTGGATAGAGATATACTTGGTGGAGATAACTCAGAGGGAAAATATAAGAAAGTCACTCTTGAAGATAGATATTTGAACAATATGGAAGAGTTGAAACTTCTACAAGGAAAGAAAAGAAAGCAAGCATCTTTGATCAAGACCTATGAGGATAAAATTGGCTTCTTTGAAGAAATATTTAGCAATGAAGTCAAAGAAAATGACGAGATCACTCAAAAAATTGAAACTCAAGTTTGTACCTTTGATGAAGAGGTAAAGAGTAAGGATGAAGAATGTGTCAAATATAAATTAGATATGGAGTCTTTATAGCTAAAACTAGATCAATCCATCAGTAAGATTGAAATATATTAGAAATTTGAGAAAAGTATAGTCGATCTTAATGACCTATTGAGCATTCAAAAGGTCTCAAATGACAAGTTAAGCTTAGGTTTCCATGAATATGTTAAAAAGGATAAGTGGAATAATAAAATAGTGATGATATATCAAAAGATTTATCATGCTAAGGAGAGTTATAGTAAAGATAATAAAAATGTCAATATGAATAAGAAGGACAACTTCAAAATCTACAATATTTCAAATCAAATCAAGCAACCTAATTCAATAAGGTATGATAACCATTAAATGGCTACTATTATTCTTGTCATTAGTTTAGTCATAGGATCATTGATTGCAAAATTAAAGCTTCTAGTAAGAGATTTGCATAGAATTATGAGTAAGATTATTACAAGCATGAAGAATATCATCAATCAAGATAGTCAACTTGTCCACAAAGAAATCATGACATCTTATGTTTTAGGTGTCAAGGGATTGGTCATATTTAAATATCTTGTAATGCCTTTATCAGTAAATCAAATGATCAGATGTATGAATCAGATAATGAAACTTTAAGGAGTCATATTATGGCCCATACACAAGGTATGTATAATCAAAGAAACTTCATGTGTTTCAAGTGTCAAGAGAGACATTAAATATCAAGTTTCTTAAGGAATGGTCAGAATTCTAATTCAAATAATGTTAATCCTAACATAAATAAAAGGAGCCATAATGAATGGAGACCCAAGGAGGTGAATGAAAAATAGGTTCAAAATGGATTTTTTGTCATGAAAGAACAAGGTACAAGTTCAAGTGTCAAAGAGAAAGTTTATCTGCTCAAGTAGATAAAATAATTAAGAATTATTCCAAGTCTAAAATAAAGAATTGAGTTAAGGACTCATTCAAAGTCAATTTGATGATGAGGAAGGACTGCAAGCCAAGTGAGAGCATGGAGATGTAGGAGTATCCTAAGTTTTGGGACCTATAGTCTCTCTATGAAAAATAGGTGTCTCTACCTATGCTTCTTAGGAGAGATATTTCATATGTAGAATAAAGTGTGTGTGCTCTAGGTGATGTGCAAGTGGTTATAATAGATACAAAGGTATATAAAGTTATTGATTGGTATTTAAGACCAATTCCATTATGAAAATAATTTATGATATTATGCTACCAATTCATGTATAAATCATAGAAGTTCATTGGTTAAGGGGGAGAAATAAGTTCATGAGCTTTATCAAGAGGTTAGTGATGGAAAGATTTAACAAATCTACTTAGGGACATTAGTTCTAAAGGCAAGTTCTAGTCAAATTTTGATGCTTGGTTTAGAAGGTAAAATCATGAATAATGAAGGTAAGGTTGATATGGAGTGTATAGAGGATGTGTCTAAGTGCAATCCATGGGTTTTCATGTATTAGATTGGTCACATGAAGCTTTCATGACCATTTGTTTAGTTTAACCATTTTACTTAGTCTTTGTTTAAGGGCTAACAATAAAAATACCGTTTCATGTTTTTATGGGTTACCCAAGGATTCAAACCTCAAAAAATGGTTTAGTGATGTATATTGGTGACCTCCAAGTTTGAGATAAGTTTCAAAATCTGGTATTGATCAAAAGATGGTAAGTTGACCCTATTTCTTTTTTATGTCCTAGGTTTTTCACCACATGGGTTAGATACCTTCCCAAAGGATTTGAGATATAAGGATACTAATCTATTTAAATGACCAAATGGGTGTTTAAAAATTAATTTATAGTCATCTATAAGAGTATGGTTTATTTTATGGCTAAGGATTTATGCAAATGGAGGGATAATTAGTCAGTCATTTTGTGAAGGAGATATGGTGCAAATGAAGATTTTTATGATGATTCTTGGCATGAATGAGGGGGAATTTGATTATGCATAAAATTTGAAATGTAAATTCATGAGGGTTTGTACACAAAAAGTTATGGGTTCTACAAAGTTTAGGTACGACTAGTAAGCCTCTAGGCAAGGCTAGTTTGAACAAGAGTGATTTTATTCAAAATAAAAAGGTATGGTTATCCTTTAATATGTTTTTCATTTGGATTTATATATAATATATGTTTTATAAATATATTTAATTTCCACTCTTCATTCTATGGGTGACTTGTGAGAGAAAATTTGAAGGCAACTATAAAACTTCATCATGGTTAGAGATGGTCTAAAGGTGATAAGGGCTGCCCAAGTTTAGGTAACCAGGGGGAGTCATTATCAATGTTATTAAGGAGTGATCACTCCTATTTTATTAATATTATTCATTTATTCTTGATAAAACAATGCATGGTCAAAGAAGAATGTTGTTAATAAGCAGTCTTGAGGTAGGCTTGGTAAGGAACAATATGCATAGTGCTAGGGGAGTTTATATCATCTCTTAGTAGAGGTCCCATCTTGATGTTGGATCTAAAAAAAATTATAGATCTTGAGGATCACCAGGTAATCCCACTTTGTCATTGTGTCAAAGGGGGAGAAAGTGTTTGTAGAGGGAGAAAGAGTATGTGCATAGCTTTATTGTTGGGTTTGAAAACATTTTCAAGTGATGAAATCAATAAAAAATGGGGAGAATATTGAGGTATTTTAAATTATGTCTCTAATGTGGCCAAGAGTTTCCATGATTTGATGTGTATGCATGGTTCTCAATGACAACGTGTGCCTTAGTGATCATGCATGGACCTTACAGTGTTTGTTTGGTTAGGAAAGATGATGGATTTTGGTGATGTATTGCCCATGTTTTAGGGGTCATATGAGGGGTAAAGAGTTTTTGGTGTACTTTTGAAAGTGAAATTAATTAATATAAGTAGTCTTGTGAAGGTCTAAGTTATCCTAGTCATCTTGGTAGAATTTCCTCAGTAAGTAAATGATGACATCAACATTCACATGTGGGAAGATGTTAGAAGAAAGTGGTCACATGGGTTTATTTAGATTTGTGCCTAGAGAATGTGTTTGAAATTTTATGTCTTGACATAATGTATATCAAAAGTCATGGTGGTTTAAATTTTCTATCACAGGTAGATTTCACTAGTTTCCATAGTCTAATGTGCATTAAAAAGTGACTATGGGAGTTCAAATATTTGAATTTACAAAGGAAAATCAGACTGCACTATTTTATTTATAACTTTTGATGATGTATTAAAAATAAAATGGGTATATAATGTCAAGGAAAATATAGGAAAGTTGATTTTGAGATTTCACTAGTTGTACATTTGCATTTATTGTAGTTTAAATTTGATTGAGGGTTTGACTTTCTTCTGCAAGTGACCTGAGAAGGATGTTTAAGTTCTTCTTGAAAGTGTTTGGATGTTTCATGGTGAATTATCTATTAGAGAGTGTTTTATACTCCATAAGGATCATATATATGGATTTTTGATATTTGAACAAATCATATTCAGTATGAAAAATTGCTTGTAAGTTGACTATTTATTCATTCATGGTGTTTTCATGTACAGGGAAAATGTTTGATAGGTTATACATATGTAAATCTATGTAGTGATGAATGTAATAACTTTAGGATGTCCTAGGGATCATATGGCATGAATATATGTGCTTTTATGTGGTCTTGTATTCCTAGTTTTTATCACTGAGCTGTTAAAAAGGATGAATAGGTCTCCATAGACCTATAAGGGCTTCTCAAGCCTAATTAAAAGGTATTGGTGCTTAAGTGTGATCTATCAAAGATATGGTAAAAATATATAATTGGTTTTGATATTTTTCAAGTGGTATAGAATCCTTAAGGGTTAAGGAATTTATTGTGGCCAACCAAGAAGATGGTGATCATAAAGGCTCTATAAAAAAAAAAAAAAAAATATGAAGGTTTCTAGAGTTGATAAGTGAAGAAAAAAGAAGTATGAGCATGCTTTGTGGATGTATTGAAGAGAATATCAGTGTGAGTAATATGTTTATGATGTATAGGCAATGTTTATAATGTTTTAATAGTGTTCTTTTAAGGTTTAAGATTGAGAATGAGTGATGAGGTGTAGAGTGACCCAACAGGTTGTTTTGGATGCATTGTTTGTGTGTGAAGGCTTGAGGAAGTGTGAAGGGTTGAAAAGAGTTTTTATTAACTATTTCTTCATAATATTGAAAATAAATCATAGTTATATAGGTATTGATAGCATAGGTTTTGTGTGGGTGCTCAACATCTTAGGGAAAATGGGTGTTTGTCCATGCTTAGGGGTTGGTACTCCTTGTGAAGTGGGTGCTTCAATAAATTATCTTGTTTGTGATCCATTATAGGAATATATTCCATGTTTTTTAGGTTTGAGAGTTGATTTATAACCCCATGAGGGTTTCCCACATAATCTATTTGCTATGTGCTTTGATCTTGCATAGTTTCCTTTGTTCTTTACAATAACTAGTTTATATTATTCATGAATGCTTATGTTGAGTGGGTAATAGTTTGAAGTTTTGGATTTGGAATTGAATTAATTAAATCAATGATTCATCCCCCCACTCTTAATGATTTTACCTTTTACATGTATGTGTGAGGTGATAAATTTCTACTTAGTTCAATCACATTTCACTTAAATAAGTTTGGATCAAGTTGGGCATTAAAAATTATGAAAGGGTAATTAATTGGATAAATGGTTTATAGGGAATGGTAATGGCATTAATTTTATTCTAGAAAAGCATACATATCCCTAATAAAGATACCTCTAGTCCTTATTGAGTATTTTCTCCACTACCAACTAGGTTGGAAAGACTACGATGGAGTTTGCCTAAATACAACTTTCAAGGAAGACTTAGAATTTAGTTTTTTTATTTTTATTCTAGTTATTATTATAAAAATTCTTATGAGAATATTTTGCATTTTTGTCCATAAAGGGTTCAGGACCAAGCCATGGGTGATGAGATGTTTAGAAAATTTTGAATACCCATAAGATATTAGATTGGTTCAATGATCCTTCAACTCATTAGGTTACCTTATTAATTATAATTTGATGGCCTCTAATGAGAAATTTAGCTATTATAAAATCCACTTGTTTTGTTATGAATCATGGTCCTTCAATATTTTAAAAGTATTGGATTACTCATAACATTTAAATTATTTCAAAATGAAAGCTTACCCTTTAGGTTTATAAATCATGAACTATACCTTTAGTACTTTTGTCAATATTCAGAGTGTGTACCACCATTTACTAAGATCGGTGCTTATTTTTGAATCATAACCCATTGAGATAGAAACATGGGTAAAGTTGGTAAGAGACAAATAGATAACAAAAAAAACACATTGAAATAAAGCAAACTAGTCTAATATATACATTATCACCTTCACTGAAGCTATTTTAAAACTACATTTGATGGGGCAACCAAGAAGTAATGGCTTAGGAAATATCCATTAATAGGTAGTGGGAGGTCATTACACTCAAGGTTTTTGAGGTGGAATGCATTGTGCCTAAGTAGTTCAACTATCTAGTAGGGGTTAATCTAAATAGGATCAAACTTAGCCTATTAACCCTTATTTTCATGGGTTTTATCACATAACATTACTAAATCATAAATTCTAAAGGACTTGGGCCTGGCCCTTTTGTCAAATCATCACTTTAAAATGGTTTGATGCTTGTTGAATTTTAGTAAGGCTTCATCCAATGCTTATTCTAATTGAACAATGTCCAATAACCTAAAGTTCACTTTATCATTATGTCCCATTAGCTAATACAAAAAATTGTAAGTAGGGAGCTTAACAATAATTGATATAATTATATCCAATACATAGAATAGTAGGAATGGTGATATTTTGAGCACTTGTGTGGTTATCCCATAGGGAAAATTTTAGAAGCAAATGTAATTCTCAAAGCTTTTCTCTACAGACTTCTTAATGGCATCGATCCAGTTTTTATTAGTTTATTATACTAATCCATTCCCTCATAGGTAGTAATTAGATGAGAATATCAAAGTAATCCCTTTGTCATACATACATTAAATGAACTCTAAAATTTTAATTCAGAACCATTATCACATACAAATGAAACAGGGGTTCTGAATCAATTGGTTACATTTTTCTCCATGAATTTGATGACTTCAATTGTAGTGTTTTTATCTGTTACCACTACCTCCATCCATATTGTATAATAATGTGTAGTTGTGAGAGTAAAATTATGGCCTGTTAAGGATGAAGTTGATGACCCCCATCAAATCTAGTCCCCACTGGGTGAATGGTATTTTTTATATAACCAACTTCAATAGAATTTTAGTGTGGGTTTCTATTTTATCAAAGGTTTGAAATTTTTGGAAAGTATTGACATGAGCATGGGCATATTTGAATAGGGTAGGCTAGTAATATCCTACCTGGAGTATCTTGTGTGATAATGTGTTTAATGTAGGATGGACAACACCCAAATTATCATGTGAATTCACCATTAATTCTTTGGTTTTAACCTCTAATAAGCATCTAAGATAGACAAATTTATGATTTTTACTAAAGAGAACTCATTTATTTAGCACTTACTATGTTTTCTTTAGTCTAAGGGATATGTAATATGTTTTATTCAACCCAGTATGTGTGTTTTCTTAGAGTAGGTAATATACAATTGGGGCATACTAATCCTACTATATTACTAGTTCTTAGTCCAACTAATGCACTATGATCCTTGGATAAATTTTGGTCATCAATTGAGTAAGACCTTACCCTCTAACAGGTTTAGTAGGTTGTATTTCCATATCATAATCATGCATCTTGGTCATCTATCTAGCTCTGAATTTGCTTAGTTTATTTTTACCCAACATTTTCTTTATGGCCAATTTTGGCATGTTTGCATTCACCTTATTCCTAAGAATGTAGTGTCAAAACTTATTTACAACTTTGATAAACACATAGGTGTGCTTGTCTAAATTGGAATTTTTTTTATGCATCTTTGAGATCAGTGTTTCCAATCCTTGTGTGAGATAGGAAAAAATGATGTGCTCAGAGGCAAAAGGATAAATGTATAAATCCTTCATATATTTTGGATTGTTCAATTTATGTGCTTGCATGATAACATATTTTATATCTTGGAAATCCTTTTTTGATTTGGCATGAAAATCCACTTTTTCATCCTATTTCAACATTGTGTTTAGATGATTTACAATTTTAATAAATTTAGAACTAAACTTGTGAATAAAATTGATTTTACTAAATAAAAATTTTAAATCTTTCTTGATATTATTTAAAGGTAATTTCAAAATCACATCAGATATTTTGAGATCAATAGAAATACCTTCTTTCATGATAAGGGACTATCTTTACATAGAACTCCTATAATTCAATGCCATTAAGGGGAGTTAAGCTCATGGTCTAGGATGATAGTGAGTCAAGGACTTGATTTTATTCCCTAGGGATAGGGATGACATTTAATGCATTGAACCTCTTTATTAAGTCCTAAGCTCTAAGCTTATACTTTCTAAGGTATGATAGTTTACATTAAAATCTATTCTTAAACTAGTTGACTACCAGCTTAGAATCACTAAATACTCTTAGTTCCTTTGCCTTAAATTTTAATGCAAACTAAAAATCTTGGATTAATTCCTTGTACTCCTATAGATTATTGGTATAGGAGTATTATAATATCTTTAAAGCTAGGTATCTCTTTCCTTATGGGTTTATTAGTAGAAAACCTACTCCACTACTTTGTTTGGAATAGACCCCATCTACATATAGGGACCATAACCCTAATAATTTAGGCTCATTTACAAATTTTTATTTATTAAGTTTCATTCTCATTTCATGAATCCCTAAGTTTCAGGACATTGAGTTCACTTTTTTTTATAATGTTGTACTAAGTTATCATATGTTTAATGCAATGTTACATATCCAATATAATATAGTTAGATACACCGATCCATGCTAACCACATATTAAATAAATTAGTGTCCATGTAAATTTTTAATGTTTTAGACCAATCCCTATTGAGGAGAATTTTTTAGGCCTTGGCAATATCTACCACCTAGATTTCTATGAATTGTTAAATCTTAGGCTTGGACTCTAGTTACATTTGGATGTTTAGAAGATCACCTACTACCTTAACCTATAATTTATTGATTTTAATCACCACCTTATCTAAATTAATGGGGACCAACCATAACTTCTTAGAAATACTTGTAGGAATTTAATTTACCAATGCTCATGAATCCACTAGGTAGTTATGTAAGTTCTTCCAAAATAACCTAATAGTTAGGAGAAAAAGATGCACTTTAGTCTTATTTTTTTATGGATAAGCATGTTGGTATGGGATATTTTCTTCTTAATTTGATTTGGATAAGTTGGATTTTTATTTAGGGATTTTAGTGGAAGATCATATTGTTACATGATCTAAGCAAGTTCATGAAGGATGATATTTGATTTAATCTTATTCATGTCTTCTACTATGTTATAGCCTAACTTATTTTCATTGGTTATGTATCTATAAGAGCATTTTATTCATGATGTTTTGGATGTGGAGGATCATTTTATCATTATGATCTAGTGGGGTTACACCATTGTTTGGTGGAGTTAAAGTATTGAGAGGATATTATTGGTGTCTATTCTTAAGGGAATAATTTCTCCTCTAGAACTATTGTAATGCATAAAAATCAATCTTAATTTCCTCTAGTCTACTTAATTATTGGGTAGGAAATTCCATGACTTCTATCACCATGTTTGTGCTAAGGGGTCTACCCACATCAGATGATTCTATGTGATTTGGTACCACTTCATACTCCTCCATATTTTTCTATAATATCTCAAAGGCACTATGTTGAGACCAACACCCCACATATTTATTTTTTAAAAAGGGGACCCTTGTGATTGTTTCCAAAACTTCTATATCCTAGAATAAGTGTGAAATATTGTTTGATCATGTTCTTAATGTTGCTAAAGAATCATCTTGAAGGTTATTAATTTCAAGTTCCAAAGAAGAAGTTAGGATTCCCAAAAAATAAACCCTACAAGTTTGAATTTAAACATTCACAAGAAAATATAGTGTGAAATTTTATGCATGATCATGTTTTAACTTAAAGTTCATGCACTTTTATAGATCTAGTGCTTTATGCTTGTTCACTAGATTTGATCTAATGCTGCATCAAGCTCAAAGTCTTTTAGAAAGGCATATAGTTAATGATTCAGGCCCCATTAAGGATCCAATGGTGATCACTTGATCAAAGTTTTTAAATCTAATGACATGAATAAATTTCATTGTCTTAAATTTGAAATATTTTCCCCTGCCATTTGATGTCTATGAGGATGTATTTGATGTGACCAATCCTGTCAAATTTAACCTAGATAATAGCCAAAGCTATAAGAACTCCTAAGGTATTTATACATGGAATTTAGTTATTGGATTAGTAAATTTCATTATCTTAAATTTTATAGGTTCACTCTTGTCATTTGACATCTATGAGGACATTTTTGATGTGACCAAACCTATTAAATTTAACCTAGACAATAGCTAAAGCTATAAGAATTAGTGAAAGGTTTTCACATGGCATTCAGTTATTATATCAATAAAATCCATTATCTTAAATTTTATAGGTTTGATCCCATCATTTGACATCTATGAGGATGTATTTTATGTGACAAAACTCATCAAATTTAACCTAGACAATCTTCAAAGCCTTAGGAGCTACCAAAAGTTTTGCACATGGCAGTCAATTATTAGACCAATAATTTACCTTGTCTTAAATTTGACACATTTTATCACATATTTTATGTATGTGAGGATGTATTTGACATGATATAACCCATCAAATTTAACCTAGATAATCCCCGAAGCCTTGGGAACTCCATTCTCTTAAATTTGATAGGTTTTCTCGCATCATTTGATGTCTGTGAGGATGTATTTGATGTGACCAAACCCATAAAATTTAAATTTGAAAAATTTTAAAGCCTAATCAAATGGGCGAATTTATAAGAAACATTTTAATAAATTCCTACCTTTTTATGAAGACAAAATTAGTATATAAAGATCTTAGCCTAAGTCATTTTGTGTTCTTAAACATAAAATTTTAAATGTGTCTTTAAGCCTAAGATTCATATAATCATGGAACTAATTAAAAGGTAAGCATCTTGTAGGATCCAATTGTGATCACTTGTTCATTGTATTTTATCCAATAGTGTGTCGATCCCAAATATTTTTAAAAAATCATGTGGTTAATGATTTGGCCCTAGCTAAGATCCAATGGTGATCTCTTATTTGTTAAATTTGATATAATGGTGTGATGAAGTTGAGGAATTTTCAAAGGCCTTGCAATCTTGACACATGGCATAATAAGTGATTTTAAAAATCAAGAGACCAATAAAATGTAGGGACCTAGATTCAATTTTTTCAAAGTAAAATAAAGATGACTTTTAAAAGCTAACAACTAGCCTTTAACTAGCATTTATGAAATTTGCTATGAAAAGCATGAAACCCTACCACATAGGCTCCATATAAGCATGGAGGATCAAAATGAAATATATCCTATGATAGATAATATATAAGACATGAGAATGAGGTCCCATAAGATTTGAGGCATGTATGAAATCAAGAGTTGGATATTTTCACTATTAAAGCTAAAAACCCTGAACCCTCTATAAAGGACTTTAGTCAATTAAATTTATTACATACTAATAAAAGTCAGTTCAATTGATTGAAACAAATATATCATAAATTTGTCCAAATTATTCTTATTTATAGAGGAGTTGAAACCAAATTACCATAAGGAAAAGAGGAATAATATGATGTGCCAAAGATATAAAGACCTAGTATCAATTGAGTTAGCAGACCTTCACCATGCAGTTGCTAAACCAGAGGTAATGCATTGCATCGACCTTCTTGTTATTATTTTTTTTACTAAAAAATTTATGGATAATGTATTATATATGAAATAAGTGTTAATAAATTTACATGTATATCTCCCATGGCCTTTGAGGCTTACTATAAGCTCCCTTTGTGTCATATTGATCTCCCATCCTTGAGAGAATGGATAAATTCCCAAAACTTGGATTTAGTCCTCTCACCTTGGTTAATCCAAGGTTCCCATGTTTTCAAGACCCCTAATGGTGAGATTATTATTACCTAATTCAAGGAGGGTGTTAGAGTAGCTATGAAATTATTTAATAGAGCATTTGGTTCATCTTCTACTACTTTTTGAGTAAGTTATGGGTATCTTATGTCCATTGCATGTTGGATCAAAGCATAACCCCTCCCATTGGAAACTTCATAATTATTTTCTTGGAAAAAAAAATTAAAACCATCAAAATAAAGACCTCCAATAAATTATTATGATGTCTTACCTCTTGGATTCACTCCTAGCCTCTATTAATTTCCCTGGCATCCAAAATTGGTCCCTTGATGGTAAAACTACCATTTCCCATCATTACTCCAAATTACATATTTTCAAATATAGGAGTCACATGAAATTCATATGTGATTATATCCTCCCAATCATTTTTGAGGTAATCACTAGTATCCCTATGCCCAGGATTCATCCTCTAATCAAAAGATAAGTGGAGACCATGGGGGATGTATGGTTCTATCTAGATTGCACTATAATAAGGATAGAAGGAATCATGGCCCAACCATATAAATTGCCTATATATGTTCCCAATAAAATTTTAGAACAAGAAATTGCCTATCAAATCATCTAGGGAATGGATTGGAACTATAAGAAGATTAAGAAAGCTCAATTTCATCCCTTTCCACTAGACATTGGTAGAATTATAATCAAGGATTAGAAATAACTGGAGATCATAGTGCTACACAGGAACTCTTTTGATTTTAAACTAAATGATATTAAGATGTGGGACCCTAATGATAGAGTGGCTAACCATATTCAAGATAAAAATGTCACAAAGGCTAATTATAAACATCAACCAAGAGTGTGAGATGGAATTTACACAAAGGCAAGGAACTTTGAATAAGTCTTCTCTAGGGTTAAAAAATACAACATAAAATTAGAACATAGGCTAGTTAGGGATAATAATCCCTCAAGAGAAATATAGAAACTACATCCCTTGAATTATCACTTGTTTTTAGGACCATCTAGGATTACACATCAAGAGCTAGCTATTGAAAGACAATCTTTTGAGCCTCAATAGAAAGAATTGATAAAGTTGTCCCAAGCTGGGCAACTTGAGGATGTAAAAGGAAAAGGTAAAGATGTGATTCAAGAGTCTAACATAGAGCATAGACCTGATGAAGATCCCCAAATTTAGATATCCCCACTAAGGCCTTCTTCCCTAATAGAGGTTATTAGCATGATTGCTTTGGAAACTAGAGAAATAGTGGAAAGTGACCTTATTAATATCATAACTTCTTATGGTTTTGATAAGGAAGAGGATCCATCTGAAGAAGTAGGCAAAGAATTGGTTCCATTAGATGGAAGAAATAGACAAGCAGAATTGGCTTTAGTTCTTCTAGCTCCAAGAAAGAGGCCTAGGTTAACTTTCACTCACCCTACTAGTGAAATTAACCTCTTCAATGATGATAATCCTATTTATGAACCAAATATTCTTGATTGGTTTGTTTATGGGAAGTTGCAGAAGATCCCATCTCTTTTTCCTTCAATGGCTTTGACTTGAGTTGACATGGATGTTTAGGATAATGTCAAGTCTTGGATTTAGGATATTATGAACAAGCAATTTGATAGAAGCATCTATATTATTCAAAAAAAGGAAAGCCAAGGGATTGATACATTAGGAGCCTCTAGGAGTTCAAATGTAGATATTCTTAAATAACCATAGGTAAAGGAGTCTGACCCTCAGGTCCTTTTCAATATAGATACATCAACTCTTGAGAGAGTAGTGACTAAGAAGGTTGCTATTGGTACTAAGGAGTTCACCTTTTAGAAGGTGTAACCATTTGTAGGTTTAACTCCTATTCTAGGGTAGGTAGTAGGGGAGCATCCTATATTTCAAGAAGATTTATATAGTATGGTAATAACATAGTCAATAATGCCCTTGGATGGAGTTTAAGGAATGAAACTGAGGATTCTCAACTTGGAGAAACAAAATCAATATTTGGATTCTCAAGTCCTCTTTTCAATTCTTGAGGACATATTGCAAGCATTGAATAAATATTTAATGGATGCATTTGAGAATTTAAAAACAATCAAGCTTATATTGAGTGCTTTAAACCATGAAATTGAGATTGCACAAGACTTAATCACTCAATGGAACAAATATCAAGCTCAGATGGAGGAGCTCATCAAGGTACATAAGGCAAAGTAGGCCTTAGACTTCAAGATTATCAAACTTAGACATTTGGACATCTTCATGGTAGTTTTGGTGGATAAACAAGAGGATTTGATCACCTAAAACAATGATGTCAATTCCTTCATCAAGAGAGACACATGCTTGGTAACCTGAATTTAGAAACTTCTAGGGAATCTATTAGATAACCCTTCTCAAACCACTACTATAGGCCTACTTAGTGATGAACAATTCAAGCAAAAGGTTAGTGTTCACATCTAGGGAATCAGAGATAACAAAGGTCATTTAGCCAAGGAAAACTAGTAGATCCTTAATATCATCATTTCTATAAGGAAAAAATTATAGAAGAACAATGTATTGAGGAACTTGTATCTTAGGCTGATAATGGATATGACAAGTTAGTAGATCAAGAAGAGGATTGTCTAATGAAGCCTGTAGTGGATTTTGAATTAATCAAGGAGAAATATACAAAGGTAAAATACTTCCTCAAATAGGGATAATTGAAGGTCCCACCAATGAAGTTCCTACAAGAATATTCTTTTTATAAAATTATATGCTAGTTTATTAGCATATACTCTTTCTTGTCAAGTTGGCATGTGACCTTACACATTATATCTGTATATCAAGGACAGTTATCCTTATCTGCATGTGGATATTTTGAAAGTTAACTAGTTAACCACTTATGTTTCTTATAAATAGGTAGATGGTTACTATTTTTAAGAGAGTGTTTTTAAACAATTATATATCAAGAACATTTAATACAACTAAGGAATTCTGAAAAGATTATCTAGATGGTTTTGTTAAATATCCATGCTACCTCTCAATTGCAAATAGTCATCTTGAATTTGAATGATTCTTTTTGTTTTGAGTTACATTCTTTATCATAGGGTTGTTAATTTGTGTTAAATTCTAAATTGACTATAAAGATCTTAAGAATACTTCATTTTATTTGCTTTGTATTTGAATATACTTAGGTTATTCAGATCATAATAGCAAATCTATAAATTAAATTTGGTTATTACTTATGATTCATATTTTTCCTTTGAATTTTACTTGATTTTTGATATAATTTGAGCTTATGCTATTTTATAACATAATTTGGTTCAAATGTGCTGAAATTAATAGGAAATTTGTCATAATATTTGAGATTAAAACCTAAAATCACATTTCTTTGTTACTCTACCTTCTCTTTTCTTATTTTTATCAAGATTCACTCTAGCTTGAAGATCATTATTAATAATCATTTAGGTTAGCTTATAAGTCATCAAAAACTATTGAATATATAAATATTTGAACCTTGGTGGCTCCCAACCACTAAATCAAACAAATATTTTGGATAGTTATCATACTCTGCTTCTATTTCCACCATAGACATCATTGAATTGTCACAAACTATAACTCATGTCTTGGATTTTTCAAATCCTAAAATGAGTAGTGTTCATCAACACTGAAGAGCACCTATGGTAAATTTCAAAGCATCAACATGATAAGCTATGTTGGTGCTTAAAGGAGGGCCTCATCAAAGATACTTAATATCTTTTGGGTGTATTTAGTCAAAATTACTCTACATTTGACATGATTATGTTTCTTTTAGAATAAATTGTGTAAAGATTGGTGACATTTGTATAAATATGGCTTTTGTTGCTAAGAATTTATTAGTATTTAGAGTTAGGATGGCTTATTTTGTTCAAAATTGATAATTATTTGATAATAAGAGGTTTATTTGAGTAATAAGTTGTAAAGATTGGTCATCTTTGCATAATTCAATGCATCTTTGAACTTGTTTAGTTAAAGATTGATGTCTTTTGTCCTCATATGAACAAATATTTACAAATTAAGCTTAGTGTGCATATTATTTGTCATTATTTATAAATTAATGTGTTATACCATGTTTTAAAATAGGATCCTTAATATTCAATATGAAATTACCAAGGGTTAGGACCAAATCACATTTAAAGACTAGAGAACCCTTGCTTGAACTAGGAATTCATAGAAGGAATAAGAAAGATAGAGGTAAACATATGTATTCTAAATCTCTACTATCATCACCTTTTCAAGGGATTCCTATGTTTTATATTCATCCAAACATGGTATGGCTTGTAAGTTCCCCTATAAATATACCAAGTGTGGTTCATGATTTACCATGTAATCCTAAAAAATATTTGCCAATATTTAGTCCAACTAGTATTATGATTGTTGAAGAACATGTTAAATATTTCAAAACTACATTAAGACTATTAAATTTTATTCATGAATATGTAGAATATAGGTTGTTCCCATTTACATTCAAAGATGTTGCATATGAATGGTTCCTTAATCTGCCTGATAATTGTATTATCTCATAGAATAACTTTGGCACTATTTTTATTGATCAATTTGGAAAGATCATAAGCCCTTATGTCATTTATCGTCAATTTGCAACTATTAAGAGAGATACAAGTGAACCTATTAGGTCACTTAATGCTAGGTTCCAAAATATGTTTAGTCAGACCATGGATCCATATAAACCTAATGAAGATTTAACTTTGGAGGTTTATAAAGATGTTGACCCCATGATTTTTGTGTTTTTGAAGAGAGCCCTTCCACTTATCATCATATTGGCTCAAGCCTATTCTGAAGATATGGTTATTAGAAACCAAATTCAACCCCAAGGATAAATGGCTTATTATATCCCAAATATTAATCTTCAACTGCCTACATTAAACCTTTTCCCAAATAATAACCAAAATAATCCAGCATTAAATCAATTTCCTACTTTAAATGTGTTGCCTACTAGTCATGCTACCCCTAATCAAAATTTAGGTTTCTTAATCCATCAAGTTACCAATGGATTTCATGACAATGACTAGAAGGATTTAATGCATATCAGTGGCATTAATAGTAACCAACATCAAAATGTTAAGGCTCTAAAAAAATGAGAATGAGTCTATATTGAAAATGGTAAAAAGGCTTAGCACTAATTTTTTGCAATTATAAAAACAAGTTGGTAATGCTAAAGATGATTTTGGAAGGAAATTCACTTTTCAAAAGTTTAATAGGCTTGGGAATAGGCTTTAGAATGATAATTTTTACAATAAAAAAGCTAATGAGCCTTCCTCTAGAAAAAATTAATATGGATATAAACCTCACTGACATTGCCTTACCATATTAGTATAGGGTGCATGCTACTTCCAAGCATGGTGAGATTGATTACATTGAGTTTTATAAATCCTTTAAATCTTTTCAAGAATAAATTGCAACATTTGAAGTGGTTTCAAATAAAGACTCTGTTACAAATTATTCTAAATCTAAACCATCTGACCAAGTGCATATGGTGGAAACTTTTTAGTTCCCTTTTCAAGAGGATAATGAGCCTAAAAATATTCCTGAGGAAATTCAAGCATTCTAACAATTTTTGAAGACATGTCCTTTGAGAAATAGGGAACAAAAATAAACATTGACTACCTCTACCCCTCCTAACAATTATGGAACCCCTATAAACACTATATCAAAGAGTAATCCTGCAACCCCTAGAGGAAGTTATTCTAAGCTAAATATTGATCCTCCAAGAAAATTTGGGTACAATATTGTGGAGGATATGAAAAGGATTAAAGCCAGTATCACTCTACACAAGCTAACTTAGACCATAGAACAAGGAGACTTACTCTTGGAATCTTGGTCCAAGAAAATTGGGAAGCCCCCTAAGAATGATAGTGAAAATTTAAATACTCAAGTAATCAAAGTAGAGTCTACACCTTTTTTACTTATAGTCAAGATATTTGGGAAAAATGTTCATAATTATCTTTTATATTCTGGAGCCTCAACCAACATTATGCCTACTAGGATATGTTAACAACTTGATTTATCTCTAATCAAGTATGATAGGGTAGTCACTCAATTGGATAAATCTAGAGTTAAGATTATATGATAATTATTGAATGTACATATATAGTTGGCTAGTGAACCTAGGGTTTAACAATTCATTGATAGCCAAGTGGTAGAAATGCCTAGTGCTTATAGATTGCTTTTAAGTAGAGAATGGACTAAGGCCATAAATGGCTATATGTCTATTGATTACTCACACTTGTGGATTCCTTGGAGAGGTGTGCTAAATCAAATAATAGTGGAAAGGGAGCCTCAAATGAAACACATGATAATGTAATATAATGTTGTTAATAGAAGGGTAAATTTCATGGATTTTGATTTGGGAGTTTTCATTTTGGAAATTACAAAAGAACTAGTTTCTAAGAGTTCTCAAATTTTTGGTTTGTGGAAGTTATACATTGATGGTGCTAAGTGCAAGTCAAGATCAAGAGATGGTATTGTATTGATGGATCCTTAAAAAAGGCAATACTATGTAGCTTAGAAGTTACAATTTCCTTGCGCCAATAATTTAGCTGAGTATGAAGCTCTCATACTTGGATTGTAGTTTAGCATTAAGCACAAAGTTAAATTACTCCTTATCTATGGATACTCTAAACTTATGGTTAACCAATTGAGGAGTAAATACTAGTAAAAATTTTATTACTTAAAGATATATAAGTTTATGGTGTGGGAATTGATTGAATCTTTTAATGCCTTCAACATCTTAGTTGTTCTAAGAGAAAAAAACAAAGTTGCTGATCAACTTGCCTCTATTGTAGCTAACCTCATGCCTAATCATTATTCTCAAAGCATCAGTATTGAGCTACTACCATGTCCTTTAGTTCCTAATAATGTAAATTATTTTCATGTTTTAAATGATGATCAACAAATCATATATTTCTTAACTAATTCTAGAGCTTTTGAAGCTCACATTATTGATGAGGTTGATGAAACTTTTCTTGAGGAGGAACTTAATGGAAAAATAATCCAATTTAGTGATAATAAGATACCTAAAGGGATGATTTCATTGGAAAGATTATTTAATCTTGACAAGATTTTTGAAGCAACTACACAACCTAAGGTAAATGGTAGAGATTATCATATGATAAACCTTGGTCCACATGATCAGCTCCACATGGTGAATATAGGGAAGGTTTGCACTGAAATGGAAAATAGAAAAGCTAGAGATTTTATTACAAAATACAAGGATACAATTTCTTGGTCTTACGAATATTTGAAAATATTTGACCCAAGGGTCATTAATCATACTATACCTCATCAAGAAGGTTGTACACCTTCTAGACAGAAGCAAAGACCAGTCAACCCTATTTTATAACCCATGATTTTTAAATAAGTAAAGAAGTTTTTGGATGCAAGGATAGTGTTTCCTATTAGATGTTCCACTTGGGTAACAAACCTAGTCCCAATCAGAAAAAAGAATGGATAAATAAGATTGTGCATAAATTTTAGGAATCTAAATAGAGCATCTAAAAGGGATAATTATCCTTTGCCTTCTATAGAGTAGGTTATCCAAACTATTTTAGGATCATCCATGATGTCCTTTTTTGATGGATTTTTTGGATACAACCAGTGCTTTTTGCTCCAGAGGATAGGATGAAAATAATTTTTACTACTAAATGGGTAACATATACTTACAATATAATGCCTTTTGTATTAATTAATGTAGGGGAAACTTTTCAAAGTGCCATGGACCATGATTTACAAGGTTTAGTGGGAAAGTGTATCATCATATATATGGATGATCTTATAGTATTTTATAGAGATAGAGAGAAACATTTCATACATTTGAGATAAGTATTTGATAGATGTAGAATGTATGGTGTATCTCTTAACCCCAAGAAAAGTATATTTTGTAACACTAAAGGAAAATTATTGGGACATATAATTACAAAAGATGGTATTTATATATATCTTGATAGAGTAGAGGCCATTTATAAAATTGTGTTGCCTAACAACTAAAAAGAACTTAAGTCATTCTTCAGAAAGATTAATTTTGTGAAGAATTTTATTTCAGGCTTCATTGAGATTATCAAACCTTTGAATGATATGATTAAGAAAGATGATATAATTTATTTGAATGAAGAATCTAAGAAATTCTTCATTAACATTAAGAAGGAAATCACTAAAGCTCTAGTCTTCATAAGTCCTAATTTCTCAAAATATTTCTATCTATATTCGTTTGCTTTTGAGCATACTATGGCTATAGTGTTTACTCAAAAAGTTGATGAAAATGATCATCCCATAGCTTTGATGAGAACCAAATTCAAAAATGTAGAAGTGAATTATTATATGATTGATAAATAAGCTTATGCATTGGTAAAGGCAATAAAAAAATTTAGACATTACCTCCTTAGAAATAAGGTACATACCATATTACCTAATCCAACTACAAATCTTATGTTGAGTCAGAATGAGCTTAGAGAAAGAAGAGGTAAGTGGATGGAAATTCTACAATAATATGATATAGAGTTGAAAATAGACAAATTAGTGAAATTTCAAGGTTAAGTTTAGATGATCGCTAGTATTGACCCAAAATTACATGTCATGCAAGTAAATCAACAAAATTTCTAACCCAATGAGTGATATGACTCTATTATCTATTTAATTGTCAATGGTGTTTGTCCCCTAGGATTTATAAGAGAAAAAAAGAGAGCCTTGAGGATCAAAGAAAATCATTACCTCATTGGTAATGGAATATTGTATAGTAGGAACTTTGAAGGAATTTATTTAAGATGTGTGTCCAAAGAAGAAGGATCTTGGATTATGAATATTTTCCATGAGAAGCTGGGAAGTGGACACCCTTTAGGAAGAACCATAACTCACAAGATTCTTAGGGATGGATATTATTGGCCCACCCTCTTCAAATATGATTATAATAATGTGAGGGAGTGTCATTCATGCTAGATTTTAGCATAAAGGAGCCAAAGACATTCATGCCTTTACAACCCATGATAGTGGATAAATCTTTTGCATAATGGGGATTAGACTTTGTAGGAGTAATCAACCCCAATTCTTCTGAAGGTCATAAGTATGTAATAACTACTATGGAATATTTCACTACATGGACTAAGGTAATAGCCACTAAGTAATGAAAAACAAAAGAGGTGATCAATTTCTTAGAGGAAAATATTTGTACTAGATTTGGAACCCTAGTTTCTTTAGTTTGTGATAATGGATATGTATTCATTTATATTGAAATGATAGAATTGGATTATGACCACGGCATTGCACTCAAGTTTTATTCTAGTCAATACCCTCAAGGAAATGGTGTTTCAAAATCCACAAACAAAAATCTAATGAAATCTATCAAGAAATCTACTGAAGATAGACCTAAAACATGGTATAAACTTCTTAAGTTTGCATTATGGGCAGATTGAATCAAGATCAAACAAGCTCTCAAGGCTTCACCATTTTTTTGGGTATATGGTCAGGAGCCTATATTTCCATCACCTTGAAGTTGCCTATGTTCACATTCATGCAAGAATACATGGAGGACAACAAATAACTTGCTAATTCTAGGCTATTAGATATTATTCAAATGGAAGATGCTAGAGAAAAGGTATTTATAGAATTTAGTAGACACCAATCAACCATGAAAATATGGTTTGATAAAAGATCTAAAGTGAAAGTATTTAGGTAAGGAGACTTAGTCATTCTTTGGAATAAATCATTAGAACCTACAGGTAAACATGGTAAGTTCACCCCTTTATGGATTGGTCTATACCAAATTGAAAAAATATTGGGAAGTAACACTTTTAAGTTGAAAACTCTCTAAGGATCAGATTTTACATTACTCGCCAATGGGAAATACCTCAAACATTACTTTTATACTAATCCATCAGGAGTCTTCATGGAGTGAATGTGTAAGATTATTAAAGTTAGAATAGGTAGGCTAGTTAGTTCTCTTTCTTGATTTATTTTTTCTTCCTTGCTAGGCTTGTATATATTTGTTTTATTTGCATTTTGTTTTTTCTTGCTTGGTGGTGTTCCTTGGTTGTGTTAAATTATCATGGTATTATTTTTTGGTTTGGAATTGCTCAAAAGGGTGGGTATAAATCTCACAAAAGTGAACATGGCTAGCAATAAAGTATTATGAAGCAACCAAGGGTATTGGTATAGGAATTTATTGTCCTACAAAGATTTAAATCTTATTCTACATCAAAACTTGGTTTTAAGAAGAATCATATGTATACAATGTGAATTTAGTTTATTAACTCATATTCATGCTTACACTTAAAACACATCCTTATCATGGACTAAAGTTTTAATTAAAGGAGAGTATCCTAATGCTAGAGCATTTGACCAAATACTTAAAACTAGACTATATTGGTTTCCAACCTTTGCAAAAAGACCTAGAAAATGTTAAAAAAAAACTCATTGTGAAATCTATGGAAATAGAAGAAAAGGTGATTTAGGTAATCTCTACTAGGGCTATGAATGCTTGGCTATCAGTGGAGTAAGACCTTGAGTGGAATCAAAGGTATCTCTATTGGGGTTATTGAAACTTGGCTGGTAGTAGATCAATGCCCTAGCCTCCCCTAAATTAAGAGTTATTATTCTTAAATAATATCTAAAGTGTTCAAATTTAAGTGTAATGGACCAAAAGGATATGAACCTACACGTTGTTTCTTGAAATTCATGACAAATAGTAAGTGGAATCAAAGCATACACTGCATGTTTATGTTTTACTATCTAGGTTTAAATTTTATACATAAGGAACTTATTTCAACTAAAAGTTGATTTAAGAGAGAGTATATCTCCAAATGGGATATAAATTTCATGTATAAGTTTAAACTAGAGCCTTGTGTTCCAACATATTACTTTGTTGCCCCTGTGAGTCACCATTTGTTGAGACCAACACCTCCCATATTTATTTTTTGAAAAGGGGACCCCTGTGATTATTTCCATTAATTATATACCTTGGAATAAGTGTTAAATATTTTTGGATCATATTTTTAATGTTGATAAAGAATCATCTTGAAGGTTATTAATTGTAGGTTCCATGGAGGAAGTCAGGCTTCCCAAACAATAAACCCTAGCAATTTGAATTTAAATGTTCATGGGAAAATTTAGTGGGAAATTTTATACATGATCAAGTTTTAACTTAAATTTCATTCACTTTTATAGATCTAATGCTTTATGCTTGTTCACTAAATTTGATCCAATAGTGCATCAATCTTGAAGTCTTTTAGAAAGGCATACAGTTAATGATTTGGGCCCTAGTAAGGATCCAACGGTGATCACTTGATCATAGGTTTTAAATCTAATGGTGTGAATAAATTTCATTGTATTAAATTTTATAGGTTCACTTCCATCATTTGATGTCTGTGAGGATGTATTTGACATGACTAAACCCATCAAATTTAACCTAGATAATTACTGAAGCTATAAGAACTTTCTAGGGCTTTACCTGTGGCATTCATTTATTGGATCAATAAATTTCATTGTCTTAAATTTGATAATTTCACTCCCCTCATTTGACATCTGTGAGGATGTATTTAACATGACTAAATCTATCAAATTTAACCTAGACAATAGTTGAAGCTATAAGAATTCTTGAAAGATTTACACATGACATTTAGTTACTAGATCAATAAAATCCATTGTCTTAAATTTGATAGGTTCACTCCCATCATTTGACATCCATGAGGATGTATTTTACGTGATTTAACCCATCAAATTTAACCTAGATAATCCTTGAAGCCTTAGGATCTCCCAAAATCTTTGCACATGGCATTTAGTTATTGGACCAATAGATTCCATTGTCTTAAATTTGATAGGTTCACTCATATCATTTTATGTCTACAAGGATGTATTTGACATGACCTAACCTATTAAATTTATCCTAGATAATCCCCAAAGCCTTGGGAACTTTGTTTCCTTAAATTTGATGGGTTCGGTCCCATCATTTGACGTCTGTGAGGATGTATTTGACATGATTAAACCCATCAAATTTAACTTAGATAAATTTTAAAGCCTAATCAAAGGGGGAATTTATAAAAAAACCTTTTAATAAATTATTATTTTTTTACAAAGACAAACTTAGTCTATAAAGATCTTAGCCTAAGTCATTTTGTGTTTTTAAACATAAAATTCTAAATGATGTTCTTAAGCCTAGGATTCATATAATCATGGAATTGCTTAAAAGGTAAGCTCTTACATGATCCAATGGTGATTGCTTGTTCACTATATTTGATCCAATGGTGTGTTGATCTTTAATCCCTTTAAAAAATCATAAGGTTAATGATCTAGCCCTATCTATGATCCAATGGTGATCATTTGTTTGTTAGATTTGATCCAATGGTGCGATGAAGTTAAGGACTTTTTAAAGGCCTCACAAGCTTGACACATGGCATAATTAGTGAGTTTAAAAATAAAAAGACCAATGAAATGCAAGGACCTAGATTTGGTTTTTTCAAAGCAAAATAAAGAGGACTTTTGAAAGCTAACGGTTAACCTTCGACTAGCATTTATGAAATTTACCACGAAAGGTATATAACCTTACCACATAGGCTCCACATAAGTATGGAATATCAAAATGAAATATATCCTATGCTCGATAATGTAAAGTACATTATAATTAGGTCCCATCAAATTTGAGGTATGTATGAAATCAAGAGTTGGATACTTTCACCATTAAAGCTAAAATCCCTAAACCCTCTATAAAGAAGGACTTAAGTTAGTTTAATTGATCACATAGCTATAAAAGTAAGTGAAAATTGAATTTAGAGCAAGTGCCTTAGTGAGATATTTGTTTTCATCAACTACATTTTAATGTAATCAATGGTATCAGGTAGGCAATAAATGAAAATTGAAGTGGAGCTTTATCTAACATCATATAGTGAAGGAAGGGTTTTTAGAGACATAGAGTTAGATTTAATAGCCTTGAATGTACATGGAATCACAAATTGGTTTGAATTATTATTCTTTATAGATTATTTTCAACCAATTTCCTAGAAGGAAAAGAGGAATGCTATGGTGCACCAAAGATATAAAGACCTAGTATTAATTTAATTGGTAGGCCTTCACCATGTGGTTGTTAAACCAGAGGTAATGCATTGCATCAACCTTCTTCTTCTTATTTTTGTTGACTATAGAATAGATGGAGAATGGATTATTCATGAAGAAACTGTCAATAAATTTTTATGTATATCTCCCATGGCCTTTGAAGCTTACTATAAGCTCCCTTTGCCTCATGTTGATCTCCCATCCTTGAGAGAATGGATAAATTCCCAAAACTTGGATTCAGTCCTCTCACCTTTGTTAATCCAAGGTTCCCATATTTTTAGGACCCCTAATGGTGATATTCCTATTACCCAATTTATGGAGGGTGTTAGGGTAGATATGACCTTATTGAACAGAGCCTTTGGTGTATCTTCTACTACTTTTTTGAGTAAGGTCTGGGTATCTTATGTCCATTGCATATTGGAGTGAAACATAACCCCTACCATTGGAGACTTAATAAGTTTTTTATTGGCCAAAAAATTTATAACCATAAAAATAAATACATCTAATAAATTATTTATGATGTCTCACCTCTTGGATTCACTTCTAGCCTTTATTAATTTCCCTAGCATCAAAAATTGGTCCCCTAATGGTAAAACTACCATTTCCCATCATTACTCCAAATCATATATTTTCAAATACAAGAATCAAATTAAATTCACATGTGATGGTATATTCCTAATCATTTTTGATATAATCACTAGTATCCATATACCCAAGCTTCATCCTCTAATGAAAATATAAATGGAGACCATGGGGGATGTATGGTTCTATCTAGATTACGATGTAATAAGGATAGAGGAATCATGGTCCAACCATATAGATTGCCTATTTATTTTCTCAATAATATTGTAGATGAAGAAATTGATTATCAAATCATCCATGAAATGGATTGGCACTGTAAGAAGAATAAGAAAGCTTGGGTTCATCCTTTTCCACTAGACATTGGTAGAATTATAATCAAGGATTGGAAACAACTATAGATCATGGTCGTGTAGAGGAAATATTTTGATTTTTAACTAGATGATATTAATATGTGGGACCCCAATGATAGATTGGCTAACCATATTCAAGATAAAAAGGTCCTAAAGGATAAGTATAAATGGTAACTAGGTATGGGAGATGGTATTTACACAAAGGCAAGGAAATTTGAATAAGTCTTGTCTAGGGTTAAAAACTACAACATAAAATTAGAACATAGGATGGTTAGGGATAATAATCCCTTAAGAGAAATTTGGAAACTAGATCCCTTACATTATCACTTATTACGAAGACCATCTAGGACTGCACATCAAGAGCCAGCTATTGAAGGAAAATTTGTTGAGCCTCAACAAAAAATTTGATAAAATAATCCTAGGTTGGGAAACCTGAGGATGTAAATGGAAAAGATAAAGATGTGATTCAAGAGTTTAGCATAGAGCATAGACCTATGGAATGTCCCCAAATTCAAGCATCCCCACCAAGGCCTTTTTACCCAATAGAGGTTATTAGCATGATTGCTTTAGAAATCAGAGAAATAATGAAAAGTTGCCTTGTTAATATCACAACTTCTTATGGTTTTGATAAGGAAGATGATCCATCTAAGGAAGTAGGAAAATAATTAGTTCCATTGGATGGAGGAAAGAGATAGGCAAAATTCGATTTAGTTCCTCTAGTTCCAAGAAAGAGGCCTAGATTAACTTTCACTCACCCTACTAGTGAAATTAACCTCTTCAGTGATGAGAATCCTATTTATAGACCAACTATTCCTAATTGTTTTATTTATGGGAAGTTTTAAAAGATCCCATCTCTTTCTAATTTACTAGATTTGACTCTAGTTGACATGGATGTTCAAGATAATGTCAAGCCTTGGATTGAGGATATTCTAAATAGGAAACTAGAGAGAAGCATCCAGATCCTTTGCAATAAGGAAAGCCAAGGGATTGATATACCAAGAGCCTCTAGGAGTTCAAATGTAGAGATTCCTAAATAGCCATAGGTAAAGGAGTCTAACCCTTAGGTCATTTTCAATATAGATACATTAACTCTTGAGAGATTAGTGACCAAGAAGTTTACTGTTGGTACTGAGGAGTTCACTTTTTAGAAGGTGGAATCATTTATAGGTTTAACTCCTATTTTAATGTAGGTATTAGTGGAGCATCCTATATTTAAATAAGATGTGCCTAGTATGATAATATCCCTACCAATAATGACCTTGGCTAGAGTTCAAGGAATGAAATAGAGGATTCTCAACTTGGAGAAATAAAAACAAGATTTGGAAGCTTAAGTCATCCTTTCAATTCTAAAGGATGCATTATAGGAATTAAATAAATATTTAATGGAAATATTTGAGAATTTGAAAAGAATCAAGATTATATTGAGTGATTTAAACCATTAAATTCAGATGCACAAGCCTTAATCACTCAATGGAAAAATTCTCAAGCTCGAATGGAGGAGCTCATCAAGGTATATAAGATAAAACAGGATTTAGACTTAAAGATGATCAAACTTAGACATTTAGACATCTTCATGGTAGTTTTGGCAGATAAACAAGAGGATTTTATCACCTAAAATAATGATGTCAATGAATTCATCAAGAGAAACATAGGCTTGGTAACCCAAATTGAGAAACTTCTAGGGAATCTATTAGATAACCCTTCTCAAACCACTACTATAGGCATGATTAGTGATGAAAAATTTAAGTATAAGGTTGGTGTTCAAATCTATGGTATCAAAGGTAGTAAAGGTAATTTATCCTAAGAAATCTAGAACATCTTTGATATCATCATTTCTATAGGGAATAAAATTACAGAAGCACAATCTATTGAGGAACTTGTATCTTAGGCTGATAATAAATTTGACAAGTTAGTAGATCAAGAAGAGGATTGTCTAATGAAGCCTATAGTGGATTTTGAATTAATTAATGGGAAATATACTAAGGTGAAATACTTACTAAAATAGGGCTAAGTGAAGGGCCCACCAATGAAATTCCTAAAATAATATTCTTTTTTAAAAATATATGCTAGTTTGTTAGCATATACTCTTTCTTGTCAAGTTGGCATGTGACCTTCCACATTGGATCTTTATATTAAGGATAGTTGTCCTTATCTGCATGTAGATATTTTTAAAGTTAACTATTTAACTACCTATGTTTCCTATAAATAGGTATATGGTTACCATTTATAAGAGAGAGTTTTTGAGCAATTGTATACCAGAAACATTTAATATAACTAAGGAATTCTAATAAGATTGTTTAGATAGTTTTGTTGAATGTCCATGCTACCTCTCAATTGTAAATAGTCATCTAGAATTTGAATTATTCTTTTTATTTTGAGTTACATTCTTTGTCATAGGGTTTTTAACTTGTGCTAAATTCTAAATTGACTATAAATATCTTAAGTATAAATCATTTTATTTACTCTGTATTTGGATGTACTTAGGTTATTTAGATCATAATAGCAAATATTTAAAGTAAATTTGGTTCTTACTTATGATTCATATTTTTCCCATGGATTTTTCTTGATTTGTGATATAATTTGAGCTTATGCTATTCTATAGCTTAATTTGGTTCAAATGTGCTCAAAGTAATTGGAATTTTGTCATAATATTTGAGATGAAAACCTGTAATCACATTTCTCTCTTACTCTACCCTTCTCTTTTCTTATTTTTATCAGGATTAACTCTATCTTTTAGATCATTATTAATACTCATTTATTTTATCTTCTAAGTCATCAAAATATATTGAATATCTAAATATTTAAACCCTGGTGGCTCCCAACCACTAAATCAAATAAATATTGTGTAAAATTCTCATACTTTAGTTTTATTTCTGCCACAAACATCATTAAATTGTCACAAATTACAACTCATGCCTTGGATTTTTCAAATCCTAAAATGAGTAGTGTTCATCAACACTAAAGAGTGCCTATGGTACATTTCAAAGCATTAACACACTACAAAAAAATTTAAATTGAAGTTCCCCATGCGTAGTGATGTTATGCACTTGGCACTAGTTAGGTAGAGTTATTTCATAGATGTTGAATTTGGTTAACCTATAAGGGGAGGTCTCTATATTACTATGGGGATGATTCTAATTTCTATTTTTTCTCTAGTAGGCAAAGTTCTTGTTTGAAATTTTAGCATTAGATCTACCCATTTGTCTTTTTAAGATAAAGAAGTCATTACTTATTTTTTGAACCATTATTTGGATGGAATCAAACTCATTTCTTTTAAATTATTTGGATATGGTCTGGGTGTATTTAGATACTGATAATGTCACGTAGTGTTACAATTGAGGAATGATTTCATTTTTTATTGGGTTAAAAAACCCAAGTGTTGGTTTAGCATGGTATGCCTCAAAAAGAGCTATTTAATTATAGGAAATGGTTGGAGCATTGAGATATTCTAGTTCATATCAAGTAGAAGGTTCAATGCAAGCATATGTGGTAATACATTATGAATGGGAGCCATCATTTGACCTTGAGGGTTTAGTTATACATCAAGCTTTATGGATTAAATAGAATCTAGGGGTAAGTCTATTATCATAGGGTCTCACCTTAGGAACATGGTCATCCAAGGTTCTAAAGAATTATTATACATATCAATCATTAGTTAGGAATTAGGTTGATAAAGTATTATGACCTGGTTATACATTTTATGAAACCTAGCATTGAAGTTTCTAATAGGCTTATGGGGTTCTTGTTTAAATGCAAGAAAACTATTGGTAAAGAATTATAGGGTCAATAACTTACCAAAATTATGCCAAGAAACACTAATAAACTATTCCCAACCTATGATTGAATTTTAATGGAGGTTAAGGAACCAGTCAAAGGCTAAATCCATTAATGTGAAAAGGGAAAAGCCTACATTACACATATTAATATTCTAAATTTAGAAGTATTAAGGTGGTATTATTCAAGGTCACATGTTATTTAACCATTTATCCTACATAATGAGTCAAATGGGTAAGGTATCTTTATAGGATCCTAGGTAAGTCAAGGAAAACTCCAGGAATGTTGATAATCGACCTGGATAACTAGGCTACTTGGAGAGTCATTATGGTTGGTTTATTTGAAGGAGTCTTGGAGGATGAGCTAGTGGAATAAATGATAGTTATAGGTATACTTATATGATACTAGGTTCTTTGATTTACTTTTAGTGGTGAAATAATCAATCTACCTCACCTAGACTTATACTTGGTAATCCATGCAGTAGGCTCTAGATTTTATTAGGGGTAAACAATTGGGTTAGAAATTCCTTGTCATTTTTACCTTGCTCTATATTTATTTTTACAAGGGCTTGAGGTTCATAACAATGAAAAATGTTATAATAAAAATAATAATATTGATTAAAATAAGGCACTCCTTACACCAACTATTATTATGCTTGAGATCTTATGCATTTGAAGGTACTCATGAGATTGAGTGTTCTAAAGAGGAAAGAAAGAGATAATACACAGGATAAAGATATAGCCTCATTAAAATTAGGAATGATGTGATTTCAGTCTAAGGATCAAGTATATTAACCTTGTTTTACTCAGAGATTCATAATTGTTACCATCAAGGGCTCAAGATGTGTGCAATTACACCCATAATTCATTACCAATTGAATAAAAACTTACTCATTATTAACCACTAAGTTAAACCTTGATTATTTTAAAAATATGTGAAGGGTATTTTGATTTCAAAATAAACATAAAATGGCAGGGTAAGGTAGTGCATAAAAGAGATGATTTCAAGCTTAAAAGATGTTAATGCTTTAAGAATTGATCTATATATGTGCCCTACCAAAGTTATACTAATGTGTGCCAAGTTTGACCAAGGGATATAAATCATATTTACACATGGGAATAAGTATAAGGAAAACATAAATGAATGCTTAATTCTTTAATCCTTCATTGAATATAAACACTTAGAAGGGCCTATAGTGGATAAGACACAAATCCCTCAATACAATCTTTAACTTGAGTACATAAATTGCATGTGTTGTAAAGAAAGTGAGAATGATATAAAAATGAATTAGAAACAATAGAAAATTCTAAATACTACATTCATTTGAGTAAAAAATAACTTATTCATTTCCTTAACATTAAAATTATTCAAAACTAAAATGATTAACACATTAACAAATGAGCCAACTAGTTCAATAGAAAATGGGAAACTAATTTCATTAAAACATAGTTTCTTTATACAATTCCAACCATGGTAGACACTTAAATCTCATAACATATTGATTCTAATAACACTTTTAGAACAATTATTTTGACCTTTCCAAAGGATTATAGTTTAAAATATATAGATGATGGGGCTCATCTCCAAATAGCATGAGATTCCCATCCTTGGTTATGATGGCCTTTCAAATTTTGTTACAGCTAAACACATTTAAAAATGACTATAATATCCTCCACTTAAATCCAAAATATTCCCTATGGCCCACTTAGATGATACATGGATGATTTGTAGATGAACCACCTCCCAAATGCTTGGATTATACCTCCATGGTGACCAATGCAATTGCCACTAGGTTAAACCCATAATCTAGCTTGGATAAATTCATTATTAGATCTATAAAAATCCATTCTAATTGGGCCACTTATCTTTGATATACTTTGAGTGGGGCCTCCAGTGACATTAAGACATATGACACCTAGGTGATGCTCATAATAGATTGAGTTGAGAGTTCAATCACCACCTAGGCTCTACTTTTGTTGGCTTTAACCAATTTATTCCTCATGACTTGGTCAAAGTGACCCAAGTGAACTCTAAACTTGCCTTTGTCTAGTATGGTGCCATCTAGGTGGAATAACCTAGTGATGTTAACCTCTTTTAAGTAGATTGACATATTTTCCCTACTTTCTTCTAGAGGCTCTATTGTTGTTTGCACCAAGCATAACCACTATTTGATTAAAGCCCTCATGATCCTAGAATGTGACTAATAAAGGCACAAACATGAGGTAGTAATAAAATTTAATTTATGGAACATGACCTTGTTTATGATCACAACAAGTGTTTTACACTTACTCTCCATGAGAGTAATTATCTCAATATATACCTGAGCCCTTAGGATTATTAGTGTAGGTTTTTATTTTTCCCTATTTTTTAATTAGGGAAATTGTATTTCTTATGCATACTTGAAGTTTTCCTACATTTGTGGGATAGGCTAGCTTATGTTGAGATGCATGTCATAGATGTGTCATAGGTGTCATAAGAATGTCATAAGTAACTCCCTTGATGGGAGTTACTTCTCTATTCTTAGCACCTTGTCACCACCTTTCATGGAGGACTTACAGTCTATTCTTGGGTGCCTTGACCACCTTTTATGGAGGAGTTACTTGCATGCTCTCTTATATGTATTCTTCACTTTGGCCATCTCATGTTAATCAGATTTTGGTTTTCTCCATTTTTTCTTGTGCAATTTATCTTCTTGTATAATTTCAAATTGCTTTAGTATCTATGTGGTGTGCACTTGCTTCATCTCATGCGATCACGTCTCCATTGCATTCACATTATCCAAATTTTGGCAACAACTCTGATATGGTATCAGAGCCACTCTGGTAATTATGTCTAATTATGCTATTATGAAATTCTTACTTTGATTTCTTAGTAGGTTTTTTTGTTGCTTAACTCCATTATTTTGGTAGCATTTTTTTGAAAAATCATGCAAATCCATACGAAAACTTGTTCAAAAAATTACTTCTAAGTTAGAATTTGCCAAGACATCTTGTCTAGATCTATTGTGGCTTTAGCAAAGGTAGAAGAATTTATTTTATTTTAGTCATTCTATAGGAAAAAGATAAGATTTTTTCTATTTGGTTTGCTTCCTGGACATTGGAGGGGCTGATTTTGTTGCAAGCTGCTGGGCGCCATTGTTGTGAGCAGAGGGAGGAGCAACACTTCACTCATTCAGTCTAGGTGTAGCTTCTACAACTATACACCAACCTTCTTTTGGTCTACACCAAGCTTCTGGAACTCCATGCCAAGCAGTAGCAACATCCTTCCAGTAGTGCTTCTAGCTACGCCATCAGGCCGTACAGCATCCAACAGGGTGTAGTTCATTTCTTTTGTTTTTTCTGAGCAAAATCTGAATTGCACCTTTTTTTTGGGGTGACACTACCTACATTTGTTTTTCTATCTAGAAACTAGAATTGTGCCCTTGTTTTTGGTGAGAATATTCTAATATTGTCCTTGTCAAGAATTTTGCCAGCAGTCTTGTTTGGAAAATGGTGCTCCTTTTTGGTTTCCAAGGCCCATGTGGTGGGCCCTCCCTCTCTCTCTTGTTGTTTAATTGGTAATCTTATTTTAAAATTATTCTAATCTAAATCAGTAATTTTAATGTTTGATTTAAAATAAAATTTGAAATTAGCATTCAAAAAAGCAGTTTAGAGGTTTTTAAAAAAAACTTGTATCTTCAACCTGCGAAGATGAAGGGTCAGGCCCGGGTTGGCAGGAGGCCAATTCCCCCTCAAAAAAAACTCCTTTGGATTCCTAATTCTGTGTTGAATCTAATGAGTGGTTAGAAGGTCACTTTATCTCTCAAAATAGGTATTTTTTGTAATGTTTTAGTGCTTTTTTTGCAAAAACACTAATTTACCAAAAAATTGAACCTTTAATATCTTGCAAACGGTAGCTCAGATTTGGGTGCCATTTTTTAAAAAATTGTTTGAAATTAAATTATCCATAGTGTATGATTTTTATTTGTCAAAAATTAACTAATTTATAAAGTGCCTAAAATTTGGGTCTCTCGGGATGCATTTTCGGCTGAGTCCGAGGTCCTGTTTGCTTAAGTCTTGCACTGATTGCTCTAAGATGCATTCTTGGCTAATCCAAAAATATTTTGAGCATGAACTTGAACATTTGGGGGGGGGGATCAATATTTTTTTTGGGTGGGTGTGATTGCTTTTCACAACTTTCATATCTTTGCTTTCATTATCCTTTCTGCATAATTTCACAACTTGCAATCAATACAACTTTACCTAAATTCAGCTTAAAATGGATTTTTTTCAACTAAACCCCTAAAACCCTTCAACCATCATGGATGGAAAGTTAAAATGTCAATCATTCTTAGAAGCAAAGGGTTGTATAGGATCACCATGGGTACTGAAGTAGAACCCAACACTGATGCTAAAAAGATGAAGTGGTACAACCGTAGTGATGAAGCCTATGGATTACTAAGCTTGTCTATGTCTCTAGAACTTCTCTTCCATTTAGAATCCTCTAAGACTCCCAAGGACATATAGGATACCTTATAACTCTTATTTGGGAAGCTTGATGAGATGAGAGGACATAAGCTTGAAAACGAACTCATAAGTCTAAGTCCTAGCAACTTTGACACCCTACAGGACTTATTCACTAAGTTTAAGGCCCTTATATTGTAATTGAAAGAATGTGGGATAGAGAAGAAAGATGATCAACTCATCATTTCTATTCTCACAAAGTTAGGTCTAAGCTATTCAGTCTTTGTATCCACTTTCCATGCCATAAAAAGTGCCCTTGGCACTACATGGAAAATGCCTTCTTTGGATTCATTCATTGCTGACTTGACTAGGGAGTAGGATAAACTAATTCAAATGGGAAAAATGAACTCTACTCAACCCCAAGATTTGATAGTTATAAATGGTAAGGATAAGACTTCAACAAAGGAGAAGAAGAAAAAGAACAAGGACCAAGAGAAGAAGAAAGAAAACAATAATCCTGCCAAAAACAACACTGAGTCTTCATCCTCCATTGTTAAACCTAAGAAGGAGAAGGTTAAGTGTTCCTATTGTAAAAAGATAGGGCATGATGAACACAAATGCATGAAGAAACAAATAGATCACCTAACTCATCTTCTAGAGAAAAAAACATAGGTGTTCCTAAGTCCATCAAGCAGAATTCATCTACCCAAGATTCTACCAAGGTAAAAAGCAAGGGTAAGGAGAAAGAAAATGGCAATGCCCTTGTATCTACTATAACTTCTACATCATCATGCATCATTGATTCACATGCTTCTCACCACATGGGCTCTTCACTAGTTGATTTTTCATCTTTAGAGCCTTGTAGCATAGCTTCAATTAGTTTGGGTGATGACACATCAATTTATGTTATAGGGAGAGGGTCAATTGAAATGGAAGGAGGAACATTCAATAATGTTCTAAGTGTTCCTTCTCTTTCAACCAATCTCCTATCAGTGTACCAAATCACTCACATTGGTCAGGGCATGAGAGTTGAGTTTTCACCAGATTCAGTGGCTATCAGGGAGTTGCATAGTGATACTATAGTGGCAATGGGTAGGGTAGATCACTAAGCAAGGTTATACACCTTCTCACATTTTTCATTAGATTCTTCTCCAACAACATTGCTGACTCATTTAGATAGAGTTAGCAAATTATGGCATGAGTGGTTTAGCCACCTTAACTACCACTACCTTAAACAACTCTGCAAACATGACATGGTCATTAGCTTGCCTCGTGTCCAATTCTCAAAAATAATTTGCAAGGGGTGCTCCCTTAGAAAGCATCTCGAAGCAAAATTTGACAAAGGCAAAGCTTGGAGGGCTTCACAACCTTTGGAGTTAGTCCACAGTGATGTATTGGGACCCTTTCCTAAACCATCTTTCATACGGGCCAAGTACATCCTCACTTTCATTGATGATTTCTCTAGGTACACTTGGATATATTTTCTCAAACAAAAGTCTAAAGTGTTTGAAAATTTTCCACACTTCAAGACTCTTGTTGAGAAATAAACTGAGAAATCCATCGAGGTTCTTCGAACTGATAATGGAGGGGAGTATATCAGCATTAGGTTGAGCAGTTTTGCACCACAGAGGGGATTGATTTGTAGTGCATAGTCACTTATCATCCTTCACAGAATGGGGTTACAGAACTCAAAAATAGGTTCTTGAAAGAGATGGGTAGCTGTATGATTCACTCCAAATCCTTAGCACCACAGTACTGGGCTCAAGCCATCAATTATGCTTGCTACATTCAAAATAGGGTTTCTCACAAAGCTTTGAAAGGGATAACACCCTTTGAAGCTTGGCATAAAAGGAAACTTGATGTTGAGCACCTTAGAGTTTTTGTATCCCTAGCCATGTCCCTCATTCTAAAGAAGAAACACAAAGCCATGGAATGTCAATCCAAGCCTTTCATATTTGTAGGATATTCGAATGGTATTAAGGGGTATCACCTTCTAGATCCAGTCACTCATAAGTTGTTCATTGAGAAAAGTACCCACTTTCAAGAGAGTCCTAGAGACTCAACACTTAACACTTCTTCTCCCTCATCGGATCTACTTCTTCATGATGATTCCTCATTAGATTTAGATCAACCACAACAGGTTCTTGAGCCAGAGACATCTTCTTCTTCTTTGAGTTCAGACAGTGAGGATAGTGATGTAGAGGCATCCACCTCTAGTCAGTCAGAGGATGAGGAGTTATCACCTGACTCACCCACCTCTAGGCCACTTTGGGCTAGACAGACACTTGAGAGTGTTGGCACTTGGGTAAGAGATCTCATAGATGATAGACATACTAGGGGGTATTTTTAGAGAGATTCACATGCCTTCTTTGTTTCAATTTCAGATCCATAGACTTTTCAAGAGGCATCGGGGGTACCTGAGTGGGATAATGCTATGGAGGAAGAATATTCTTCCTTAATCAAAAATCACACTTGGGATTTGACTTCACTTCCTAAGGGAAGAAAGATGGTTTGATGTAGGTGGATATATCAGACCAAGTTTGCCACAGATGGGTCAGTTGATAAGTATAAGGCATGATTGGTCACCAAGGGAATTTCATAGGTGGTACGCACTAACTACTCAGAGACCTTTACACCTATTGTAAAGATTACTTCTATTTGACTCACCTTGGCCATTATTGCAACACATGGTTGGGATGTGCATCAGATGGATATGAAGGGTGCCTTTCTTCACAGAGACCTAGAGGAGGATATCTACATGGAGTAGTTGCCAAGATTTGTTCAGGATTCTTCCTTAGTATGTAGACTTAGGAAATCTATCTATGGCCTCAAATAGGCCCCTCAAGCTTGGTATGCCAAGATGGATTCCTTCCTTCTCATAGTAGGTTTCACTAGGTACCATTCTAATCCCAATGTCTACTTCTTGTAGCAGGATGATTCGCTCTTGATTTTGGTTCTATATGTTGATGACCTTTTGATCACTAGGAGTTCTTCATTAGCTATTATAGTGGTGAAGGCATCTCTTTAGGATAGATTTGACATGATAGACTTGGGTTTGTTGCACAACTTCCTTGGCATCGAGATCTCAGAGTCAGATTTAAGGATTTCTTTTACACAGCCTAAGTATGCTCTTGAATTATTTTCTTAGTTTCATATGGATAATTGCAAGCCATCTCTGACTCCTTTTCTATTAGGAGTCAAGCTTGAGGCTGGTTGTTCTTCACCATTGGTTAATGCCACTTGATATTGACAAATTGTTGGTAGTCTCATCTACTTAACTCACGCTAGGCCCAACATATCATATATAGTGGGACTTGTATCCAAATTCATGTAGGAACCTCATGAGCTACATTGGAAAGCAACTAAGAGGATATTGCATTACATACAGGGTTCACATAGATATGGGATTCATTATAGATTTGGCATAGAGGTTGACTTGGTTGGATATATAGATTCAGACTGGGATGGCAATTCACAGACTCACAAGTCCACTTCGAGTTAAAGTTTCTCTCTAGGTTTAGGTCCTATTAGTTGGTCTAGCAAGAAGCAGAATGTTATTTCTATATCATCCATAGAGGAAGAGTATAGGGGAGTTGTTAATGTATCTACTGAGGCTATTTGGCTTCAGGGGATTTTATTTAAGTTTTGCATTCCTATCAGGTAGCCCACCATTATTTATTGTGACAACTAGAGTACCATTTAGATTTTTAGGAATCCAGTTCAACACCAACAAACCAAGCACATAGAGATTCACATGCATTTCATTTGGGAGCTTATTCATAGTCAGATCATTGACTTGATATTTTGCCAGTCTTCAGAGTAGGTTGGAGACATCTTCACCAAACCTTTCATTGAGAGCAAGTTCATTCATATACAAGCTCTTCTTGGGGTGTGGTCTACATCTGAAGAAGCATCATCTTTGGTGGGGGCCCACTAGCCTCTTCTTTCTTTTATGTCTCTCTTTTGGGGGGGAGTTTTTTCCTATGGGTTTTCTTTTCTCTATCTTATGGGAGATTGCATTTGTACATGGGTAGCTCATTAGGCCTAGTTGATGGGACCCATTTTTTATGTGGTGTGCTCTTGCTTCATCTCATTTCATCATGTCTCCATTGCATTTTCATTATCTAGATTCTAGCAACAACACCGATAAGGATATATTCCCTACCATACACTAGAGTTTTAACCACTTCCCCTAGAGATTATAAAAATAGGAGGGCCTCCTTAACTAACTTTATTAGTTATATAGGGAAGGATTTATTCACATGCACTTCAAGTGATTAAAATTTATCTTGCATGTCTTCCATCAACTTCTTTGACATATAGTGTGTATCTAGAAGCATATAGATTGGATCTTCAACCACTTTCTCTTCTCCCATAGATGTAATCACTTTGGTGAGGGAGAATATGTCTTCTCAAGTCTAATATAATACAAGTTTTCCCTCTTAGATGAATTTTTGGGTGAGGATCCTTTGCATGTTCCTTGTGGTTTAGTTGAAGTTCCATTACACTTCAGGAACACCATGCATAGTCATCTCAGGTTCCCGAAATACTGTGGCTATTCCCAAGGTAGATGAGGGTATTGATGGGGTGATACAAATGGATGTGATAGTTGGAATGGGAACATATGAAACATAGGAAATTAAATAAGAGAATAATAGAGGAGTCATGGGGGTTAAATGGGATAGGATAAAAGTGGAATCCTAGGGGAATATCTATGCTTACAATAGGATCTAGGTCAAGTTAACATGTGGGAAAATGAAACTAGAGAAAGGAGCATTTAGTATAAGGGAGTAAATTGGTTGGTTGAAACCAATTCCTAAGGAACCTAGGATAATGTAAAATGGAGGCTTAGGAGTGATGCAAGGAGAAATAGGAGGTGGTGTATGAGATTGAGTATTAGTTTCCTTTTACTTATTTCTAGTCCTCTTACCTAGATCATCTTGAGCTTCTATAATGGATGGAGTTAGAGGGGTAAAGACTGTGGGGGACAATTGAAGAATATAATAGGGTGATTATAGGTGCCATTGACATGGCCAAAACTAAGTGAACTATGCACATAGGTGAACTTATTATTAGGGACACAAAATAACTTGCTAGAGATGGGTAATTGTATGTATCTAAAATTGGGGAATAATCAGTGGGGACACCATGAGATATTTTTTGTGGAATGGATTGGTCAAATGGGAACTAAAAGGTGATAAAATTATACATATATGAATCTAGAGTCACTTGGGTGAGTTGTGTAAGGGGTGTAATAAGGAAACATGGAGGCATAACCTAAGTGGATTATTATGGAGAATGAAAACCAAGGGGTGTTCCACTAGGTTACTAAGGGATGGTGGGAGTAGGGAGAGGGATCTACATGGGTTTTAGTTGATAGTACCACCTTAGGATTATCTTTAAGAGAATGATGACATAAAACTTAAACACATATGCATCATGTGATTGAAATGGTTTGGGTTGAGTTATGTAGGCTTTATCTATCTAAGGCTAAGTTACTTGAACCATGAGAGGTGCTGGAGAAAGAGTAGAGGGCTCAGGGAGGTGAAGATCTTGGAGGAAAAGGTTAATGAGGATAAGGAGATCAAGCCCCTTGTTAAATATTCCTTGAGATTTGGTGGTGGGGGGGGTGGAATTTCCTAGACATATCCCCCAGGCTGAGCTGACATAAAGGAAGCAAGGCTAGATTGGGTAGATGGCCCAGGATGAGCCTACTTTCCTTTATTTTTATTCTTGGTCTCAATATGAGAGAACACCTCTGGGTAATCCATTGGGTTGAGATATATTTTTTCATACTCTTAGGCTTGGTGGTCATAGTTTATGTTAATCTAGGCCTGGTATCTCACCACATGGGTCCCAACAACATTATGTAGGTCCCATTCTCTATGTTTGACCATACCTTGGGAATAAGAATCCCTTCCTACCACCATATTCTATAATGAATGGAGGGTCTTGTAAAAATGGTTCATGATTATGATTGGGAATAATGGTAAAGCCTTATACTACTAGATGATGTACTTATTAAAGATGCTTTAAACTAGTTGGTAGGTGATCTCTTACTCTATTAGTTGGTTTGGAACTTGATAGGGTAGGCAAAGGGGAGCCTTGAGAGTGTTGGCCACTCAAATTATAGTGTCATACCTATAGTAATATTAGACACCAATTAAGGTGAGGTACTCCCTTATCTCCTTGAAGATTCGATGTATGGCTACCTCATTTATGGCCATATAAACCACTAGGTAGAAGGACTCACATATCTCCTAGATGTGGTTTTAGAAATGGTGGACATATAGTTTATAAAAAACTACATTGACCACCATGCCTATGGGAACCCATGTTGGAAAGGTATAAGGATTGAATGTGAGTGTTTTATATAAGTCATCCACCAAGTATCTTATCATATAAAAGTTGTCTCTTTCCTAGGCATTTCCTATTATCTTAATTAGGTTAAAATTGATCACCCCTCTAAGGTCTGAGACTTGGTCACCCTTGAGGATTATGTGAAGTAAGGGCATAGGTATAAAAGAGGTTGACATGCATACAATATTTTTCCCCAATCAATCTATCCAATAGTATCATCCTAGTGCATACCCATTCCTTGAAGGTATAAACAGTGTAGGAGTCCACATCTATCTTTTTGACCCATTTAGCATCTTCATTATTTGCCTAGTCCTTTAAGACATCATATATTTGGTAAGTTTTGGTTTATGTTCTCATTTTGGATGAATCATAAGTGATTTTATAATCTGAGAGGTTGTATTAATATTTTAAATCACTCCTTGAGATATCTTCAATCTAATATTGGGAACCCATAGAATACACCAGGTCATGAACGCCATCCTGCATGCACTTGGCAGTGAGTACTAATTTGTTGAACAAATATTCAAAAGGTTAAACCTTTAGATTGGATATGAATCTATGAAACATACACATATCATATTATTTGAAAGAATCTTCAAAATTGACCTCATATTTATCATCACTAGAAGAAGATTTGGGAACCATGTCAATTTACTTGAACATCTCATTATAGTTCTTAAAGCACATTGGGCCTTTTGGGAACATGGTGTCCATATACTCAAGCTTAGATTTTGGGGTAGAGAATGAAGTGGAAATTATATAAATGGTTGGATTTATTATGATAGTATGATCAAAGAAAGGTAGGCAAAAAGAGAACATTAATGATAAAAAAATGACAAGGTAAAATTTAGGAAATTGGGAGTGATAATGGTAAATGATCTTATGTTGTAACACTTATAGGGATCTTCACATATATATTATACTTATGGTGCATGGTGGCTCAATAATTATGAATGAAAATATGAGTTGGTGGCTATATTTTCTCATTTATTTCCTAATTTGGACTTAAACTCAATAATTTCAAATATGTATTGCCTACTAAATTTGGTAATTATGACACAATGTTTTAATTATCCAATTAGGGCCCAATTTTCCATTTTTTTATTGTTAGGAGTGTGTTAGGAACATGGTTTTTTCATCCTAATGGCATGTTGTAATTTTTTTTCCTAATGCCACATGTCCATCATTGAGTGGTCCCTACTATAATGATTACCACCTAGGCACAATCCAATTCTTCACTTTTAAACTTTCATAGGGAAAAGTTTACATATGGAGGAGAGAAATCACGCATGGCATACTTTGATTAGACTTTTAAATCAGACTATACCTCACTCTAACCACTTGGGTAATTTTAGGACTCTACTAATTTTTACAAAAGTGCCATGTGTCATGGTCTAATAGGTCACATTTTCCTAGGATTTAATAGTTATATTAGGTTTGGGAGACTAATAGATTTAACAATGGGATACATGGCATCATTTCATTTGTTTAGCCCCTATAAGGATATAACATCTATATTATGTCTAGGAAACTAATGCATCTAACATTAGGGTGACCCCATTTGTCAATTTTTGACACTTTTTATCAATGGGACCACATGACGCTCTCTATCTTCATTTGGTTATTCTAGGCTCTAACATCTATGTCAAGTTTTGGATATTTATAGCTCTGATGATGGTTCACCTTATGTCACTTAATTTTGTTAGGCTCTCCTAATTTTTGACATTTTTTTTCAAATTTGAGAGAATCATAGCTCTTACAATAGGAACAACATGGCACTTTATCATTCGATCATTCATCCTACAAAAATTCATAAAAAAGACTAAGTAAAAAAGTAAGCTAAGCGATAAAAAAATGACTCTCACTTTGTTGCAAAAGGATATTTATAAGGTACCATGTATGGCTTTGAGAAATTGTGACTCTCAAAGAGTAGACTCCATGAACTTTAATACAAATCCAAATCTATAGACATAAAGTTAGGGAAATAAAAATATTCTTAGTATGAAGTTGTTATGTTCTTCTTAAGATGTGATAAAGACTCAACTATGCTTAAAATCAAAAGCTACATGGGTAATTTTAATAGGTGTAAATTTTTATTATCAATACATTAGACACACAACAAAATTAAGGCAAAACATAAATTCAAGGACTCTAAAAGAAAAACTTTGACCAGGGAGAGATCAAAACTTTGGGCACCTCAAATTTGAGAAAATTTAAATGGGGATCCCTGACTTCTTATAAAAATGGTATGTGTTGGCCATAAAAATATCCTTTTATGATTATTTTATATTATCATTTTTGAGTTTATATACTTAAACATGCCTTTATCCATGCTTATATATTTTGAAGTGTACTTGATATGTTATGTACTTAATTGTTTTTCTAACACATATATCCAGGTGATATTATGACATGTTTATGTGGGTTGATTATGTTCCATGATTTCCATTTACACACTTTAGTGAGTGTCTTGTATTGCATTGTATCTCTTATTCAACAATTTAAATATGCTTTATTAATTATGACCATGCCTATGTTTTCCTATTATGACATATGCATATGTCATACTTTTATTTTTATTGACATTTAAATATGTCATTTATTTCTCTATAAACATTTAAATAACTGACCTCCATTTGATTGTGTGGCATTTGAACATGGCCCTTGTTTGAGGTCTCATTAGAACATTATTTTTTATTTGAATTTGAGTTATTTTGTGTTTGTGCTTGATTGATTGATGAGCTTATAATGATACTATCTACACATTTACATGATGTACATCATAAATATTAGGACTTGATGTGATCAAATAATATGTATCTCATTTCTACATCTACCTAAACATGTTACTCCTATATGCTACATGATACATTCATATATTATACAATTACCTTAACATTTTGAGGTAAGGTGACTTTCAATATATACTTACCCTCAGCTCAAAATGGGGCATATCAATGGGGTCATGTCATAGAGGCATGGATTCCATATATTCTCAATTTTATATTTTATTGGAAGGTATGGTTTCCACACCTATACTAGTTCTCAACTTAAAATTATAATGGAGTCATGTTATGGAAATGTGTTATCCAAACCTATGCCAATAGTTACTATTTTTAGATTATAGTGGGGGTATGTTATGGAAACATTTTATCCAAACCTATACGTGTACTTAATATTTTCATATTAAAGTGGGTGTATGTAATGGAAACATGTTCTCCACACTTATACCAACTCTCAGTTTTAGATTTAAGTGGGGGCATGTCATGGGAACATATCTTCCACACTTGATTTTTTTTTAAATTGGGCAAATTGAATAGTTATATGATTTATATGCATAATTATTGAAGTATTATATACATTAATACCATTTTTATACTTATGTTTTATCTTTAGACATATATGAGGAAAATATGCCATGTAAAAGAGTGCCTTAAAATTTAAAATCAAATCAGCTTTCAAATTTAAAATATTACAATAGACTTTAGCCTACACCAAGATGGACATTTATGGACTATTATAGAGCCAATATACTATATAGTTTGGTTCATTTTTGGAAATATTGACGTGATTACATTACTCAATCTTACCAAGTTTATAATATGGAGTGATCAAATCATTCACCCACACCATTTTTATAGTATGATTTGCCTTGGATGACTCATGTTTACTAGGTTATAAGTATGATTGTGTTTCAAGGTTGAGATAATCTCAATTATCAGGTGAAAAATCACCTTTTATCCAAATTTGGGGAAAAGTTACCCTCAAATATTTATATATATTTTCACTCTCATTTTTTACTATTATCCTAATCGTATCTCTAAATATTCACAATAAAGCATCTCTTCAAATCAAATTGTCAAAAGGCAAGATGGTTACATCGATACATAAGTGTACTCCTAACCTGGATATATTTAATTTAAATCATTTCAATTTATTTTAATTTTATATTATATACATTTATTATATATTTTAAAATGCTCTTGTTTTTAAGTTAATCACTAGAAAAGCAATCAAGTAGGACTAACATAATGACAAGGTGTTTTATACACACACAAGTACACATTCTTTTTCATTTAATCTAAAAATTTCATTTAAATGAGGGAAAATGTAGATAATAAATATGAATTATATATCACCTTAGTCTTGTATACTTGGAAATTATTTATCTTAGTTGTACCCTTCAATTCCTAAGACCTTCGTACTATTGAAAGGCTTGCATCCATTATATCTTGTGCATATTGATTATCTCTTAGTCTCACCATATATTATTTTGATGAACAAGCCTTCTATACTACTCAAAATTATATATAACTACTTATTATCATCCTATACAAGTTTTGGACTTGTAACTATTTAGTATTTCCTAGACACTTACGTCTTAGCTAGACACCCATGTCAACACCAGTGTCATGTGCCAAACTAAGTGTCTAATGCCCTAAAGTCATAAAAATTTCAAATTAAATATATATCTATGGTGAAACTAATTTATTTAAATTTATATATTCATAAAATTGGTTGTTACATATAAAATATAAACCCTCATTCATTCATCACCTAACACAAACCTAACAACTTATAAGGAAACTTACCAAAGGTACCCAATCAAGAATTCAAATAAGTAAAGTTTCCCTATTATATCTTATTTAAATATAATTCATATGGTAAAATCACATATATGTCTAAATTACTAACGGAACACTCCATAATTCATATTTTACAAGTTAAAATATAGGTCACTATGTGTACTTACATATCACATGTTGCATCATTATATACACACAAGCCAACACATAGGGGAGAAATACATAAGTTAGATTCCCTATTTAGAGCATTGGATATGTAGGTATCACCAATTAATAAATTTTTTATTAGGATATCTCAACACCATGTGCCCTCTAACATATTTTTATGATTTTCACTCTAAGGGTAAATTTTTTATGGATTGATCATTCGATAAAGAGAGACAACTTGCACATATGATCTAAACACACAAGAGTAAAGATGATAGAAACCCCAAAATTTTCCAAGTGTTTGTACTTAGATATATTTTATATTCCATATTTGACACTTGCATCCAAGTCATATAGTAGTGTCGATGTAACTATCTAGATTTGACACAAGCATCAAAGACCCCAAATACAAATTTACATAATCTGATGTCTATTCCAAGATCCTGATCCAGTCCACTTCCAAACTATAACCCAAATCTACATGTGCACATTAAACCAATTAATTAATATTGTTTTTAATTCATTTAAATATAAATCAATATCTATACTTTCCATTTTCATCATATCTTAGTATTATAAATTCAAAATATTATTTATCTGAGTTTGCAAGTTAATTGGCCTCCTATAGATCTGATCATCACCCTTGTGATTATTTATTTATATATTATTAACCCTATAATATATTGACCCATCTCAATTTAGGTTTAAAAAAATTAACTACATAGCCTACTTAGCTATAATTATGTCATTGATACACCTATCACTATTTGAATGCATGACAACCTCTTGCATTGAAAGTACAAAGGTAATATATGATAAGTCTCTCTACATTAAAAGGTTATGCTTTGAATTCCAAATTTAATAAAATCATATATTCCAAAGATACCATAATTTTGATAACTATTTACAAATGTAAAACAATTAAAATAGAAAGGTCTCTTATCTACTCACATAAATTTACACAATTTATTTTACTAGAACCTAGATGGTTATTTACTTATTCCTTTGTTTTAACAACTTAAGATATTAGCTTAGTTTTACATATGGAATTTCAATTGTAATGAAATATTATCAATGAAAAAACTAATTAATATCATTATTCCTTATAGATTAAAAAATATTCCAAGGTTAGGTGTATGCCCTAATCAATAATGATATAGTTTAAAAGTTGTACGACCTAGGTGTATATTGAGTATAATTAATTTGTTGGAAAAATTATAAATTTCATTTTATTAGTATATAAGACTTATGTTAAAATAATTACATGATTCTTATTAAATATTTGACTAAGAGTTCAAAATTATCCTTTCCTTAATTTTTTTCCATGTATATGAGTATGCAATCATGTGTGTGTGTCTACATTCACTCACTCACTCACACACACACTCACACACACACACACACACATGTGTGTGTGTGTGTGTGTGTGTGTGTGTGTGTGTGTGTGTGTGTGAGAGAGAGAGAGAGAGAGAGAGAGAGAGAGAGAGAGTGTGTGCACGCGCGTGTGTGCACACGCACACATGCATGCATACACACACAAACACACAGACACACAGACACACACACATGCATGCATGCATGCGTGTGCACACACACACACATTTATACTTGACCTATTATAAATATGCATTTATATATATATATATATATATATATATATATGCACACACATATGTGTGTGCACATGTACATAGACATGCGTGCATGCGTGCACGCACACACACACACACATTTATACTTGACCTCTTATAAATATGCATGTATTGAGATATATACATATATATATGCACACACATATACACATGCATGTGTGCACACACACACACACACACACACACACATGCACATGCACACATACACTTATTAATGATATAATAATATATTTATATAACAAAATTTATATAAAATAAATGATATTTAAATAATAAAAATCAAATTCTATTATGGGTTTGTAGCCATGTGTAGGTTTTAACTAGTGCCCAAAACCTCAGGGGAATGAATCACTACCCCCTCCCAATTGAATGTTGGTTGGTGGACATGTCCATAGTTATGACCATGGTAAAGGATAAATCCTTGGTTGTTATTGGTTGTGGCTAGTATTGTTACAGTCCTAACCAACCACCACCAACCATGGTGGGGGATGACTATGCTATGTCCCACATTATTTTTTTTTAATAAAATATATTTATTAACATATATATATTAATCACTACTATTATTTTTATTTCATTTATTATTATTTCCATATAAATTATATATATATATATATATATATATATATATATATATATATATATATATATCTTAAAAACATAGTTATATTCATTTTGGCACTTTATAAACATTTATTTAATATATTTTTTCCAAAGAAAAATTAATTTTAATCAATTTTTTTTTTATTTATTTATTTATCAAACAAATTTCCTTTAAACATACAAGGCATACATATGATATAGTTGCTTCTTTATAGCCTTCAATCAAGGGATTTTAAAATAATATAATTAAAAATAGAGGGAAAGAAAGGAAGTATGAGAGAGTTAAAACAAATATTTACATTTAGTTAACTATTTAAATAAAAAAGAGAGGAAAAGAGAGACAAAATTTAAAAATTGGTTTAACATTTACAAAAAACAAGAAAACATAGTTAAGAATCTTACCTTTGCATTTTTTCTCCAACAACCTTCCAAGTTTATTCTTTCCACTAAAAGCTCCTCCTTTCATCCAAAGTGAACATCCAAATAAGAGCTAAGAGTGGTCAGTGAAAGGGATATATAATGTATTTTCTCAAAAATATATTCCACCATCTCATTAAATGGAAAGGTACTATCTCTTACATGAGTCACTTCTTGTCTTAAAAGACCCATAAATCCACATAAAATACCTTACAAGGACATACAAGCTTACTTTACCAAGTAACCCACCTTATAATTATCTTAAAAGGTTAAAGGGTCTTATTAAACTCCACATTAAATTCTCTTACATTTCCCATTCTACACTCTATAAGTGCACATCTACCTACCTTAGTCTACGAACTACTCAAAACTTCCATAGACTTCTTAAAGAGGATAGACACAAGTTTAAAAATTAAACAAAATAATATAAATCTTGTTAAATTAATTTTATTAAATTTTATATTAATTTATTTAGGATTTAAAAATGAAAAAAAAAATTCTAATTGTATTTCAACAAATGAAACTTTCAAATAAGGGAGGAACATAATTTGAGTTTATATACATTTGAAGGGTCACCAAATAATGAAAACATACCAATATGGCTAGGTAACATAGGTCACATAGAATGGGTATCAAAATAGTTTCCTCCTTGGAAATAATGCTTGTAATTAGTATTTTTAGGCACATTTTAATTTTAAAATTATTTATTTGGAACTCTTTCATAACCAAATATTTTTTTTTATTGTTTTATCTTTTATAAGTATTATTTATTTTTTATCATGCACTTATTTTCACAAAATTTCTATTCATAATTTTTCTTGCTGTAAATTTTATTTTAAAAATTGTTCCTTATGTAACTTGTCATTTTATAATTTCTGCTTAGAAGATGAAACCAAAATTTTGAGTAGGTTGCTCAATTATAGAAGGTGTTCTTGACTTTGGTGGTGATTTATTGGATATATCTAACATACGATCATAGCTCTAAATAATATTTTGTAATTTTATCTTTAAATCCCAATAATTATCCATATGATGCCCATGAATTCTATGATATAAGAAAAATAATATGTAGATATTTGTGGAGGACACATGAGGAAATTTGATCATTTTGTTTTGAAGCATATCCCTTAGAGTATCACTTGGTTTTTTTTTATCAACCTTATGAAAACTATTTTAAATATTAGCTATATATGTATTATGTTTTAGAATCCATATTTGAGGTTCAATATTTTTAGGCATAAGTTTTTTGAATGGAGAGGAAAAAATGAAATTTACACTAGAATTTTTGATATTTTTGGCATATGAAATATTATTCTCAAGTGAAATAATATTTAGATAATTTTTATTTTTAAAGGACTCTATGGTATCTTTTGTATCAACAATTCTATTTAGAATAGCCTCATTAGGCACATTACTATTCATATGCTTTTAAGGTTTTATATTCATTAAATATTTTCTTGGAGATGCACCCTACTTCTTAGGATAGTGATATAAATTGATTGGAATATTTATTGTTATGGTTTTACTTGCTATGGGTTTTGAGGATTCTTAACCATTAATTATTTTAAAACTTTATTAATTACTAGACCTCATAGTTTTATTTATTATATTTAGTTTAGAATTGAATTGGGTTGTTTATTTATTTTCACCTCTATTATTATTTGGATTATATTAGGTTATTTAAACCTTGGTTTTCATTCTCATTTGTGGATTGAGTTGGGTTACTTAGCCAAATGAGTTTACTTATTTATTGGATTCATAAATCATAATCATGTTTAAATGTGTTGTGTTGATGAGACCTTGTGTTTACCTTTTTCCTTGAGTGAGTATGGGAGTATTAGGTGAGTTGTATCTTGTTAATTTTAGTGGATTAGATAATATTACATCTTGTTTTATAACTTGTAAATCAAGTTATGACACATTATTTTACTTGTTCCTTATTTAGAAGCTATAAATTAGTAAGATACTAAACATTGGATTTTATATTAATTATTATCATATGTTCCTCCTAACTCTTAGAGTGATGGAGATGAGTTATATTATGATATTGGATATTATTGTGTATTATTTTACTCTCCATGATCTATTATATGATATATATGATTGTTAACTTAGAGATGTCATTGGATTGAGTCAATACTATTCCTTGTGATTTTTATAGTAAACTTTAGCCTATATTTATGATATTAATTGACTTATAGGTTGAAGTTTTCATAAGTGGAGGGGGATTTGAGACCCCTATTCTCATAGTGTTAACCTTAATACTTGTGTTTTGTTACTCACATCTAGTTGAGATGTGCCTTATGTATTATTGTGACTCAAGATGTTATTGAGTCTTTGTGACCAAGATGGATCTATTTATGCTATGTGATGTTAGGTTTTTATTACATAAGAATAATTATATATGTAGATTATATAATTACTCTATGAATTATGATATCACTTTGTTTTCACCATTTGATTATTCATTATGATGTGTAATAATTACATACCACTGGATATCTTATTCTTCAACATGTATTTGAATTAAGTATATATTTAAATGAGGGGTATTAATGTATTTCCATTGAGATGTGATGACTTGGATATGTGATGTGTGTGCTATGTGGATTGAAATCTTGTATTTTTTTATATTCTATAGATTTAAATTTTGGGGTGGGATATTTGATGTTTGCATTGAGTGTGTAGGTGACATGGGGATAAATTAAGGATTAAAAAGGATAACATGTGTCTCAACACTTCATATGAAATATTAGGACCCATTCCAATCCTTCTAATACTTAACCTTGTGATCTTGTGTTTGTTTTTATAAATTATAATTGTGTAATTTAGGATTATATTATTTATTTTTATTATTTTTTATAATTTTGGTGTTTTAGCTTAATCCATTAACTAAAATAATCACCCTAAATATTTATTAAAACTCATTGAGATCAAGTAACCATTATGTGGGGTTAAGTTAACCAAAAAACTCAACCCTTGAGTGCAATCTCGGATTTGTCCCTTGGACCAATTTTTGGAAAGTTAAAATGACAAGAAAACATGGTTACACATGTAATTTTGGAACCCATACACAAACCCATTGGGTTGGTGGGTTATAATTATGATTTTGACCATGTTTGGTCATTTAAACCAGTTTAATCATGGATTAGATTCTTTCCTCCACTATTATTTTATTTTTGGGTGCAAAGTGAGTTGGATGTCATAAGTGTACTTGCACACCCATGTGGGTGGGGTTGAAAGTCATAAGTTTTTTAGAAGTAATGATGGAGGGTAGGTTCATATTTGAGTGGAGGATGGCCACATATCACCCTTACATTGGTCCTTTTGTTTGAATGAATTCTCATTTTAAGATCTTATTTTGGTCATTTTTATGGTATGCATTTTGGGGGAGATCTTGTGCTTGGGCTTGGGATAAGGACTTGGCAAAAATATTTTGGGAGGAGTTTTCAAATAAAGCTTTAGATTGAGGTAGGCTCCTTTGTTCATAAAATTTTATTTTTACAATATTTTATTTACTCTTGGATGTTTTTATGTAAAACCTTTTAATAAAATTTTAATTAATATTTTTATTACTTAATGTATTTGTGGCCTCTTTATTGAAGGTATTTTTGAAAGTTTCTATTTTGATATTTTACTTTATAGTTTTATGATTTTTTCTTCCCTATTGTTTCCCTTATGGTTGTGTGGATACTTTTTTGGATATGGGAGTTTTGGCATACCTATGTCATCCCTATAAGATTGGCATAAGTGCATGTGTTCTGGGAAAGAGAGTAGAGAATTTTATCTAGGCTTGTTGGATAAGCCCTATTTTTCCTTTGAAACATAGTTATATTTGAGAAGTGGAACATTATATAAAGGTTAAAAATACACTCTCAATTTGATAATGTGTAAGGTCTAAGGAGGGATGTGTGATTTAGGAGGTCTAAAGAGGAGTTGGGATGTCTAAGGATACATATATTACTTAAAGCATTATATCAATTAGATTTAGAACCCTATATGTTAACTTGTTGGAACCATCATGATGAGGGAACCTAAATATAATTGTTAATGTAATCAGAGAGTTCAACTAATGTGAATATAACTTTAGTCAAAAAAATATTAACTTTATTTTTTTAGTTTTATTTGATGTGAATTTTTGGGAATTATAGGATGGAACTCCATAATATAATGATGGTATCTATAGAAAAATTGAGGTTTAAAAGGGTGAATAAAAATTAAAATTTGAACCTCACTGTCAAATAAAATTGGAACCCTTAAAATAAGGAAATAAACCCTAAGGGAACTTAGGGTTTGACATGATCACTAGATACATGAATCCACCAATATGTTTTAATTTTTTTATATGTGATTTAATAAGATATAAATTTGACACACACACACACACACACACACACATTTAAATGAAGAGTCTAATTTCAATTATTACACTTGATATAAATAGATAAGATGAAAATGGATAAGATAATTAATATTCTATTATAATATTTAGTTATAAGACTAAATGAAGATGATAAGAATGACTAAAAACTATACCATGAGTCACTTACATCAGGATGTGAGTCTCTAGATTTGTTTGGTTATAATTACCCAAATCTAGATGATATCAATTAATGTTGTGTTTTGTAATTATAGAATATAAAATTTAATTAATAAATGTTTCAAAATGATTGTAGTTAATATCTTTAACTTTATTGGTCAATTTTCTATTTTGATAACCTACAATGTCTAAGAATTCCTTCAAATTCTTGTAGTTACTATGCATGTCTCATAGACTTCCCTATTTTATCTATATTCATCCCTATTCAAAATTTAATTCATTATAAATTTGGTTTCAAAATACTTTGTTCTTGTAAGAAAATGACACATTAAGCAGAAAAAGTTATACTACATGATCATATTTTTAAAATGACATGTTTATTAATTAATTTTCCATGGAACCCAATGGATTAGTTATAAAAAATATTAGAAATATATCTATGTAAAAACATAAAAAGGGTCACATTTGAATCTACATATCTATATTTTAAGAATACACCTCTTTTATTATTTCAAAACCATTTATCTTCCTAGTAAATATTTATATTGTAATTATGATGGAAGTTTATAGTCCTTGGCCAAATATAACATTTTTTATTGTAGGTCAAAGGCATCCTTTTATCAATAATTATAATAAAATTTTATAGTTTCATTTATATTTTATTATCTATAGGGATAAATACATTATACTGACACCTTTAGGCAATGTAGCCAACAATCAATCAACAAGGGATTTTCTAAGGATATTTCGACCATTCCCACATCCTCCATTTTTTCATGTCTTTTACATTTGATATTATTTTTGTGATTGTTCATGACTAGGATATTGATTTTATATTTATTATAAATTTTAAATAAATATACATAAATAAACATATCATAAATAGACAATGGAAAATAAGCCCAAATTTTTAGATCTATCACCTAGTCTACTAGGATAAATATATAGTAGTAGACAACAACTGACTATGCCTCTGTATTCATTCTTTGGTCTTGTACCAATATAAAATGATTCATAATTTTATTATTAATCTATATTTATAGGTTATATAAAGTATTCAAAACTTATAAAAATTTAACATAGTCTAAATTAATATATTTTTAAGGAAAATTCTCTAACCATAACCCTAGTTTATATTTTTATCAATTTATAACTTTTGTAAAAATTATATATATATATATATATATATATATATATATATATATATATTACATCTTATATATAATCCTATATCATATTTAAAAAAATATATTTTCCAATTATATTTAATTTTAATTCAAAATTAAATTTTAAAAGAAACATTTTTGTGCACTCGCATTTCATTTCAAACACTTTTTTTGTAAGTCCTAAAACTAAGTTTAAGACTTTAATTTTTGGATGTAAATATAACACTATATGCAAATAAATCCTTAACCTTGGATTTGTTTGAAACTGAGAACATTGTCTTATGCTTTAGATACAAAATTCACATTAGAGTTATTCCCTTAACCTCATACTATATTTATCTTGTCTCCTATAAACAATACTATTTCACTTTTATTTTCATTTTCATTTTATTTTTTTATAAATTATGTTCTAATAATTTTTAAATTAATTATCTACTTTCATGAAGGGTTATGAATTTTTCTATTTAAAATTATCATGGTATGAGGGGTTTTAATCCAATAATCATAGCCATAGTACAATGCAAAACACAAAATTTAGTTTCCATGTACCTCAAATTATTTATGAAATGATTAATATCCATTTTTTAACAAATAATAATCTTAATTTATCTATCTAATTTATAGGGCACCTAAGAGTATCCTATTGTTTAGGGAAGTTACTCTCAACTGACCCCTAAAATTAGGGTTAGTGGGATACATGAATGGTTATACCTATGTAGTTAGTGATATTGAAAATTGGACTAAAATTATTCGATGAACAAGTAATTATATATGAGATCCTAAAAAACATTCAAACCCTTTATCATAACATCCTTTATCCTTTATTTTTACTTGGATTATCTTCTTAGCTAGTAGACTTATTTCATTTTTTTATTCATCATGGGTGTAGAATATACATATTTTTCTCATATATCACACAAAATCATATCATTCCTTGTTGTATATAACATTTATTTACAACATTCTATTCATTATTTATTTTCATTAGTTCCATACAAAGTAATTAAAGAAGTTCCCTTTCATAATTTACCTCTTTTTATTAATCCAAATGTTTATTTTACCTCATCTTGTCATCTATTTTCCCCTATTGTTTTTTTAAATATTCAATGCCTTTAGAATAGGATAATTCATATGTTATTAATTTATCTTCATAATATGTTTTAGTTCCCACCTCTCATCCTCTCAGTAGTCACATTATGGCCCTTGTCTTTGAAATTAATACCAAAACCAATCATGATGACATTCAATATTATGTCAGGTACATCCAAAAAATATGTATTCATTTCTATATATTGATTTATATGAAGTTAAAAAATAAACTTATACTAGTATTTCCAATGTTTTTACTTTTACCATGGCATCTATCCTTATTTTTGCACACTTACTTACTTTGAACCCCCCCACCCCATTACTACAAGAAATTATTCCATACAGAAAACCCTTCTTATGTTTCAAGCTAAGATAGATAATATTTAGAAAATAATTTCTCATGCTATCCCCTAATTATATTATGTTACCTTATGAAATAACCCTTTGGTTCCTAAAATTGCATATTATCCTCTTCTAGTTATCTTTGTGGCTTATAAGCTTCTTTTTGGTGAAGGAGAAAGTGATCATGAATATAATTTGCATGCCTTCCATGTAGTATTTCTAGATTAAGTAGGCAATGACACATTTTTAACCAAGCTTCTTCCATGAAGTATCAAAGATTATTCTATAAGAAGATTCTATGATCTTCCTCTCTAATCAATTACACATTTAAATCCTTTTAAAAATAAATTTTTGACACATTTTGATATCAATATTGGTGTTAAATTATCCTATGATCAAATTTAAAATCTTAAACAAGGTCTAAATTATATAATTAATGAGTATGTTCTAAGATACAAGACTATGCTCTAAAAAATGATAAATAAAATGGATGATAATGAGCTTTAATATATTTTTAATAAAATATTTATTAATTATCCTCAAGTTATTATTATTATTGATAAATTAAAATCCATTAATGAATTATTCCATATAGTTAAGGAACATCAATTCAAATTGATTACATTTAATAATCTCAATAATAGTTCGAAAGCTCCTTCTACTTCCACTAGCAAGTTTCAAGGCAAGTCTAATTATAAGATTAAAAATAATGATATAAAAATAGGCTAAACTTATATTTAATACTATATGATAACCACCAAAAAATATTCAACTAAAATCTCCATTAATGAGGAAATTATCAAGTCTCCTACTCATATGACACTACAAAAACTTCATGAATTTCATATTATTACACTTCCATTATTGTAAATATATATATCTAGACTTTATTGTAAATATATATATCTAGACTTTAATCTTTGAGATTTTATTTAAATGAATTTTTTTATTATCAAATACATGTTTGTAATTCCAATAATAGATATATGAAGCATAAGCAAAGAAATTCAAGACCTCATTGATGAGAACATAGTTGATATTGGTACACCTAATGAAAAGGCTAAGCCAAAAATGAATGACAATGCAAAGATAAAAATTTATAAATATACCTTTATAAATATTGAAGCACAATATAAAACAAAAATTATGAAATAAATTATGCATATAATTCCCATTCTGCTCCATATTCATACTGACATCCACTTGATAACATCATTGGTATAATTACAAGAAAGATAGAATCACACCCATTTATTACATTTAATGATTTTAAAATTATTTATGATGATTATGATAGAAATGCATTATTAATTAGATAATATGTTGGTATGCAACCAGTCCATAATGTTATGATATAAAATAGATCATGTGAAAATGTGTGCACCATAACACTTCTACATTCTATTGGTTATATAGAGTAGGATAGACAACACCCATATAAATTTGTGAAATCATTTTAAGGTCATATAAAATATAATCTTATCATATTTTACTATATTTAAAAGTGGGACCGCTAATATTTCTTACTTATTTCTTAGTTTTACCAAGGACATGTGTCTTTGATATGTTATTAGGAAGTTTTTGGATACATAAAATCAAAGCAGTTCATTATATAGTTCATAAATGTCTAAAATATATTCATGATAATCAATTGGTTAAATTTTGGGAATTAAATATTAATATCCTATAGAACCAATGGTACCTACTCCTACTCTAGAATATTTTGTTATAATATTTATTGATAAAATTGGCAATGAGTTAGTTTATACAGCTATTCAAGATCATAATTTACATTTAAAGAGCATATTGCAAAATCCATTTTTGCACCTGGATAATATTTTAGTTTCTTCACCTAAATATGAGCATGAAGATATTAAAATTTATACATCTATTCTTGAGAATCATATGATTAAATATAAGCATGTTAATTTGGCTATAAAAAATAATACATCTAATCCTAAGCAAAAAGTGGCACAAAGCATAAGTTATTTTTAAAATACAACATCACATGTTATTTAGAAGGCACCTACATAGGTAAAAAAATTTACATCATGTCATCCAATTAGTGAGGATACATTATTTGATAGATATATGAGTATTAATTTAGAGGGTTATTTTACAACACATATTTCTTCTTTAGATTCATACATTTCTACACTTAACACTTATTCTTTTGCACAAGAGCTTGCTCCTTCTTATCAAGGATTTTGATACACATATGAGCATCCTATTTATGAGTTAACTGGTTGGAAACCTTATCAGGTCGATGACCTTGATTATCTTCCTTACATAGTACCTAATTATACATAACTTATTTTCTAATTAACTTTGATGCTTATTATTCTAAACCTAATGCATTTTTATTCTAAACCTTGGATCTATTTTTCATTTTTGGGCTCTTGATCATTTATATTTTTCATCCCAATTTAAAAAATCCAATAAAATTATTTTACTAATATTTTAATGCACATCCTTCATGGTAACTTATTTGATCATAATTACACATCTAAACATGTTTTATTTTTCATTTGTGCTTTCATTCTCACATATTTATACTCTTACTTGAGGTTACATGGCCATGCTTACTAAGTTAAATATATTACATATAATTTTACATTAGGGGCACCTTTCTTACCTTCCTTATTACCATGATTTGATTTAACATTTCATTGAGGGTTGTTCAAATCTCTTCCTCATTCCAATTAAAAACTTTGTTTCTTACCATATTTTCCAAGGCTTCTTAAACTTTTGCTTATGGATGATTTAATTCCTAAATATGGAAACATAAAAACACATTAATAAATTTTAAAAAGGTACAAAAATAATTTTTTTTTACAAAAATATAAAATGACCAAGACCTATAAGCATATTTTCATGTTGTTGAATCACATATTTGCATAGGCCATTTATCTTTATATTCAGTAAATAACATGTTTCATTATATTTTCAATATAATATGATTATCATAAGGTATATAAGTGTGAAATATGACACATTTATACTTAAAAATAAAATATTCATACACAAAATAAGTTTTCTTAATTTAAAAATCAAACATATAATTAATTATGATAGAGTTGTACCAGTCAGACAATAGTGTATTGAGCTCCTATCCTCTACTATAAATCCTATCTCTATGTATTTTAAGTATATGATTCCAACCAAAACATAATCACAAGAACCTCTTATATAATTTTTAATCATAGAGTAGATAACATACTTAAATATCAATTAAGTTCTAAGTTAAGACATACATTTACATGGTTTCAATGTTGGACTAGCCTTCTACCCAATAACCTTGCTTAGTTAGGGGCATATCATTATTCCTTATCTGGGGGCATATCATTTTTATATATGATCACCATTAAAGGTTTTAATTATCCAAAACCTATTCTACATGTTGATTTAAAATGAAAACATGTCTCTTTTTCACTCATACTTTAAATGTATCATAGTGAATATGTTATTTGATAACATGATCATAGATATATGGTAAAAATATGTCACTTTCATTTTATATATGATCCTATATATGATTATTCTATTTTTATTAAGTTTAAAGGTGGGGATTTTTTATATTGTGGCCCCTAAACCCTATGAGAAGTACAACCAAAAAGAAACTAAAGGACCACCATAGTCTGAAAAAGAGATAAAGACAAACACAACTAGAAGTAGCTATAACACTACCCAAAAATAACTTAAAAATAGCCAAATATATGCCAAGATCAGCATACATCTTAAAGTGAACCTAAAACCTATTCCATGTCTAAATTACCAAAAAATGTCTTCCCAAAAACTCTTCATTTTTTTTATATTTGAATCAATTTAGAGAAGAAGTTTTTATTTTTCAACATATTTTTGACACTCACTACACTGAACCTATTTATCTTTATCTTTGATTTGGGTCTTAATGTCAAACATATCTCCTAGATGAGATCTAATATTTTACACATTTTGTATCCCCTCATTCATAGCTAATTTTCAAATCATGAGGCTACTTGCCTATAGAGTCTTGTCTTTATCCTTGGGTTCTTCCCTTATCTTCCTTTTCCCATAATTAGTTTTCTTGGGTTAGGAAGCCTTGATTTCCCTTCCCATGACCTTTTTATTATTAACATCTTCAATATCATTTGTATCTTCCTCAACCAAAATCAAATCCACTGTAGAATACTTATTTTGTTACATCACATAATTTAACTTTCTATATTCTTATATGTGGCCCTTTGCCTTGTGTATTTTCAACATACACCTCTTTTGATTATATGGAATTATCATTCCATGTGTGTAAGGCCCTTGGCCTTATACAATTAAGATAAATTCACATATACATTATATTCAACCTTTCAATCTTATGCATGATATTAATGATAACTTTCTAACTCTATGAGACATCTTACATGTCCCTTGTATGTGGAATTTATGCCTTCTTATGTGACATTATTTGAATTTTATTACATATTTGTTACTTGTGCTGATTATGCCATGATACATATCATTCACATACTATTATGTACTTAAAAATCTTAATCTATTCATTACTATGCTCATAATACATATAGCAGACTTGAAATTTATTTACATGGTTCATACATTGCTTAAATTTTATATTCAATTACAATGATGCATTGAAATATACTAACTTTTACTTTGGTTCAGTGTTACATATATTATATTCTAAAATAATATAAATATTCACATGCTACTACTTGATTACATATTTCACAATGCTCTCATATTTTATTTTGAAACAATTGATTTATACGAAATTTACATCATATAAAAAGTGGGGAATAATAATGGGATTATCTCTAAGCTTTCACAAGTAATACATTTCATATTTTATAATTTATGATATGCAAAATTTAAAAAAATTAGATTTTTGGGGCATTCAACTTGCTTATGCATTCCACTCTTATAAATATTCGAGCACAAATACACTTGTGAAAAGAAACTAATAGGATTTAAAATAATTTTAAAAAGATCAAATTATCACTCCATAAATTATAGGTGTAAATGTGAAATCATGCCTAAGCTACTACTTTATGAATTTCATATCCTCTTTTTAAATTTAGTTATCAGTCTTTCGTTTGAATCTATATCTATCTACAACAGTGTGATTCATATCTTGAAAGTGGAACCCATTTAAGATTAGTGATGATTCATGTATTGATTGCACTTTATCTTAACATTTAATGGCTTCCACCTCTTATTTTTAGTTCATAAAGTGATCCTTGTTTGAGCTTAGTAACACTCTACATCTTGGTTTCACTTTAATGTATCACTTTTTCATTTATTATTTCTTCAAAATAATTATATATTACTCTATGAGGGTTTGAGAATATAATATTTCTAGCTAAATCATCATCACTTATTCTTAAAATTGAGATGTGATCACTCTAAATTTAGCATAGGTTCAACACTTCTCCACATACCTCAATAAGGGGGCAGGAACATCTCCATAACAAAGACAAAGTGTGTATACATAGTTATCACATTTAATTTACTCTATTAATTTTATAAATCACTAGAATATGGAGACATGGAATATAGACACTAAAATTTAATCAATAAATTATTAAAAATGATTTTTCTTAACATTATTATCTTGTTTGGCCAATTTACCATTTTGATAACCTACAATCTCTAAGAAAACCTTCAAAGTCTATAAATTACTGTGAATATCTCATAAACTTCCTTATTTTATCTCTATTGATCCATATTCAACATATAATTCAATGTCCCTTTGGCTTCAAAATCCTTAAAGGCACATTAAGTAGGCGAAGGAGCATTGCACTCCTATCCAGTAGTGTGGCCTTGTCCAAAGTACTCTAACGAACATATTTTGAAAATGATATGCTTCCTAATAATTTTCATGCATGAATAGGTTGGTTATTAGAAATATTAGAAATATAATTGTATAAAATCACACCAAGGGTCATACTATATATAACCTACCTAGATCTCATTGACAAAGTAATATCTTTTATGATTTTAAATACATCTATGTTTTGAGTAAAGACTTAGGTTACAATTCTAATGCAAGTTTTTAGTCTTTGTCCAAGTCTAACATTTTTTATTGTATATTTATAGAGTCATTTTTTCAAACATTATAGTAAAATTTATTATTTATATTCATTAACTAAATGGAGAACTACATTGGTATGAGTCCTTTAGGATATGCAGGTAGCATTCAGTCAACAAGAGTTTTTTTAGGATAGTTCAATAATTCCCACATCCTCCATTTTTAACTTATTTTGAATTTGATATTATTATTATGATTTCAAAATACTAGGTTATTTATTTTATAGGTATTTAGTACATTAAATTTAGATCTTCCTATAAATAAGTCATATACAAATATATGTGATCAAACCCAAATTTTTTGATCTAGCACATAGTCTACTATGATAAAGACATATTAGAAAACAAAAATTCACTATGCCACTATCCACCTTATACTATCTTATCAAAATATACAACGAGACATTATTTTATAATGCATATATATTTAAAAGTTATTTAAAATAATCACAACTTATGGAAAGTTAATATAGTATGAATTAATCTACTTTCAAGGAAAATTCTCTAACCCTAGCCATAGTTTATATTTTTATAAATTTGCAAATTATTTATATATCTATATTTACTATATTATGTCTTATATTTCATTGTATATCATATTTCAATAACTTACATTCCTAATTAGAGTTAATTGTGATTTATAATTAAATTCTAGAGTAGATAGTAATCTTCCAATTTCATTTGAGCAAGTTTTGCTTTTTTATTTATACATGGGTTGATACACTTTCTTGTAAGCTTATTTGTGTGTCATATTTAGGAACTATATGTGCACTTAATTATATAAACCTTTATTTTTCTATTTTAAAATATAGGTCCACTTTTGACACTAGGTTTTGGTACAAAATGGGAAATAAGGTGGGTTGGTTTGATCCTAACCATCCTTGATGAATGGGAACACTTCCTACATATATAATAATACAAAGAGTAAAGTCAAACCATATGTATTTTTCTCTATTAGGTGTAAGTGTGCAATAGTGATATTTTAATGAATGCAACCAATGATATAGATTTAAATACTTATACAATGAAAAATTTGGATTGGATTTTGAGGTAATTCAATCTTGGATATGGTATGCTTCTTGTGATTGATGGGTGAATTAAAAATAATAGGGAAACAAATTTGAATGTGCATGTTATTTTTTGATGCTTAATAAGTGATTCCTAGATAGGTAATATGATTAGACCAATTGTGTATTTTTTGGAATATTTAGATAATTTCTCATGCCACCAACATGTAAAATGTTTGACATGACCCATAAGAAGTATTTGAGTTTTAAAAGTTATAATTTATTGGAATAAGATGAGGTTTTAAGGTTTAGATGTGTCCAAAATTATAGAAGAGTTTGAATTTGATAATTTTCTTCAAGAATAATGATTTGATGACCTAGAGATAGTTTGATTATGATTTAAAATAGGTTAGACATAGACTAAGGAACTCTTATAAGTGAATGATATAAAATCGATAAGGTCATACCCATGGAAAGTATGTAGATGTGGGAGAAGGGTGAATAAGAACTATAGGTGTATACACAAGTCATGTAAGGAAGAGATAAGTCAAAAATAGCATTTCCAAGTTTCTAATACCATATCTTAGTATTTACAACCATATATTTTCATTACATATTTTTTGAAATAATTTTTTAAACTAATAATTGAAATGAGTAATGGAACAAATACATTTTGTTTGCATGAAAACTAAATATTTTCATACTTGAAAACTAGTTCTCCTATTATGGTTATTCTGATTGAAAACTTTTCTAAAAAGTTTTAGACATAATCACTTCTCTAGGATTTTTTTGAACCCACCCCTTACTTCTTGGTAAGGAAGTAGATATGTTTTCTCCAAGTAGAGATACCCAAACTTTATTATTCTCTAGGTAGATCTACCCAAATTGTTATTGGTATCCTTCACTTATTTAAAGGTTAAAAATATATCTAATATATGACACTTTTAGGGGTGAGGCATCGGATAACCCAAGCCTATAATCACTCATCTTTAAAGAATATATTTACATTTACAATGTAAAATAAAATTATATGTAGCCATACTATTTTGAAAATGATATAAAACACGTGTAACTATAGTGAAAAATTACATGCAAATCCTTGTAGTAGGTTAAATATAAAAAAATATCCATGCCTCAAGTGTAATATCATATATGATAGATAAAATAATGTAAAAGTTAATTCACAATATACTAATCTAGTGAGTATCAATGTCATATCACATAGGAAAGATAAAATTATATAAATATCAATGCCCAATATACCAATATAATGAGTATTAACATTGTCTCACATAGGAAAGATAACACCATGTAAGGTTCAATGTAAAATATACTAATATAATGATTATCAATGTCTTAGCACATCAAAAAAATAACATCATGTAAGGATCAATGCATAATATACTAATTTAGTAAGTATTAATGTCTATAAAGTATCCTCATGTAGGGCTTATTAGGTTTTATAAATCCTCCAATGATGATGATGGTAAAAAAAAAATTCCCCATAATAGTCATAGTGGGGGAGATGAACCACTATCCATGTGATAATCATGTAACATTTATAACTATGTGGTAAGATCCATCGGTAGATGCATTATCCAATGATGATGATAACATGCAAGACCAAAACATGACCTTATGTAGCTAAGTGGATGGGACAAAGTACTACCTAAAAAATTAGATAAATGCCAAGGTATAATAGGATATATCATGTGTAAATACTAAGTATGTGCCCATGTATATTTAAGATAATGATATATATTTGTGAAAAATAATGTAAGCATGTAATATACAAGTGTGTAATAGGATCCATATATAGGAGATTGTTTAACCCTTTTTGGAAAATTAAGGGTTAAGGGGAATAGTCTATTCAAGAGTGAGATAACTTAATCCTAAAATTAGGCCAATTAAATAATTTAGTTTATGATATTCAATTTCAGCATTGAATTAAGAAAAAATATTAAATATAAAAAGTACAATGAAAAATAGTATTTTGATTATATAATAATGAATAATAAATAATACTTTAGATTATGGAATGATGTAAAAATAGATATGAGAGGTACAAGTGTTTAAATAACCTATATAATGTCTAAGAAATAGTCATTTTATTCTAAAAATATGCTTTTTTGGTTGCCTGGACACTTGCATCACCTTGTGGACACTTGCATTAATGTTATTATTTGAATCCTGATGCAATTATCCTATATGAAATGTTCACTATATAAAGATTCAACCTCATAGGTATTTATAGGTTTTCTATCACATTAAATATAATGCATTTGGTTCTCATGCACATGTTTTGTATCTCAAACCCTAGCTCTTTACATCAGGTTAGGTTACCTTGCCAAAAATAGGTTAGTGGGCTCATGGTGTCAAGCTAACCTTAAAGACCCTTATGTCAATTAATGTTGCCTACATATAAAATACTCTAAAGAGGGCCTTATAATTATGTATTTATCCCCTATATGTGTTAATATGTGTTTACATAGGTGTAATATATTATATGAAGTTGCATGTAATGATATAACTTGTAACTTGATAAATATGTATCATGGGCTATCCTTTGAGTGCTTCATACCTATATTATGACTAATCCATATGATTGATATGTAAATAGGATTGAATGGGGTATAAATAGTTTAATTATGAAATTTATTTATTGAACTTGAATACATGCTTTCTTGATAATTTTTATATGTAAAAAATAATTGGATTTGATTTGTATTTATACTACCTATTTTGAAATGATCCTCAGAAATTTTAATGAAATTATTAGGCTGACCCACATACATAAAAATATTCTAAAATTTTAGTGTTTTTAGGGTAAGGACAATTGTGCTAGATTAGTATAATAAACTCTACTAATTTGATCTGAACACAATTATCTAGGATGGACAAAAGTTGTTGAGGTTATGTAACTAACAGTGAAAGATACATATATATAATTTTAAGCATTATGTGGTTATAGGTGATCTAGATAATCAAAATAATTAGGGTTGGAACAATAAGTAAGTAATTATACCCAAATAAGTGGTAAGTGTGAGAAATTTTGTCTATAAGGAAGGCCAAATTAAAGGTTAAAGCCTTGAGATATATTTTTCAAGTATACAAGATTATTTTATCATATAAATCTAAATTTAAAAATCTACATTTACGTGCTCCCTCCCCCTTAATATAGCAATGCATAGGATGAATTTACTAGATCAAATGAAATAAAGTGTAATATGGTGTGTATAACACACCTTATATTTTATTGATCCCACTTGAATTTTATGTATATGAATGACTTGTAATGAAGATCATTTATAGGTATAATTAGTTCATATAATTTGAAATTGAATAATTTGAAAATAATTTTAAAGAAATAGTTAAAGGAAAGAGTATACCTGTGTGAAAATGAAACCATTTTGCCTCTTAGTAAATATGCTTCTTAGATAAAGCATTGGAGAGAGGTTCACAAATGAACCTTAAATATTTGAAGATGGGAATTAGAGGGTGATAATATTTCTAATTTGGTATAAGGATGAATTTTACCAAGTCTTTGAGAGGACATAATATCAATCACATAACTGAAGTATAATAAATCTAGCCAATGTAGTTAATTTGGCCAATCTCGCCTAAGTTAAATGGTGTAGCCATATAAAATCCTAATAATAGAATAATAGTGACAATTTTATCAAGGGATAATTTTTTTGATCACACTAATGAAAAAGGTTCAACTCCTATAACAAATAAAGGCCCAAATGGTGTATCTTAGTAAGGTCAATGCATAAATATATGTATAATTGAAAGTGGATATGTAATTTTGTGTGTGTACACCTTAAATATGTATTAAACTGAAGTATATATCAAATTTTAATCTCTAATAGATAAAATGTATATAATATGTATCACAAATATGAAAATACATGCCCCAAATTTGTGCCCAATGCAGAGAATTTTTCCCCAAATGTATATCTGAATCATGTAAACTAAATCAAATTATGATTATTATGTTAATTGTATATATGTGAATTCATGTCTTATATTATATTACCCAATTGATATTCTCCTCCTTTTGAGTTGATTGGATTGAAAAAGTGATAATTTCCTTATCTCAAAAGGATAAGATAACTATGTTGTATTTGTATAAATCAGGTAGTAAAGAAGCAGATAATAGTGTCATGTCAAAGTAGATATATCAATGAATCTTGTAGTATTCATAAATAGCAAGTCTTAAGATGAACTATGTGAATCATGATAATGTATAGAAGATAACAAGACCACAAAACAATTAAACACACATGAAATATTACTCAAATGTCACACAAAGAGGGGTCCAATGAGACCACAATAAGGGGCATCTTCTAATGCCACACACTCAATTGGAAGAAATACAAATGTAAAAACACCAAATAAAAAGTTAACACTCAAGGCACTATGGCCAATAAATAAAGGAACATGTTTTAATTTTCCACAAGCAAGGAAAAGAAACAAACAAGAATCACACTCAAGTAAGCTAATATAAATGGATGAAGCAACAAAATATAAGTAACTAGCATAATCATGTGATAATAGTCTATACATATATGTGTCAACAAATTATCATGTAGAATATCATATCAAATGCACTGTGTCAATATAAAAATGAATATAGGCATGAGAAAGATATATAAGCTTTATAATATAATCGAAAATGATCACAAAAAAAAGTGTAAATCATGATCATATAGATGAAATATGCCTCCAACATAGTGTATCACATTAGAAGAGGAAAGGTCCAAAATTTGCATCATTCAGATATCATGAGCCTATGTATGTTTGTGTCACACTCAATCACTCTTGAAACATATGTGTACATAGAAATTATATTCTATATATTAACATAAAGTAAAAAACATATGTAAAACCTAGTAAACATGTGAAATGTTTTATATTTTTGGTATTTTGAAATTATTTGAATGCTTTTGTATTTTCTAGAATATTTGATTTTTTGGGATTTTTGGGATTTTTTGATGTCATAAATACTCTGGGTTAAAAAATAAATGGATATGTAGAATTAGGCCTATTTATTTGTTTTGGATCAATTATTTTTGTCTTTTTATTTCCAATGCTTATGTATCATCTAGTAAGGTAATGTCATCTATTATTGTTATAGGTTTATCCATGTGTCCATCACATGGCATGCAAATTTATTTTTCTTTGAGTTTGAAAGTAAGACACATTAGTGGTATTTATCATTGTGCTCATGTCAGTTTCCAAATATTGTTTAAGATAAAAGGTTATATTTGGGGTTTTATCCATTACCCATATTATGGTATGTATTACTTTAGGTCCACATGTGATGGGTAATCTAATATATCCAAGGGATTTTGGGAAAAGTGGTAAATATTGTACCTCATCAACTATATATCCTAATATTGGTAAATATGTGACATTAAAAAGAGTATCCCAATTATTTTTATGAATATTGTGATGTGGATAAGAAACACCATTAATGTTTGTAGTAATTATTAGATCTTCATGCCTTGGGTGTTTTGTAGAATTCCTTTCTTGTGAGAAATTAGAATTATTATGTCTTTCACATTTTTTGAGTATAATTTTTATATGGCCATTGTGTTTGTATTTTTCAATTTTACTTTGTAAATAACCACATGGTCAATATCATGGATAGTGTGATATGATTTTTCCCTTATGCACCTTGACATGACTACTTAACTAATTCATTTAGCCTATGTATCATTAATTACTACACTCATTTACCTAGTTGAACTATATTATTATTTTGATGCCATGAAATTAGGCTTCAAGTTGATATACATATCATGTTTATATTTCTACAATTGATGATGCATAGATTATTTGATGTACTTGATATTAATTACAGTTCATTACTACTTTATAGTTTATCACTTTTTTGGATTAGATATTGCTACAATGATTGTAGGATTGGATTATGAGCTAAGATGGATGTTGGCATAAAATTTTGGGGGTAGCAGAGTGGTTTTAAGTAGTCAGATGAGTTATGATAGGTAACTTGGTATTCTTTTTTTATGTCATGCTTTTTGATGATTGTGTTATTCCTTATGTAGTTAAATTTTGTATTGCCTTATCATTTTTTACTTGTTGTATCTGGTTGTATTATTTATTACTTTTATGTAGTTATTCAATGTTGATCTTGTCCACTTGGACTTTTATTCTCTATCCTATGTAAACTCTTCACCATCCCAAATCTTCTTGACTCACCTCACCTATTTCAGACTCTCTAAGAGACCTACCCAAACCAACCACCCCATGATAACCCTTTTACATGTGAATTATAAATCATGGTGTCTTGACTATTGTTAATGGCATGGTTAATTGGTTATGGTGGTTTTTAAACATTTAATTTTTTTTGAAATAATACCTATTCTATTATTTTAATTACTATCATTTGTTTTACTAATTTATTAATCAATTTAGAATTTAAATAATATATATTATTATTTAAATTGCCATTATTTATTCTATTCTTTTATTTTGGCTTTTGATTCAAATTTTATATGAGGTCATAATGACCATTACTTGGGAAAGCTAGTGTGGGGATAACTTGAAGGGAATGGGTCAATGACCTTAATGGAGGAGAGATTTTTCTCTCTCTTCATTAAAGGAAGCATGGTGTAGGGGAGTGGGATGATCTGTATGGTGTAAGTGGAAAGCCAAGGGCATATGGGAAAAATCATGGTGTAGGCTAGAAGGGAGAAAAGATGCATAGGATTAGAAAGCAAGGAATCAAGGGATAAAAGGGGAGACAAATTTTTAGAGAAAGGGAACCATGGTGAATGGAAGGGGTGGATGGCTTGGGAAGTAAGGAAGGACAAAATAAATGCGTAGGGAGAAGAAAAGGATGGGTAGTGAAATGACATACTGAGGAGAGGTGTGGAGAAAATAAAATATAGGGAAAAGTGTGGGAAGGATGGTGAGTATTGAGGTAACGATAATGTAGGTAGAGAGAAGAATAACATAGAAGTATAATGCAATTAGTAGGAGGAAGAGGGGATGGTTTTAGAAGGAGGTCAATGGCATAGAGGAATATAATAGAGGATGCATAGGGGGAGTGAATGGAGATGGAAGGGAAGAAAGGAAGAGGCATAAAAGGCAAGGAAAAATAGAAGGGATAAAAGAATGTAGTAAAGAGAATGCTACAAGAAGAAAAATGCATGGGAAGAAAAAAGGGATACAGAGAGGGGGATGCAATCCAAGATTTGGGTGATCTATCTGGGCAATGAATGATATAGAAAAATAATAATGGTAACTTGTTATTTAGATTTTGAACATTTTCTTGCTTGTGTTAGACTGGTAAATCCTTTGGACTACAATTTTAATTACCTTTTGGAATGAAATGATTTCAAATAAAAACTATATATACATTTTGCTTATATTCCTTAGACAAAAACCTATGTTAAAAAAGTTTTGGTATTCACCCAAATCAAGTTACTTATGTTTCACTATACCTTTAATTTGTTAAATGCATTATCATGGTTAGGTTGTGTATTTAATTTAGGGTGTATATACCATGTTTTTTCTCTTATTAAAATTTATCCTATGTTTTATTGATTAGTTTGGATTATTTTTTGACCCTATTTACTTTAGAATATAAATATGGTTGTATACTACTATTTTTTTTCAAGGCCATGAGTTCACATTTTAAACCCTGATTCATGTTGTGTGAGCCATGTGAGTTAGAGGCATTGACCCTACTCCTTAGAAGAAGCCATAGATATTGTATGGTCTATATTTACATGTTTTCCAATTGTTATTAATTATTAAGTGTAATTTTTATATAAACCCTATGGTTGGATTGGGGAGACCCATGTAGTTTTGTTCCCCCTTTATAATTATACACCATGGTGGTGTTGGGTGTCACCATAACCCTATCCCTTCTAGCCATAGGTGTTGAAGAGTCGATTTAAGAATGAAGTCCTGGGAAGAATTGATTCAGGGCTTTATTAATGTTAGAAGATTACTTTGTGGGTTAATTATATTTTGTGATTAGTGAATTGATTTGGGGTGCCATAAAACCTTTTTTTAGATTGACTATTATCTACGTAGTTGTTGAGTTGGATTAAAACAACATGGGAAATACGTATTATTAATGTGGATTTGGATTGATATTATTTCATTTAAATAACCCAATTGGGATTTTTTCTTATCAAAATAATTGATTTGGGTTTTTTAATTTATAATAGAGCTAAGTTGTTGGAGGAAAAATTGGGCCTTTAAACTTATTTATTCTGCTTTGGATTTTACTTGGTTGGCCATTCTTTGATTTTGAATGGTATGAATTTTAAGCATATGAGTGCACCTTAAATAGTGTTAAATACCATTTCTTTTTTTTAATATAAAATTTCTTTATGATAAAGATAAGTTTGTTGGTTTACTCCTCATAATGGATTGATTATTGTGTTTCCTTAAAAAAATTTATTTGGGATAAATTGCCTATATGTGGCCTTGGTTGGAATTTTTTCAAGTTAATTTCAAGGATTAGATTTAATTGGGATTAAATAAAAGCTATGTATGCTTATGTATTGTTGAGCCATAAGAATTGAACAAAACATTGTCAGAATCATCTTTTTTTATAAAGAGGGTTTTTAATTTTAAATTAGAAATAATTAAATATCTGTAAGTTATTCATATGGACCTAATTTTTAATACTTGAGGATCATATAAGGTCATGAGACCTCATCGTGATCCCCTAAATATCTTACATCGGTCATTGGCATTTACATCATTTTGTTTTTTTGAATGCTTGTTGGGATCCTTTAGATATTCCCCTTTATGGTCCAAGTGTTTCTGTTGATTGTTTCTATTTTTGGATAGATTATGTTTTAAAATTTATTATGGTTTGGATTGATTGATATAACCCAAAATTGTTGCCCTGGGATTGTGGTATGGTCGAGTTGCCTAATTATCCTATTGGTTATTTTATTTATTGGTCATGTGACTTGGTTGAGTATAACTATTAAGCTTTATATGGTGTTCTCTATCATGTCTTATGATTGCATGGAGTGTACCCTAGTGGGTGATCATGTCCATTTGTTGGTGTTTATATTTTTTAGGGATGTCCTTTAGTTTGGACTCCAACTTACTTAGAACTTCCTCCTTGATCCTGGTTGCTGAAACCACCATGTAGCTAATGGTTGGGGTGGTAAGGGTCACCAATGGTCTTGATTATTTTTTGTTACTCCATTCTTAGATGATGTGTGGATAGGTATGATGTACTTTAAAATTTTCCTTACATTTTGTTTATCTCTTTACTAGATTAGGTGTATATTACTTGCATTTAACATGACTAGTAGATGTGGTTGTAATTATTTCCCATTGGATTTTGATTTAATAACTTTGGTTTTGTGGCATGCTAACATTGTATGTGGATAGGGACCCTTCAAAAATTAAAAACACAAGTTTATAATGTTGAATGTATGATATTATGTGGATGTTACTTCTAATTTTAAGTTCAATCCTTTTGATATACTTGGGTTTTATATTGGATGGTTAATTGGCTATTCCTTGCCAATGCCATAGTAATACACCATATGGTTATCATGATTGATTCTTTATGATACTACTTGGTTAATAATTATTACGGTAATAACTTTTAATTGGTTTTGACACACTTAGTGTATTAATACTTCATTGTGCCATTTTATAGAACTTCATTATGATCAATTGATATAAATTATTATGGTAACTTGGGTAGTGATTTTCTTAAGCAAAAAATAACCTAGGTGGTGTTAGGCATATTTGATTGTGCTATTTTAGATTATTAGTAAAGATGGAAATATTAATTTGAATGATATTTTTTGAAAGATATCAAATTATTCACTTGGGATATATATTTATATACTTATGATCCATTTTACTTTATATACATTGAAACTATTCCTATGTTATCATGAGTGAATTATGTTATACATGATTAAGTGTGACATGTATTATTTATGTAGGTTTTGTAAAAACTTCCTTATAGTCTATCTAATTAAACCATCAAGATGTGTTGTTGTAGAGATTGCTTAGGCAAATGGATTTTATGTAATTGGAAGCTTTGACATGATTGTGTATGTTGGCTAGGATCACTAGTAAGTTGGAATATTAAATTGGATGATAACTAATGAGAGCTATCTAATTATTGATTTTGTATACATATGCTTACGCTAATTTACTTATTATGCTCATTAGAATTTCTCTTGATCTAACATAAGAATATATAACTACTTATAGTTGGTTTTCATTGTGTGTGGGGTATAAAGACTCCTTGGGTGTTCAAACTTGTATGTGGTATTATGAGAGTATGTATATTGTAATATGGGAACAAAATTCTAGATTATGAATGATGAACACAATCCTAAATATCTTGTACTTTGAAGTAAATGAAATTTTATTTAATACTTCCCCTTGTTTATATGCTTATATAAATGAAGTGACTTAAAATGTATATGTGGATGTCATTTTCATGTGTTAGATATGAATATTAACTTTTCCTCATGATGGATAGATTTCCTCACTGAGTAGGCATGACTATTGATATGAATTAGTGTGTGTATTTAACCTTGTGTAAACCTTGATGGTTATATGCTTCAATAATCTAATTCATATAGAACCATTGTATGCATATATAAAACATATTGCACCTAAGTGAAGCATGCTTCTCCTTATAATTTAATATACTTAGTGTGATGATAAATGAATATGGGATTACTTAATTTCTAAGCTCCTTGGTTGTTAGATTTAATCATGTTTAATAATTCTTGACTACCTATATGGTTGGAAATGATTATGTAAGAAATTAATAGTTATTGACTATTATGATTTTCTTACCTAAAAATCTATTGTTAAAACAATTAATATCGTGGATGATATGTGTTTGGCTACCACCATATCATTATCAGTTAGATGATGAGTTAACCCCATTTGTACATTCAACCATTATCTTAGGTTGTGACAAGAATGCTATTAAATTGATTGGAACATGTTCATGTAAATGACATTTTGATGTAAGCTTATGAGGTCTAGTGTAATCTATATGTACTCAAATGGATAGTTGGTTGCTCTATGTGTTTATCAAACTTGGTATTATGCCTGATTGTTAGTTAATACAATGGTTTATTTGGTCCCAATACTTTTGGACTTGTGGTGATCCATTAATTTCATAAAAGGTTATTATTAACCTTTCTAGTGAGTGTATGCAAGTAAACTATGTTGGTATTGCTTTCTTTAGTAAGTGAGGTTTGGGTCCATTATGCATAAAATGCATACTATGATATAGAACTTCAAAAAACAATTGGGGTTATTTCATATGGTATTAGAGTAGTGTTTTTACCCTAGGTAACTCTGGGATTTGTATAATTGCTACATGGTGACCAATGAGTTATCCCAATCAAGCATATTTGAGAATTAATTCCCAAGACACTTAACCTTTCAAGCTAAAGGTTAAGGTGTTTGTTTCATTTGTTTGATGTTGTTATGTTTTTTGCATCACTCAAAAGGAACAATTCTAAAGAATCTATATTTTATTCTATGTCTATTGTTATCACCCCCAGCCTTGGTTTGGGTCAACCCTTCCTGAATCCAATTGCATCATGACAAGTCTCACCTGTCAACCATTGACTTATATGGGTATGTCAATGGCAGTTAGGTGATACAATATTCACTCTTAGAATCAAAGGGAATGATGTTTGGTAATCTATGTTTAGCTTGTATGGACAAGCTTTTCTTAGATACTTGGAACATTATGACCTAGAGAAGACCAAGGGTTCAACATAAACATGGAGGGCATGATAGGGTGCAAAAAGGACTAAATCTCTGATCATGAAATGGACTGGTTGAGTCATTGGCAACCTATAAACTTGCATGGGTGTGCTAACCAATTTTAATTTTATGGATGGTTTTAATAGAGTGGACACGTATCCATGGGGTGAGTTGCTTATAGATAGTAAGGTTTCCCTACTTTTTTTCTATTTATAACAAGTTTGTTATATAAAAGCTTCTCACAATGTCATTATGGAGTAGCTATGGTGAATAACCATAGATTTTAGTTTGGCCTAGGTGTTACTATAAGTGATTGGGGGTAGCGATGTCATAATTTTATTATGATGAAAATGCCTAGGAGGCATTGGCTTGTCTAAAGTAATGTAATTTTAAACAAACCTAGAAGGTTTATTGTCTAGTTATTACTTGGTTGGTTGACTTGCATCAGTTATGCATCCTTAAAAATAAGAAAACTTATGTAGTGTTGAAAAACTTATGCATTTTAGATAGGTTATATTTGGTTTTATTGGCCTCTTTTGAGTTAAATTAATGAAGTATCTTTATAACTCCAAGAAGGGGTGAATTTAACTAGTTTTGGCATGTTTATTTTGATAGTGGATCAGTTTCATGCATATGGCATATGTTTTATTCATGGATATGATTGATTTCATATGTATGTGATTGATCTTGGCTGGGTTATACACCCATGAGGATGTCTATTGAGACATTGGATATGTCCTACATCCATGAGGATGTTTATTGCAAGTTCATATTGAACTTTTTATTTGTGAGGAATTGTGATTCCCATAGTGGTTTATGGTACTCTCTTTGAGCCTTGACTAAGATCTCCCTTTCCAAATTTAATGTTGCATTATAAACAAGCATCACCATTTGAAATTTGACATGATTAGTTTAATTCAATCAGTTGAATTTTGATGTAATATTGTTGTTGAGATCTTAATATAATGCCTAGATGTCTATTGATTTCTTGCATAAACAAGCCATTTGATGAGGCTAAGGTATGATATCTTAGGAGGACCAAGGGCATAGATTAAGCTTAGAGGGCCTAATGGGGCGAGTGTGATTGATTTGTGTGAGAAAGTTAGGAGTCTTAGGGTTGATCATGTGATACATTGATAGGTATCTAATGTCTTTTGCATGGTACATACACATTGGGTGGACCGATGTAGATTCACGGACCCTTGTGCTTCACAAATCCAAGTGTTTGACTATTGTGATGTGAAAAATACCTTGGCATAGTTACCTATACCTAATCATGAATTATATTAAATTTATCCCTAAACTCATGTACATTATTATGTTATATATATTGTATAAGCCTTGTAAGGTGTGAAAGTGATTAACCTTATGAAAAGTGTGAACTTTTTTGTGCTATCCCATTGGCTATCATGTGTGCGTGTGTGTGTGTGTGTGTGTGTGTGTGTGTGTGTGTGTGTGTGTGTGTGTGTGTGTGTGTGTGTGTGTGTGTGTGTGTGTGTGTGTGTGTGTGTGTGTGTGTGTGTGTGTGTGTGTGTGTGTGTGTGTGTGTGTGTGTGTGTGTGTGTGTGTGTGTGTGACCTTGTGTTTTCCAACTATAAATTATGAATTTAATCACTTATATTATAATTTTATTTTGGAATCCAAGTCTATAGTTAAGTTTCCAAGGTATATTGTTGTGATGTGTTGTAATCTTGCATCATTATTTTATTTATGAACATCAACATAAGTGTGAGGTTTAGTGTAAAGAAACACTACTTCTATAATGTATAGACCACATATGGGCTAGGGAGTGGAGTCTCTCATAGGATAAAAATCCACTCCACCCCTTTACATGAGGTATCCACCTGACTTATTTAGAGTGTGTACCACAAAATCCATATATTAGCCATGGGAACCTCTTACATAATGGTCTCCTTATGGTTTAGTGGTCTTTAGCCACCTCTTAGTGGTTGTTTCTAAATAAACTATGTGAAGTTTTATTGTGTAAGCCTCATGAAGCACCATCTAGTCCTACATTGTAGATGTGTATGTAAATCATCAAGGAGGCACTTATTGAAATGCATACACAAGTTGACAGTACATGTAAACATGATGTGATGGAGGTATTGCCTTGTTATACCTATTATACATATATTATGGTATGAGTATATTTCTATATTGTTATGTATGACTAGATATTATGTTGGTTTTGTGTTTAGAATGAATACTATAAGTATTAATCAGGTGGATTTTATATCCCTGGGTACTCATCTTTCTTATTATTTTTTTATTTACTGCCATGATGTAAGTGCAGTATGATGGTGGAATTGTGATTCCTATAACCATCATGTGAGCTCATAAAGTGTTTGGAGAGCTATAGTAAACCTTTAGGTAGTATGTATGGCCTAGGTTGGTTTCTCCTATTGTTTAGTTGGATAGTGTGGGATGCTACACTATCCTTAAATGGTATTTGTCTTAATTGGAAGTAACCATTCAAAATGGGTTACTATCTTGTGGTAGTATTCTGTGATGAATGCTGATTGAATTATGAATAAGGCATAATGTGTGTTGGTTAAGACACTACTTTAAATTCTAGTTTTTATATTTAAATCTCAATGGGATTGTACCATTGCAATTGATGTCATGAAAACTGTAAATTTTTATGGTGTGTTCTCCTCTTGATAAGAGGGATATCTAGTTGGTGTTTGGTTCTCTAGAAATTTTTTGATCTAAATAGTCAAAATTTATTGAATCTGCCTATATTTCAAAAGATTTTAGCTAAAAGAGGTGTGCTTGGAAGGTAATGAGAGATTTTTGTTGGCCTTTATTGAGATGGGAAAATTCATTCCCATTGTTGGTATTGTTGTTCTTCTTAGAATGTCATGCCTATATGGTTGGCTGAATTTTATTAGTTTTCTTATGACTATGTTAAAATAATGATATATCGTTGGCATGTGTGTTAAATAAGAAAATAATTAGAGCTATTGGACCTTTTTCCTAGGCTATAATTACTAATTTTGGTTATTAATTAATGGCTTATACATCATGAATGTGGAATTGTACCTTGAATTGAGGTATGTGTATGAGAATTTAATGCTAATTTGACTTATGATAGCCCCCTATTATTCTTCTAGTGTCATAAATAACACATGAATCAATAAGACTTTTTTATTATGGATATAAGTATGAACTTATGTTGGGAATAACAAATGCATTTTTCCTAGATGAAGTATTACTTCCTCTTGTTTATAGTTATGCAAACTAATGGTTTTTTCCCTTTAATTAATATTATGATTGAGTAGATGAAATCTTGGATAGAGAGTGATCATGTTCCATAGACATATGTATCCTTGGTTGATGATAAAGTCACTAAGATGGATCTTATTTAAGAGGGGGAGGATGTTACTATTCCACCCTTGTGCACCTCTATAGGACTACTTAACTAATTAATTTATCCTATGTATTGTTAATTGTTATAGTCCTATATTTAGCTAGACTATACTATTATTTCAATGATATGATATTGGGCTTCATATTGATATACATATCATGCTTATAATTATGTAATTGATGATACATAGACTATTTGATGTACTTGATATTGATTATAGTTCATTACTACTTTATTGTTTATCAATTTTTTGGATCAGATACTACTGATGGATTCACTCAGTGATTGCAAGATTAGATTATGAGCTAGGTTGGATGTTGGCATCATATTTTAGGGTAGCAGAGTTGTTTTGAGTAGTCAGATGATTTTTGATAGGTAACCTAGTATTCTTATTTTGTGTCATGCTTTTTGATAATTATGTTGTTTTTTATGTAGACACATTTTATATTGCTTTATCATTTTTTCCTCCTTATGTTTGGTCATATTATTGTTTACTCTTGTGTGGTTGTTCATTATTGATCCTATCTGCTTGGACTTCTATTTTCTCTCTCCTATCAAAATTCTTCACCACCCCAACTCTTCTTGACTCACCTTAACTATCTTAGATTCCCTAATAAACCTACCTAGACCTAGCACCCCATGAAACCCCTTTTTCATTTTAATTATAAATCATGGTGTCTTGACTATTGGTAATGTCCTGGTTAATTGGCTATGGTGGTTTTTAAACATTTGATAACTTTTAAAATAATACATATTCTATTATTTTAATTGTTATCATTTGTTTTACTAATTTATTAATTGATTTGAAATTTAAATAATATCTATATTATTATTTAAATTGCCATTATTTATTCTATTATTTTCTTTTGGATTTTCATTCAAATTTTGTATGAGGTCATAATGATAATTGACGTGGGAAAGCTAGCATGGGGGTCACTCAAAGGGGATGGGTCAATGACCTTGGTAGAGGAGAGATTTTTATCTCTTTTCATTAAAGGAAGCATGGCATACGGGAGTAGGATGCATTTCATGATTTAAGGGGAAAGTCAAAGGCATATGGGAAAAACTATGTCATAGGTTAGAAGGAAGAAAGGACATGTAAGAGGAGTAAAAGCCAAGGCATTATGGGAGAAAAGGGGAGACATAGTTTTGGAGAAAGGGAAGCATGGAAAATGGTAGGGGTGGATGGAGTGGGAAGTAAGGAAGGAGGAAATAAATACATAGGGAGAAGAAAATGATAGGTAGTGGAAGGACATATGGAGGAGATGTGTGTAGAAAATAAAATGTAGGGAGAAGTGTGGGAAGGATGGTGAGTAATAAGGCAAGGAGAATGCATGCAAAGAGAAGAATAACATAAAAGTATAACATGGGTATTAGGAGGAAGAGGGGATAGTTTTGGAAGGAGGTCAATGGCATAGAAGAATAGAATAGAGGACACATAGGGGGAGTGAATGGAGATGACAGTGAAGAAACAAAGAGGTGTATAAGGCAAGGAGAACATAAGGCAGAAAAGAATGAAATAAAGAGAATGTTGCGAGAATAAAAATGCAATGGAAGGAAAAAGGGACATAGAGAGGGGGATGCGGTTTAGGATTTCAGTGATCCATTTGGTTAACACATGTTGTAATAATACAAGAATTATGGTAACTTGTTATTTTTATTTTGAACATTTTCTTGCTTACATTGGAATAATAAGTCCCTTCGACTATAGTTTTAATTACCTTATAAAATGAAATTATTTCAACTAAAAACCATATATACATTGTGATTCTATTCCTTCTACACAATCCTACATTAAGAAATTCATGGTATTCATCCTGCTCAAGCTAATTATGTTTCACTATATCTTTAACTTACTTGAATGTGTTGTCATGGTTGGGCTATGTATTTAATTTAGGGTGTATATACCATGATTTCCCCCATATTAAAGTTACTACTACATTTTATTGATTTTTTTAGGTAATTTTTTGACCCTACTTATTATATAATATAGACATGATTGTATACTACTATTTATTTTTCAATGACATGAGTTCACATTTTAAACCCTACTACATGTTTAGTGAGGCGTGTGAGCTAGAGGCATTAACCTTGCCCTTTGGAAGAAGTCATAGATATTATATGGGCTATATTTACATGTTTTTTGGTTATTATTAATGATTAAATGCAATTTTTATATAAACCCTATAATTAGATTGGGATGACCCAGGTTGTTGTGTTTCCCTTTTATAGTTATACACCATGGTGGTATTGGGAGTCATCATACCCCTGTCCCTTTTGGATGTAGGTAATGAAGAATTTATTCATGAATTAGGTTATGTGAATAATATATTCAAGGTTATATTAATTTTGGTAGATTACTTTGTAGGTTAATTATATTTTATTCTTAGTGAATCGATTTGGGGTTCCATAAAACCTTTTGTCAGATTGACTATTATCTACATAGTTCTGAGTTAGATTAAAACAACATCAGATTTAATTATTCTCAATGTGGATTTGGATTGATATTATTATTCATATTCTTTAATTTAAAATAACCCAATTAATATTTTTTCTAATAAATCATACGGGTAGTATAACTATGTCAATATGTATATCTATTATCCTTCCTCTAGAAAAAGAATTGATTTGGTTTTTTAAATTTACAATAGAGTTGAGTTGGAGGAAAAATTGGGCCTTTAAACTTATTTATTCTACTTGGGATTTTAATTGGATTTCCATTCTTTGATTTTTAATGGTACAAATTTTATCCATATAGGTGCACTTTAAATAGTGTTAAATACCCTCACTTTTGTTTAATGTCAAATTCCCTTGTGATAAAGAAAAGTTAATTGGTTTACTCCTCATAATGGATTGATTATTGTGTTTCCCTAAAAAAGTCAAATTGGGATAAATTTATTGTGTGTGGCCTTGGTTGTAATTTATTTACGTTAATTTCAAGGATTATATTTGATTGGGATTAAATAGATGTTATATATGCTTATATATTGTTGAGTTGTAGGAATCGGGGAAAACCTTGTTAGAATCATATTTTTGTTTATAAAAATGGTTTTTGATTTTAAAGTAAAACCAATTAAATGGATGGTAGTTTCATTAATTCATATGGACCCAATTTTAAATACTCAAGGATCATATGAGGTCATAAGACCTCATGGTGATCCCTAAATATCCTACATCGATCATTGGCATTTACATTGTTGTGTTGTTTTGAATGCTTGTTGGGATCCTTTATATGTCCCCCTTTTTGAAACTTGTTGGTAGTATTTAAATTCAAAATGAGTTCATGGTCCAAGTATTTATGTTGATTTTTTCTATTTTTGGATTGATTATGTTTTAAAATCAATTATGGTTTGGATTTATTGCAAGAACCCAAAATTGTTGCCCTAAGATTGTGATATGGATAAGTTGCCTAATTATCTTGTTGGTTGTTTTATCTATTGGTCATGTAACCTAGTTGAGTATAATTTTTAAGATTTATGTGGTGTTTTATATCCTACCTTATGATTGCATGGAGTGTACCCTAGTGAGTGATCATAACTATTTGTTGGAGTTTATATTTTTTTAGGATGTCCTTTGGTTTGGAATCTAACCTGATCAAAATTTCCTCTTTGATCTTGGTTGCCTAAACCACCATCTAGTTAATGTTTGGTGTGGTAAGGTACATCAATTATTGGGCCCATAGGGTTGGTTATGAGGGCTTGTCTAGATTATTTTCTATTACTCCATTCTTTGATTATGCATGGATAAGAATGATGTACTTTACAATGTTCTTTACATGTTGTTTATCTCTTTACTAGCTTAGGTGTATATTAGTTTCATCTAGCATGACTAGTGGATGTGGTTGTAATTATTTACCATTAGATTTTAGTTTCATTACTTTGGTTTTTTGGAATTCTAAAATTGTATGTGGATAGGGGCCCTTCAGAGATGAGAAACAAAAATTTATAATGTTGAATGTGCAATATTATGTGGATGTTACTTCCAGTTTTGAGTCCAATCTTTTTAATATACTTGGGTTTTGTCTTGGATGGTTAATTGGTTATTCCTTACCAATGCCATAGTAATAAACCATATGTTTATCATGATTTATTCTTTATTATACTACTTGGCTAATTATTTTTATGGTAATAACATATAATTGGTTTTGACACACTTAATGTTTTAATAATTCATTATGCCTTTTAAAATAACTTCATTATGATCACCTAATATAAACTATTATGGTAACTTGGGAAGTTATTTTCTTAAAAAAAGTAATTACCTATGTGGTGTTAGGCATATTTGATTATGCTAGTTTAGATTATTAGTAAAGCTATAAATCTTAATTTGAATGATAATTGTTGAGAGATATCAAATTATTCCCTTGGAATCTATATTTATATGACTATGATCCATTTTACTTTACATACATTGGAACTAATCCTATGTTGGCATGAGTGAATGATGTTATTAATGCTTGAGTGTGACATGTATTCTTTATGCAGGTTTTGTAAAAAATTACTTATAGTCTCTCATCTTACACCATCATGATAATGTTGATATAAAGATTGCTTAGGAAAATAAATTCTATGTAATTGGATGTTTTGACATGCTTGAGTATATTAACTAAGATCACTAGTAAGTTGTAATCTTAAATTCAATGATAACTATGACAACTATCTAATTATTAATTTTGTATACATATGCTTACACTCATTTCCTTATTATACTCATTGGAATTTCTCTTGATCTAACATAAGAATATAGAACTACTTATAGTTGTTTTTTAATTTATGTTTGGAGTATAGAGACTCCTTGGGTGTTCTAAATTGTATATGGTATTATGAGAGTATGTACATTGTAATATGGGAACAAATTACTATATTATGAATGGCGAAGGAAATACTAAATCTCTTGTACTTTCAAGTAAATTAAATGTTATTTGATACTTCCCCTTGTTTATATGCTTATATAAATGAAATGACAAAAAATGTATTTGTGGATGTCATTTTCATGTGCTGGATATGAATATTAACTTTTCCTCATGATGGATAGATTTCCTCACTAAGTAGGCATGGTTGTTGATATGAATTGGTGTGTGTATTTAACCTTGTGTAAACCTTGATGGTTATATGCTTCAATAATCTGGTTCATTTAGAACTGCTATATACATATATAAAACATATTTCACATAAGTGAAGCATGCTTCTCCTTTTAATCAAATATACTTAGTGTGATGTTAAATTAAGATGGGATTACTTAATTTTTAAACTACTTGTCTATAATATTTATTCATGTTTGGTAATTCTTGACTACCTATATAGATAGAAATACTTATATAAGTGAGTAACAGTTATTGACTATTATGCCTTTCTTACCTATACATATATTGTTAAAAAAATTGATATTGTGGATTATGTGTATGGATTACACCATATCATTATCATTTAGATGATTATTTAACCCAATTTTTACATTCAACCAATATCTTAGGTCATGGTAAGCATGTTATTAAATTGATTAGAACATCTTCATGCAAATGACTTTTTGATGTAAGCTTATGAGTCCTATCATAATTTGTATTTACTCAAATGGATATTTGGTTGCTCTATGTGTTTATCAAGATAGGTATTATGCTTGATTATCAATTAGGAAAATGGTTTATTTTTTTCCCATATCTTTATAATTATGGTGATCCATTAATGTCATAGAAGGTTATTGTTAACCTTTCTAGTTGAGTGTATTTGAGTCTGCTATGTTGGTACCACTTTCTCTAACAAGTGAGGTTTGGGTCTATTATGCATCCAATGTATACTTTGGTATGCAACTTCAAATAAAAGTTGGGGTTATTTCATAGTGATTTGATGATAAGTGCAATATTTTGATCCTTATTTTGGCAAAAGTCTATTTTATGACTGATGTTGATTAGGAGGTAAAGATATCATCTTATGCTCAAGTAACATAGAATGAATTATATGCAAAACATCTTTGTTTGCTAAGATCTATAATATATGTTGTGGATACTTATGAGGGGACTTTATATGTGACAAATTGAGTTAGATCTATAACTTATACTACTTAGTAAATCTAAGATTAGAGAAGTTAATCAACTAATATCCATTATAGTACTTTGTATATGGAGAGCATGACCAAATTGGATTTGTTAAACCTAACTAAGGAAGCACATATCACACAAAACTAAAGAAAAAGTTTCTAAAGCCTCTAGGAAAATAATACTATGAAATGACCCTAGCTAAGTCTAAATAAATTAACTGAAATTAATATAGTGTTATCAAATAATATGACACAAATTTGGGTAGTTCAAAACAAACAAAAATAAACAAGGGATAATGGTAAGTAAATGGGGGCCTAGATAACATAAAGTGGAATATGGAAAGCCTATAAAACCACACACACACAAAGATTAAGTATAGATTTAATATAATCAAAGAATTATACATTCAAAACCTATTACTTTGTGAAATATATATCTATAAAATGAAATAACAAAAATTAGAGATACTTACGTTTGAGTGAACCTGTTGAGTCACAATCTCCATCTTGGTTGATGGTTATTTGTAAGAGACGATTTTGGATTTATAAGGATATCACTATAAAAATAAGCTCTAGACTAAAAGACTACTAATTTTCATACAAGACTTTCCACAAGAAAAACTATCTTCCCTCCAAGGTAAACCTTGAGAAATGGATCCTTCAAATTTAGATGTAGCAAAATTATGTGTTGTAATAATGCAAAAATGAATGTTCCTCTCTATTGGATTGAAAATAAGGTCATATTTATAGTAATATATAAGTTATAACCCTTCTAAATTTTTACATGAAAAGGTTTTCCACCATGAACCTATTTTAAAATTTTATCATTGGGCCTTGAACTAGGTCGATTAGGTCGACCTAGTTGTGTAACATAGGCCATATATTTAGCAATTGGGTCGAATAGGTCAACCTTGTAGGAAAAGTGATTGAACTAGTTAGGTGTTATTGTGAAGGGAGATTGTTTAGGTGATAAATACATTAAATTTCCTAAAATAATACACACACACACTTTCAATATGTTTGAGAGTGGTTTCAAACCTCAAAGAGCCATAATGTAAATTCTAGGTTTTGGAGGCTCTTATTGGATTTTAGACTTAGCCATATTTTAGAGTTTTAGTATTTTAGACTTATCCATATTTAAATATTTTAATACTTCTGGGAGACATCATAAGAGATGATAACTTTGGGTCAAATTTTCATATTAAACACAAAGTAAATCTTCACATAAACTGATAATATTCTATTTTGTATTACAGTCTATATTTTATATTAAATTTCATTTAAATAATATAAATCCATTTTAATAGTAAACCAACTTCCTATTAAATAAGAATCCATAATAATAAAAAACTTGGTAATAGTCATAGGTATAACAAACTAACTACTAACCTATATATGTAAATAATAATAATTGTATTAACCATATGGTAACTAATTACAATTACACAACAATAAATATTATTCACTACACAATAAATAACCTAAAAAATAATTTAACAAATGTAAATAATAATCTCAAACATTCCTCCCTTATTTTTTACATGGGGAAATATTATCTTGTATTGCAATGTGTCACCTTTGCAAGTTCATGATCTAGATGATTTTATTTTTTAGGAAAGCCAAAAACCTCTGGAGTGGTTTTATAAGTGGTTTACTGATAACCATAATAGGATGGTTTTCCAAATGGCTTACCAAAAACCATACTACCAAAGGATGGTTTTCAAAATGGTTAACCAAAAACCATACTAAAAAAGGATGGTTTTCTAAGAACAACCAACAACCTACATATCATGATGTTGAAGTACTCTATCAACTCTCATCACTATCTTACTTCATGGGAAAATATAAATAAATCATGCTCACTTATTAAAATTATGAAAAATAATGTTTCTTCTATTTTTATTCACACTACAAAAAAATTAAACACACAACTAAAATAAAATTCCACCAAATCATATGGGCCCCACCATTGGTAACTGATGAGAGGAGTAGAAAGCCTCCTTCCTTAGTTTCCTCTTACCTCCTTCATGTCACTACTTATTCATTCTATTAGAAATTGAAGATCAATATTTTACACATTATTCTTATTGTATAACCCCCCCCCCCCCCCCCCCCACTTCACAATGTGAAACAACATTTTTCATAAGATATTAGATACCTGATAATGCATCATTTCATGAATAATTTATTTGACTCTTTTATCATAAACACAACTCTAAAATATAACATTCAACTCACTTTATTTCAAAAATAATATACCATTTGAATAAATAAAATGATTTGACTAATGTATATAAATATTTGAGTTTCAAAACTTCAAATACTCTTTTACTAGTCATTGTGGGAAAAAGTACCATAAAATCTTATACTGACTCATGTGTATATATTTTGGTCTCAATGACTCTTTCGACATATAGATGACCTTAGTCATTACTTTTGATGACATTAATAAAACCAAGTAGCCTAATTCTAACATTTAAATAACGTTATAAAGACTCAAAACAAATTGAATAATAACTAATTACTTCAAATAATATTGACGAAACAAGAAATTGAAATATCATGAGCTTATGAAAAATTTAAAAAATTGACTTGTGTTATTCAATGTGTTGGTTGAGATTGATAACTATGGTGAATTTTGAGCTCACTGAAATGTTGAGCTAGATAAGTGAGTATCTAGAGATGTAAACTTATACAATATAAAATGCCTCTACTATGTTTTTCTATGTGAATGATTTTTATGCTAAAATTTCACCATTAGATAGGTCAGGTGTTATCCATCATTAACACACTATAAAATGCCTTATCTTTAATACATATGCTCTTATACAAATTATTTTACCATGTCAAGGAAATTAAATATTTTCATATCTTGAATCGAATAAATCTAGATTGCTCCTCTCACACCTATCTCATGCTTTAAACATATTTGAGATCCCTACAAAATATTCATAGGCCATATGTTCTATCACAAGGCCATAATTTATTGCAAGTAGATACATAACATTACATATCTGGCATGATCATTTAGAAGTTGACTGCATTACATAGCATCATGTAGTAGAATTGAAAACATCACATAGTGCCATAATCAATGTAATAATGATAGTGATAGACTCTCATCATAGATGCATGTAAATGATCAACTCTGATACCAAATGATAACTCTGGGGTAGATTTCCATAATTTCAACATAGAATAAATATTCACACAAACTAATAATTTTCTATTCTCTATTACACATTGTATATTTTATATTACATTTCATTTGAACAATACATTGGCTATTATACAACCATTATAACATCAAACCAAATTCCTATTAAATATGAATCCATAATAACAAATAATCTAGTTATAGTCATAAGTATAACAAACTAACCAATAACCTATATACATAACAAATAATAACCATATTAACCATACACTAGATAATTATAATTACACAACACTAAATATTATTTAACACATGGTAAATAACCTGATAACTAATTTACTTAATGTAAATACTAATATCCAATAGGTAAATGGATTGACACTCTATGGAATATGGACAAATATTATGTATAATATTATTAAACAACAATATTTCAAAGCACCAATAGTCTGCCCAACCCTTTCTTAGTGTACCTTTTAAGGCATGCACTTAGAGAGATTGAAAAATAAGTTCCTACAAGAGATAAAGTGTTATTAAATGATAGAGTTTAAACATATTGTGTGTATTTATACTCCACATTATTCACATGGTGTATTTACATTTTTCATTTATACAATTGAATTAAATCTTATGACCAATATGGATGAGTATTATAATAAGTATTCACATGTTCATTGGTGATTTTTGTCTTACCCTTATTTGAATTTGTTTTTGTATCCTCTAATGATAAATATAAGTTATATGTACCAAGGATTTTAGGTGTATATATATCATGTGATATATGTTTAAGTGAACCAAATATAAGAATACACAAATTTTCGTCTTTCATATCATGAGGGAGTTCATCATCACTATCATAATAATATAAAACATTTCCATCTTGTGGTTAGGAATTTATCACTATAGATAGCTTAATTTTTTTATTTTCTTGTGATTTTGATAGCATTCCTTCCTCTTGTAGTGTAATTTGTTTTATATTCTTGTTCATATGCTCCTATATATGTATGTGGGATGTTAGTTATTTATGAATATCATGAGAGACATACTCTATTTTACTTGATTGACCTGTATTATAAGTAGTGATGCTCTTTATTAGAATAAATTATTTAGGTGGTACTATTTGAGGAACTACCAATTTGTTTGAATGTAACATTTTACAAATTTAAAGGGATCATCATCAATATACATAGCATATAATGTCCCATCATGTATGAATTTTAATTATCTATGTAATGTAGATGATATATATTCCACAATATGTATCCAAGGTCTACCTAAAATTAAGTTATAATGCAATGATTGAGACATTAATTGAAAAGTATCATGTACTATTTTTGGCCCCAATGTCACATCTAATATGATTTGACCACTAGGTGGGTTTTATGAATTATCAAATCCTTTGATATGTACATATTTTTTTTTAATAATATCTAGACTAATACCCATGTTTTGAAAAATATTATATACTACAAATATTTAAACCAAATCCATTATCAATGAGTACTTTCTTGATTTTCCTAATGTGAGTATTGACTTGTATGAATAAAGGCAAATATTAATCAATAATGTCCTTTGAGGGTAAATATTTATGGTCAAAATTTACAAGGTTGGTATTTTTTAATGATATTACATGATATACACAAAATAAGTTACTTAAATATCACTTAGTACCTAGGTTTCATGTAGGGATTCATATAAAATATCCTTGTAAATAGTTGATTGTTTCAAAAGTTCAAAAATTTATATCTTAACATGGGTATTAATTAATAGTTCAATCATATCATACTTTTTAGATTTGATAATGAGATTAGGATTAAGAAGAACCTATTATATATTAATAAGTGGTTTTATGGTTGATCACCTTTTTCTTTTTGTGTAGTGACAACATGGACCACAAAATATAATATAAGTTATGGGTGAAATATGGGAGTGGGATGGTAGCTATCACTTGAATAAGATTTAGGTGGAATAAATGGTTAAGAACATGCCTATTGGCACATAGTAAAAATAGATAAAGGTTAAATGGAATTTAACTAAGCATTATAAAGAGGTGTTAGATGCATATCTTGATATTTTTATTTATACCAATTTTTGGATTCCATTTAGGTATAATTTTGTTTAATGTCATCATGCATGAAATACAATAATAAATTATTATTGTGAGGTACTTGAAAAAATAAAATTTACAATATTTATGCATTTTTGTAAACATAATTTATTCCTTTGAAATTTGGAAATAATCTAAATTTTTCAATAATTTTTTTAACAATTTAGAAATATGGAAAAAAAACTAGAAAAAATGTAGGGCACACTAGGATTGTATAGGAAGACTCAGAGGTTAGGTTCACCAAAATTTTAACACTTTTTTTAAAAATTAATAGTTATGAAGAATATGATATTTAAGATAGAGATAAACCAATCCTAAAATTAATTTAGTTAAATAATGTAGTTTACAATATTCAATTTTATTATTGAATTACAAAAATATTAAATATAAAAATTACAATGTCAAACCATATTTTTAGTGCAAAATCATGAAAAAGAAACAATACTTAGGCTATCCAATGATTCAAAGATAAATTTGAAATGTACAAGTGTGTAAATGGTTGTTTGATGTGTAGGAAATAATCATCATATTTTGGTAATATTATTTTGGCTATTTAAACACTTGTGTTTCCCTATGGACACTTGTGTCTATGCTACTATCCAAATCCTAATGTTACTATTCCATATATAATGTTCAATGTATCAAGATGTGTTTTCATAAGTATTTTAGGATTTTTTATCACATTTTACTAGATGTATTTGGATTTTACACATAGTCTTTATATAACTCTTCTTAGATCAAACCATAGTTATCCATCTTAGATTAGGTTACCTTTCCAAAAAATGGGTTAGTGGGCTCATGGTGTTGAGCTAATTCCAAATGCCCCACTATAAATTAGTATTTTCTACATATATAATAGTACAAAAATTCCTCAACATTATGTAGTTATCCCCTATGTATGGGAATGTGTGTGCATAAGTGTTTAATATACTATACGAATATGCATGTAGTGATCTAGTTTGTAACTTGACAAGCATGGCTCATGGGATATCCTTTGAGTGATTTAGACATATATTATTACTATTCCATATGATTTATATGTGAATAGGAATGAATATGGTAGAATATTTTAATTATGCAATTAATTGATTGAGTATGAATAGGTGCATTATTGATAATTTCTAGATGTCCAACTGAATTGGCTTTAACTTATATTTATACAAGGTCTTTTGAAAATATCATCATGGAAAGGTTAATAAAATTCTTTGTCCAAGATATACAATTAAAAATATTTGAAAATATTATTTTTTTTAGGGTAAAGATAATAATATTGGATCCAAAATAGTAGCACTGAATGTTATTGTCTTGTCATGAATGAAACTATCCAAGATGGAGGAAAGTTGTTCAGCTTATGTAACTAATAGCAAAGGATACATATCAGATTTTAGGTGTTTTATGGTTATAGGTTATATATATAATCGTAATAATTAGTTTTGGAATAATAATTAAGCAATTAGACCTAGTGAGGTAGTGAGTGTGAACCCTTTGGCTGTAATGAAGTCAAACTGAAGGGTAGATCCTTGAGATATATTTGTCAAGTGTACAAGACCATTTTAACATATAAATATCTAATTAAACATATACAAAGATATTTAAATATAATGTTTATGTAAAATATATGTGAATCATAACCCCATAGGAAAATATAGGTATAGATATGATTAATGAAACACATAAGAGAGGTGCATCTAATGATGGTAGATATGTGTTTTTATACACATATATAGAAATTAAATAGTTCATAAGGTACATGAAGGTTTAATAACCCTATTTTAAATGTATAATTAATGCACATTTGTGTGTAAGATATAATCATGTGTATAGTAAAAACTTTAACTATAATGTTCCAAATTGTAAAATATGTGTAGGGTATATGTGCATATTAGTATAATAGTATAAGTCACATAGGTATTATGGATACTTAAAGTAATATATGTTGAATTATTATAAAGTATATCAATGTATACCTAGTTTTAATATAGTGTCATATGAAAAAATATTGTGTTACCCCAATTGGAAATATATATATGATAGGTTAAATGGTGAGAAGGGAGAATAATGTGCCACAATAGATGATCCATATAATAAATATGTATAAAATAATATAAATGAGATATGGATGTATGTTTCCTCAAATAATAAATCAAAATATGTCTCATGTAGATGATGTAGCTCTAAGAAGGCTAGGTATATAAATTGATCATAGTTGTAGTAGTATAAATAGGGATGGCATGGTACCAAGGTGTAATATATATGTGATTATTGATAAAAATGTATAATATTTAATCATCCATGTAAAGCTAACATCTATATTTTTATGTACACAAGCCAAATATAAATGATAGAAATGTATGTATGCTCTTTGTAAATTAGCTCTATATAGTACATGGTAAGCTATAAATATGTCATCATATGAATATACTCATTTAGATATGTGTGTGTATATTTTTTATGTACATAACCATATATAAAATTTATAGATACATCTCATTGAATCCAAGTATATTGTGATAATCATGCATAGAAAACATGAATATATAACCATCTAGTATATGTAGATAAGCATGATATATATCATATGACATAGATAATTTTTTTTAAAAACCATTTATGAATGATTTTTTTATATTTAAAATTTATATTGAAATCACACATGATTATGTGCAAGTTATGTTCCAATAATGATGTATCAATGTAACACTATATGTTGGAAATCATGAGTAGTGTATAAGATAGCTCAAAGTATAATGATATAGTCATGAATAGCCTAATGTAACACATCATGTCAAATACATAATATAATAGGTGAGTATAAATCAAAATCATAGAATGAGACAATCACCATGAATAGGGATACAATGCCAATAACACTTCCAAATAAGTGAGGGTCATATTGTAGATTTATCCTGTGTAATGAAACTCTTAATATGTAGTAACAATATCAAGTAGAATATGACTAGATATAAGGAGTCATAAAAATGTGTCAAAATTAAAAATAAGCAAGGGCTGTGATTTGAAATAGATAAAATGCAATACAAGAAAAATACAAGTTGTTATAGTAAGTGAAATGCTTTATATATATATATATATATATATATATATATATATATATATATATATATATATGAAAAAGCCCATATTATGTTGTGTGAAGTACTAACCCATATATTGTAGGTCATAAATACCATTTGAGTATGTATCATCATGTATTAGGTCATAATTTTCATAATCAAAGTCTTGAGTGCATTGATATTTGTCAATTTTCTTGAATTGTTTTGATTTTGAAACATCCTTATGAGGTTGATTTTATTTGTTAACAATACCCTTTCCTAGGGAAGTTTGGTAGTCAAGCATGATCTTGTTTTGATCAATGAGATGTTGAATTTTATCCTTTAATGTAATGCATCAATTTTTCAAATAACCTATAAGAGTATGATAATAAAAATAATGGTTATGTATTGTAATATTTTGACCTATATATTTGATTTATTTCTTGAATAGAAGGTATATTAATCTTTAGTATAATGTATCAAATTTTGAAATATTTTTTGGGTTGACTTGTGATAGGTATTATTGTATGTGTTTTTTTATTTCTTAACTCTTTTAGTATATTTTCTCATGGTAGTCACACAAGAATTATAAATGTTTGAATCCTGAAAAGGATCGATAAGTAAATTAGGCCAAACTAATACTTCTTCTAAAAGGCTAGTATCCATATTACCAAGATAATATAATTATTTTCAAGTTGCTCAAATTATATTTTTTTTATAGGTTTTATATGAATATTAATGATGATATTTTGTCTTTTAATACACATTGTTTATAAATAAAAGAGTGCATATGAAAATGAATTATAAATATGTAATCATGCATATCCTAATTTATAGATTGTTTAAGATATTGCATTATCTCATATGTTTTTCTTGGTCTAGTTTTGGTAATGAATTTATCTTGTAATGCCCTTCTAAGAATAAAAATGAATATATGGATCCACTAAGTAAAGGAAAGAATCAATCTAAGGCCTCACTAATCAATGCAATATGAAACAACTTAAGTAGTATTAAATCATGATCCTCATATTTGTATATAGATAAAAATATTATATAAAGGTGCACTTGAGGGTCCCCATGACCATAATTCATGAGGAAAATGCATTTTAAGTAAATGTTTTAATATGGGATGGGAAGGCACAATATTATTCATAACCCTCACATTTTAATCCTCTTAATGAAGTGAAATATTACATGTTTTATCATGTGTAGGAATGGTAGTAATTTAAACAAGATCATTCAAAGGTTTAGTATTATATTTAATAGTGGTAATAGGAACACTATTTATTATGGATGTATGATTAGAACAGTCATAAAAAAAAATATAGATGGAGGAACACAAGTACAAAATCCAAAGGCATCTAGATGATAAAAAATTATATTATGTACTTATTTAACCACATGTATCACTTCATCAACAATATTAGAGTTTGTAAGAAAATTTGATCTAATAGTTTGCAACATAAATTTATTCATTCATTCATCATTTGAAATATTCACTTTTTGAAATTTATAATCCAACATAGATAAGTTAATTTTGAAAAATTACTCATATAAACCATGATTAATGCTAAGCAAAGCAAAACACAAAGGATGTGAATCCCTAAAAGTGGAGTTAGAGAATGGAATCCTAAAATTATAATTTAATATGAATTCAAAAAAACCCAATGGGTAAAAATGTATAAAACCTATGTTGAATGTAATAATGCTAGTTTCACTAACCCTATTCAAGATACAATGTAATTATATTCAAATGTTTTTAAAATAATGAAAAATGACTAATTTTATGATAAATAAATCAAAAAAAGAATTTAGACCTAGCATTATGTGTTAAAAAAATAAAAATACAAAATAAAAATGTTAAATAAAATGTTTATACTTGAAATATAAATAAATGCGAATAAATATCTACACATATTATGTATTTCTAATTTCTGGTGGCAAGTTTGGATTTTGAAGGCATGCATGAACCTTATATGAAATAAAGAGCTATAAAATCACATAAAAATGAATGATTCATATGCCATTTTTTACCAATACATTATTGAAGATAACTATAATAAACCACTATTTGTGTCCTCTCTCCATACCAAATAAATTCTAGGGTTTTATAAAATTTTACAACTCCTCACAATTGAATGATCTGTGTGTCTATAATAACACTTTGTAGGTTTGATGGAAATATTTTCTAATTTTATATTCAATTCTATTGACCTATCTTACTCTAGTCACTAAAATTAAATTTAATGATAAAATAATTCACTTGTGACCACTCCTTATACACACTTATCCTATGCTCAGTTCCATCATTCTAAACCACTATTATTATGTTTTTTATGGATTTTATTCTCATAATTAATAAATTATTATACTTGATATTCCTATTCCTGATTTAATGTATATTAACATAGCTATTAGACTGATCCACACCTCTAATTTAGATATCTTTGCTTATAAAATAAGGCATCTTATTAAAGTAATCCGGTCACTAACAGAGTCTAAAGTCACTAGTTTCATCCTCCCAAAAAAAATGTCTAATTTATAAAATTAAAATTCACCTAATTGGTCATCTTGCATATTTCAGAAGTCCCATTTGATGGAATTTTAAAAAGGCCACTATATAAGCACTTTTTTCATTCATTTGTTCACTAGTTGGGAAGAGGATTCCATATATTAAACACTAAAATTATTCTAAATAAAAAATGAGAAGAAAGCACCTATTCTTCCAAGTTCTTAGTTCATAAATCCAAATTATCCTTGAAATAATTTTGAATACACCTCCAAATTCACAATTCATTGTTGAAGCACATAGTTACACTAAGATTGCACCAACATATAATTATACACCAATATTTCACACACATCATTGCAACATGGAAAAACTACATGGAGTTTGACCCCTCTTTAGATTATTGGTATATAGGTAATGCTCAACATAGGAGGTTTTAAGGTTAAGATTTTTTTTAGAAACTAACCACTTGTTCCCCATTTATTGCATTTGTCTTTATTATCTATTGAGATATGGTTCTGAGTGAAGAATAAGGTACACATAAGCTTCTATAATGAATCGAGTGACATCGATATCACACATAGGACCTATAAGAAAAGGTGCACTAAATTAAAATTACAAAGAAGTAAAAAAAGCCTACCAGATCTAAGTTTACCTTATAGATAATAGTGTAGGTATTCCTCATTTAAATAACATGGTGTTGTCCCAAATTCAAATAAATCCTATTTCTTGATTCACATTGACCTCACATAGTAACAAATTTGATCACATAATCTTTATTACAGTCCTTTAGATATGAGTTCTAACTAAGTTATTTATCTATAATACTTCCCCCTTTAACATCTTTTTCATAAATAATAAGTTCTAAATTGGTCTTGTGTGATTTATTGTATATTTTATGCATTATGATTTTCCTCAGTAGTTTGTCATAATTAGATCAATATTTTATTAATTTACTAATTTTTATAAAACATATTTGTGAAAAATTCTATTGATTGAATATTTAAAACCCTAATTATCCATGTTGATATCATTTATCTCTTTTTTTTTTATTTTTTCTATTTGTTGTGTTGGGTTATTTAGATTTAATAAACTCTTTATAAACAAAAATCTTGCAAGTTTCTATTTCATAATTTGTACAATATAAAAAATTTATTTGTACTTCTCTTAGAAGAAGTGTTATATCAAGTGGTACCCAATTTTAGAATACTCATATTTATTTTAATAAGGAATATAAGATGGATAATAAAAAGGGTATATAAGTAAATTTAGATAATATTGAACAAGCTAAAAATGTAAAAGTGCATGACAATACATCAAAGCATGAGCAATACAATTAGAATAACATCAACTCTCAATATAAGCATCAATCTATTCTTACAACTCTTAATGATGAATTTCCAAAGCCTAATAGAGTGAAATTTATTAATAATCTTCAACAACTAATTTTTTAGCAAGCTTAGGATTATCACGAGATCTTACAAAATATATTAGAAATAAAAAGTGCAAGCATTTATCAATCATCTAAGATATCTATTACTATGGGTTCCTTGAATTTCTCTACATCACTCAATACAAATTTTATACTAACATATACCATGTTGGAGTAGTCACATAATTTAACATTTAAGTCAAATTCATACACTTGTGACCATGTTTTTGACACACTTATCTCATGACTTATCCTAGGTCCTTTTAACCACTTTTATTCACTTTACACATTGTGACCCACCCTTAAAAAAATTAAATTCACCCAATGACACATTTATCTAGCTTACTCAGTATCATATGTTGAAACCCATAGTGATTCATAACTTTTACTTAGACATTTCCACCTTTTGGACAAGAGTGTCCCATTTAGACTGCAATGCACCCCACTATTGTCCACATCCTTGGATGTTGTTCTCCTACCAAATAAAAACTATTTTATGAAATTAAAAGTCATGTAAAGTTAAACCAATGAGTTTTAATAATACCCACACAAAGGAATTCCAAAATTACCACTATATAAACACATTCCATGTCTTTTTTCACACAATAGGATTTTACACAGAAAAAATCTAGAATTATAATTTCAAATTAGGATTAAACTCCCTATTTATCCAAATTATAATTACATATAACCATATTATCCATGAAAAAAAATATGACTACATATTGAATATCACAAGTCATAGTTGAAGCACATAATCACACCATAATCACACCAACATCTAGCATATTGCACCAATTTCACACACACCACTATAACATGGGATAACTAAAAGGAATTTAATCCCTCTTTGGAGTATTTATATGTAGGTATCACTCAACATAGGGGTGTTGAGGTCTCACACAACTGAAAACATATGACCCTTTTTTATTCAATGATTTGTATTGGTATTATTTCCTATTGAGATAGGGTTTTGAGTGTAAAATTGGTTACAAAGTGGTCACCAAATCAAATTAGAAGCTCATACATAGTATTTAGAATAAAATGGTGAAGGTACACAAAACCTAGAAACCTTATCATTTTCATATATTAACACTCTAATATGACTAAAACACACCCTACCCTATTTAGTTACAATGATCCTATCTGGAGACTCTTCCAATTCTTATTTCCAATTAAACATAGTCAACATAGTTATCCCTCTCAATATAAGATTCTAAAATATCCTAAAACCCATAGTGATTCATAAATTTTAATTAGATATTTCTACCTTTTGGAAAAGAGTGTCCCATTTGGACTGCAATGCACCCCACTATTGTCCACCTCCCTAGATATTGTCCTCCTACCAAATAATAACTATTTATGAAATTGAAAGGCATGTAAAGGTAAACCAATAAATTTTAATAATACCCACACAAAGGAATTCCAAAACTACCACCGTATAAACACATCCCAAGTCATTTTTCACATAATAGGATTCTATATAGAAAAACTCTAGAATAATAATTTCACATTAGGAGTAAAATCCCTATTTATCCAAATTATAATTACATATAATCATATTCTCCATGAAAAAAAATATGAATACATATTGAATATCACAAGTCATAGTTGAAGCACATAATCACACCATAATCACACCAACATCTAGCATATTGCACCAATTTCACACACACCACTGTAACATGGGATAACTAAAAGGAATTTGATCCCTCTTTGGAGTATTTATATGTAGGTATCACTCAACATAGGGGTGTTGAGGTCTCACACAACTAAAACATATGACCCTTTTTAATTCAATGATTTATATTGGTATTATTTCCTATTGAGATAGGGTTTTGAGTGTAAAATTGGTTACAAAGTGGTCACCAAATCAAATTAGAAGCTCATACATATTATTTAGAATAAAATGGTGAAGGTACACAAAACCTAGAAACCTTGTCATTTTTAGATATTAACACTCTAATATGACTAAAACACACCCTACCCTATTTAGTTATAATGATCCTATCTGGAGACTCTTCCAGATGTTATTTCCAATAAAACATAGTCAACATAGTTATCCCTCTCAATCTTAGATCCTGAAACATCTTGCATCTCATTTTTTAGTAAAGTCTTATATTTATCTCTTGAATGTTCATTATTTAATAAGTTTATATATTTATCATATTTTCAAATTAGGTGTGTCATTTATTACAAATTTTTATCAATATTTTTTTCACATTACTTTATCTAATTAGGGTGATGTATCTCCTAGTTTATAAATTTTGATCAAACATATTAGTGAACTCAACCTATTGCTTTAGTATTACAAAACCCTTACCATAGATGTTGTTAGAGTTTATTTATAGTTGTTGTTTCCTATTTTTATTTTAGAGTTTTTTAGATTTGATAAAATATTTAATACGAAAAATATTTAAATTCTTTTTTTATCTCATATTCCCTATATTAAAGTTATTTTTATTCCTCTTAGACAAATTTATAGATTAAGTGGTATCCTAAGTTCTCACACTAAAATTAATTTTGTTAAGGTACATAACATGGATAATAATAAGGTTATGTTAGATGATTTAAATGATAATGAACACACTAATCATGCATACATTCCTGATAATAATTTAGAGCATGAAAAATATAGTAAAGATAACATTGGTCCTCATAATGGATGTCAAGATGAAATTCCACCTATAAGTGGGGAATAAGTGATAGTCAACAAAGAGGAAGTTATTAATATAATTTGAGAGATTCCATGTGAAACCTATAAATAATTATATTAATCTAAAAACTCTTTTTGATGTCAAGAGTGTAAGCATGCCGTAATCATCTCACGCTTCTAATCTTATGGCCATTATGGATATAAATTATATACCATCATTCACTATGGGGGAAGCCCAAGGGAGTCAATAGATTAATATGACAAGTCCTACTCAGATGTTGGGAACACAATCCATGAATAATAAAAATTATTTTCCTCTTAATGTATAGTTCATTATGTATGAGCTTCATACTTTGAAAGCTAAGGTGCCACATTTGGATAAATGTGCTTCAAAACCAAATCAGGATCATGACTCATTATTTACTACATAATCCAATGACACCCTATATAATAGTAAATCATCTACCTATAATTTTTATAGAACCAAAACTTAAAATATATGTGTCCAATGACATATTATTAACTAAGTTATTTCCAAGAAGTTTAAATTAATATGCTTTTCAATGGTTTTAAGACTTAACTAATAAATAAATACATGAATTAAACCCATTTTATGATATGTCTTATCACACTTCTTGATCAATATCAATGATAAAGTCTCATATGCTTAGATTTCTCAACTCAAATAAAAATCTAATGAGCCTTTGGAATAATATGTCTTAAATAGCAAGACAATGCTATCTAAGATGAAAAACCCAATGGTAGATGAATAAATCCATGATATATTCAAATAGACTTTTCTTCTAACCCTCCATTAATCAATTATGTTCAAGAATATCCCTTCATCCAAATGTTTATCCCATACATTAAAGGAAAGACAAATCAAGATTTTGACAATGAATAAGCTCAAGCATGTAACCAACACTAATTCAAATTAAAATATTGAAAATAAACCTCTATATACAACAAGGTTGATATAAAATAAGAATGATCAAAAGAAAATAATAAATGTAGTTTTAGAACCAATTCTATCCAATTTATTATCATCTCTTCCAAGAATAAAATTTATTAATCTACTATAAGATCCATCTAAGGATCTAAGATTTTTTTTAGAATGTAATGTCATATCTCTCCCTCCTATTAAAGAGGTTGATGTGAATTAGCCTCTTCCAAAAAATTTTGATCAAAATGAATTTCTATTTTATCTCAGGTGACCAAGCCATACTATGAATAGATGCATCCATTTAAGGCACAAAATTCAAGATTTTATAGATACAAACATCATTGATGTGTGAAAACCTATAAAAAGCCCAAAATCACAATCGAGTGAAAGTAAAGAAATGAAAATATTCAATGATCCTTTTCCTAAGCACATAAATAATGAGAAAAAAAATTATTTCAGGGAGTGTATTATGTATATAATGTACACCCTCCTCTAGTATTTTTCAATTTTTGGGTAGAGGTATCATACCCTTTGAATGACATATTGGTATCTATCATACTTTAGTACCTCTTAGACCTCTCATGATATTTTTAGATCATGAGATAGTAGATGATGACTCATATTTGCATTCTTTAGTCATTAAAGAATACATTGATCACCAACCTATCCAATGTTATGGTAGATAATTGTTACATCATGTCCTATTCCTTAAAAAACATTTATATTTTTTAAATGAATGGTTAAACTATTTATTTGTTAGACTGATGATTTTCATTATATAATAAGATATATGCTACCAAGATTAATTATTTAGATTATTGTTTTGATATGTTGTTGAAATTTATTATTCATAGTTTTGTTTTGTTACCATTATAATTGAGTACATATTATAATTATATATATCTGAATATGCAACATTATTGTTATTTTTGAAATTATATGCTAAACTAATTTTTATTTGAAATTGTGTTGAATATACAACAAGTCATTAATGTATTTACATTATTAGTAACTAACCCTTTAATGGGTGAGGTATATGCAGGATAATTTACCCCTCACAATAAATTTTAGAGGGATATAATCATAGGGGATAGGTTAGAATATTGCATTAGTTGGGTCTTGAGATAAAAAATAGAACATACACAGACACTCATAATTTCTTGAGTAATTATTGGTTGCATGTTTTTTTCTATTTAATGCATGTTATTTACCTTAGTTTTGAGAAAATTGTGATGTATTATTCTAATATTTTGGCCTATGCATCTTGGTATTATATGTGAGAGTGAATTTAGTTTTGGTTACATAATATTATTCTTTTAAGTTTGCATATTCCATATCTTGAGTCATTTGAATATTTTTATTGTTTGCGTATTATCATTCTTGAGTTACATAAATAAATAAATACTCTTTATATATTTTGATGTGGGTTTTATTCACACTAGGTAACATTATGAGGTAGCCTCTAACATTTTAGGATATATGAATTAAGAATCACTACAAGGCACGAGTTGTAGGGTATTAGGTTTTATAAACAATTTGTTGTTGGAAAAGTGGTGAGCGAAGTAGTTTGTTTAACATGAATGGGTTAGATATGGATGGATATAAACATATTTGATATGGGTGGATTGATTATGGATATAACATAAGGTAAGTAAGACCAAAATAAACTCAAAAAAAGAGAGAAAGGTAAGGTAAAAAATAAGGCTTATGGATCAAATAAAATGAAACCTTTATAAGCCAAAACTTGAACTAAAGGTTGGATAAGTAATCATAAATAAATGTTTGTTGTGAGATGTTATAATCACACCAACAATCAATCATATTTATAAGTCAAAGGTAATAAGAACATATTAAACTTAAGCATATATAATCAAAGGTTATCGTATTTGCAAGATTGTGTTTACACATCTACAAGGGGGTATTATGATTAATACACAAAAGGAATTAAAATTAGTAATAATACAATATGATAACTATAATGAAAATACAACTCCTTCACAACTAAAAGACTAAGATACCAGAATGATAGAATTTAAAAAATCCAAAATTTTGGAGAAGAATCAATATTTATACATCAAAACCGATTGTAGAACTTTCCTTAGAATTTATTATTAATAAAAATAGACAAAATTATCCTCTTTTTTGGATTGGGAAGATAAAAATATATATAAGCTTGGGATGGGGAGTCATCATCTCTCAATCAAAGTATAAAATTACATATATAGAAATAAAAGGATGTGTCAATTCTCATGTAAAGTATGCATGTATAATGGTGTTTCCTTAGGATTGAATTATTCAATTAAATACATTATATACATGATAAATAAATTAGGAACTAATAATTATAACTTAGTTGAACCATGTAAATACATACATATTTAAAGGGGTATTGATGTGACATCAATAGAAAAAGAAAATGATGGGATAATAGTTGTATAAATTGAAGTAGATGAAATTGTTGTAGTAAATTGAATTATAGCTAGAATAGATACTATCACTATAGATACACTAGAAGTTATCACCAATGTAGTTATGGCAGTGAGTATCATAAGTAGCATATATGTTGGCCTTGTATGTTTTTCACTAGTTTATATATTAGAGACTCGGTACTTGAAGAGATGAATATGGTGCCCCTACTACTAAAGTTAATTGCTTTACTACCTCCATTTGTAAATATAAAGCACGGATATCTTGTAAGTCAATCTCAATAACTTCAAAGTCAAGTAAAGGCCTCTTGAAAAATTATGGGATCTTTTCTATCAAATTATTATGTGTGACTAATGTATATTTGACCTCCAAATAAAATTTCTCAATTCTTATGATTCTATCCCTAGAAAGATTCACTAGTTACATAATTTCATCATTGGTTATATAGATTATGCCTTCAATTTTAGCTTGAAAGTTATTATATATAACTCAAAAAATATTATCAAAAATTGGATTGGGAACTAATTTCCAAAAGAAGAGTTCTTAGCTTAGTAACTCTCATATCTTTAAAAATGGAGATTGCTTCTCTTTATTTATTCATAAATTATTGCACCATAGTTCACATCTATTGTTGTTAGTCAAGCAAGCCATCTCTTTTAGTAGAAACATAATTTTGGGCCCATGTATCTTATATTGATATTATTAGATTTAAATGGGTATGCACCTTATTTATATTCATCTAGATTAATATGTGAATCTTAACCTATATATCCTTTATTAAACAATTGAATTAGGCCCAACACTTAGGCTTCGATGTAGTCTTAGCAAACCTTATGAAATGAATGGTGTCATATAGGTTTTTAACTTCCCATGTAAGTTATCTATTATATTCTTAGGATCATGAATGGTTTTACTTTATTTTAAACTTTGTATAGATTGGTCATAGCTTTAAAACATTTATTTGATTACTCTTCTAGTATTATCCACTAAACTATAAGGGTCCTCCTTATATCTATGTAGGTCTAAAGGATTTAATTTTCTTATATTTTTTATAGAGAATATGTATTATCTCTAATCCAAATTGACATGTTCTCCTTATATAACCATAATATTTATTTTAATCTTCATCAAGGTATTAGTTTGTATATAAAAGTGGAACTTGATTGTTGGTTGCTTAGTATTTAAGGTCCTACTTTCCTTCTTCCTCTTCTTGTAGTTTTTTAATTCATGGAGGAATTATCAACACAACCTTATTCTCCATTTATTAGCTAACCATAATAATTTAAAAATAAATCTCTATAGGATGCATCCCTATAGGACAACATGCACCTAATGCAAGAAAAGGAGGTATATCCTTCCTCCATCCAGTAACCTACTTTTGTGATGATGTATCAATAATGTATTTAATATTCAAATTTATCTTATGCACTAAATCAGAGGGGAATATTCTTAAGCAGCTTAGCCAATGGTCATTTCCAATTATGTATACAACCTAAGGGGTGTGGCCTATGTAAAAAAATGGAGTTGGACACCAGGCTTTAAAAATGTAATCTCATTAATGTTTAGGATATTTAGGACTTATTACACTAAAGAATGATAGGTAATTGGGGTGTTAATTAGATTTTGTAAGTAACCTATAACTAATGTATCTACAATAGCGGTAGTAATATCAATAGTAGAATGACCCATAGTGTAAAATGGACCATACTAGATAAAATTGTCATTATAATTATACCTTGGGAGTTTGAAGAGGAAACAATATGTAGATTAGCCTCTTGTTAATCCAAATGATAAAACATAAAGAAAAAAAATTCACTAAGACTAAACCCTCTTTCCTAAGAACTAGGGGGAACATGACATAACAATAAAGAGCACAAAATAGACACAATAATAACAACTTTTTCTTACCTCCCTTATAACGTTTGATGCTTATGTGTTAGGATAAGAATGTTCATGCTCGGCCTATGATGATTGTTGTCTTTTATCAATTCTCTTCCAAGATGGTGACATCTCTTCAATATTCACTTTTGGCTTGGTGTGAATATTGTCATAAATTAGGAATTATAACACTATTCTCAAAGGCTTCAAGAAGGTATTCCATTAGAATAACCATACACACAAAATATTTTTAATAATGGTGTGGGAACTTGTATTTATATCTCAAAGAAATAAATATAAAAATTGGTATGTTAGGTTAAATTATAACTTGGGTTGATTCTAAATTAACCTAAGTTGAGTCAGTCTAACTCTTGGTGGGTTTAAGGCATTCATGAAATATTGACACCTTAGTTTTAGATATTTGTGAAGTATGACAACTCACTTTAAATATTTGTGAGGTATGAGTCACATTTTTGAATATTTATGAGATAATAAACAAATTTATTAGCTCATTTAACTCTTTGAATTCATTTTTTTGCTAAAATCCCCTTTTTAGTAAATAAAATTCACTAATTTGATTTAGAATTTTTGTTTAGGAAAGTAAATTAGGATTTGGAATATAATTAGTCTTTATTACTAATTTTTAGGTTTTATAAATTATTTTAAATTCCATTAATTAATATCTTGACATGCTAAAAGTACCAAATTACTAGGTCATAATTTAACTAGGGTTAGAACTAAATTAAGTTAGTGATGTATAGAAGATAATACAACAAATAAGCTAGCCTCATCACGTTTATATGTAATTAAATCTCATATACAAATTAAATTGGGTAATTCAAGTGATTAATAGTCTTAAAATGTGTCTATTTCTATAAATTTAATTGAATTCTAGTTTAGGCATGACATGGCCAAACTTGAGTGTCTACAGTTTGCCCCTATTTGAGAAGGCATTGGGAGACACATGCATAGTAACATATTTTCATAGAATGAAAAAGTAATTAATTTTAATGGTTTATGTCCCAAAGGATTGTTGATAATCATTTGATTCCCCCTCAAGGGAGTGGGAAACAAAATGGAATCATTGAATGTTCCTTCAAAATAAAGAAAATGACATGATCTAAATGGTAATTTGTGTGGGATTACTAAATTTCCCATGGTCCCATAGAGCATTCCATTATGTACCTTAGGAGTTAAAATAGGAAAAAACATGTAAATTAGTATATTATTAGTATAAATGATAAAACATCAAGAATAACAATTCACTAAGACTAAACCCTCTTACTTGAAAAATAGGGGGAACATAACACAATAATTAGGAGCACAAAATAGAGATGAAGACAATATAATTTTCTTACCTCCATTGTGGTATTTTATGATTAATTTTTGGCATAAGAATTTTCATGCTCATATTGGTACAATTTTAGTCTCTTATCAATGCTCTTATAAGGTGGTATCATCTCTTCAATAGTCACTTGTGGCTTAGTGTGAAGCTTGGCATAAATTGGGCATTATAAAACTACTCTGAAAGGATTCAAGAAGGTATTCCAGTATAATGAACTTACACACAAAATTTTATTAAATAATGGTGTGGGAACATGTATTTATAGTGAAAATAACTAATTATATCCTTAGGTAAGTTAGGTTAAATTCTAACTTGGGTTGAGTCTAAATTAACCTAGGTTGAGTAAGTCTAATTCTAGGTGGGTTTAAAGCACTCAAGAAATCTTGACACCTAAATTTTAGTTATTTTTAAGGCATGACAACTCACTTTATATATTTATGAGGTGCGAGTCATATTTTTGAATATTTATGAGATGATAAATCACTTTATTAGCTCATTTGACTCTTTGACTTCATTTTTGGCTAAAATTCCTTCTTTAGTAAATGAAATTCACTAATTTGATTTGGAGATTTTGTTTAGAAAATTTAATTAGGACTTGAAATATAATTAGTCTTGATTATTTATTTTTAACTTTTGGAAATTATTTTAAATGTCATGAATTAATAGCTTGACATACCAAAAGTGCCAAATTATTAGGTCATAATTTGCCTAAGGTTATAACTAAACCAGGTTAGTGATAAAAATAGGATAATACACCAAATAATATAGCCTCATAATTTTTATAATAAATTAAATCCCATGCATGGATAAAAATGGGCAATTCAAATGATTTATAGGCTTAAAATGTGTTATTTTCTAGAAATTGAACTAAATTTTGGTTTAGGTACAAAAGTGGCCAAAATTGAGTTTCCATAGTAATTACTTGAGGCTTATTTGTTTATCTCAAATAATATATAAAATGAGTATTATATATCATACTAATTTTATTAGTATAAATTGAGGAAGTCATCAAAAAATGAGGGATTATTGTACTTACAATCTAAGAGTAGATAACTAGGATAATAGTTGTAATTATCACCACTATAGCCTAAGATGGAGAGTAGGGAGTGTATTTAATGATGTCCTATGTGTTGAGGTTTAAAATTTTTAATCTACATCCCATTTTACATCTTCTTATTTATCTAACAATAATTTTCTAGCCACTGATCTAATATCTCTTTGATCAACTCTTGAGATTCACTCGATATCTTAGTTATTTTGGATTGATTAGTTTCTTTAGTTATCATTTCATATTATTCATATATTTTGGTTATCTCACTAAAATATTTTGTTTCCTCAATGTTATTCCTAGATACCCATTTTTTTATTTATCCATATTTTGTCTTATTCTTCATTATCATAAATTCTAACATGGTTTGATCTTTGTCCGCCCTTTATTTCATCCTCCCTTTTTCTAGGAACTTCTACCTATTTCCATTATATTTAAACCTTTTGGGTGAGATAGGAAAAGTATAAGGCTTACTTTTATAGGTAATTATAAGTTTAGGATTAGTAGGGGCTATCCCTATATAAGTTGGAGTGGGAGATGAAGAGATTTTAGTAATAACATATGGTAATGAAATGGGGGGAGTAGTGACCACCAGAGGAAAAGTGGGTGGTGAATGTGGTTTCCCAATAAATTGAGGCATTACTATTTGTGATGTTGTTACCATATGGGGTGGAATAAGAGGAGAAATAATGGAAACATGAGACATGAAAATAGTAAGACTTTCTTGTTGAGCTATATTCATGAGAGATAGTGGTAATATAGAAATTATCCTAGCTATTTTACTAGGACTTGCAGGTATTTCCTTACTATCTATGTGTTGAGGAGAAGAAAAATCAACTATGTATGTAGGGGAGCTTAGAGTATTTTCAAATCTTCATAAAACATCTACTTACCTATATGGTCTAGATTGATCTTGTATGTCTACTTCTATTTGAGGAGGAGGTCCATGAATAGGTTTATAAATCCATTATTAATTTTCAATCCACTTGGAATATTCTTTAGTAATTATAGGAAAATATTTGATCCTTTATGATATAATCATTGACATGTTTACCCTTCACATTCTGATAACAACCTCAGTGTCATCCTATGAATTTATTAACACACGGTCATGACTATAGGACTAGACACCATAGTTGATTATCACCTTCCTTTCATATCTCTTGATATGTTCATTGACATTATTTATGGGGTCCTAATGTCCAAATGGAATCCATTTCAATTAATTATGCATACTTATTCTTCTAAAAGATAGAAAGTGTTCCCACCTTATGTATTATATTTAGCCAATGATGAGAGGTGTTTGGTGGATAGATGCTTGTTTATCTCTTCATAACTCAACATCAACACTATTAGTGAATTTATTATTAATTTATTAATTAGCCAAATTTTTAGGCACAAGTTGGGGTAAGTAAAAATGGTGTGCCTTGGTACCTTATATAATGATTATATTGCACTTAGGATAAAACCAATAGTCACCCATTTTTTAAATAGTATTATTCATGTTATGTGATAGCTTAGGCATGTTTTTATCATATATGACCTTGTACACCATAAGGTAAAAGGTTTATGTTAACCTTTTAATTTTATTTCTAAATATATGTACATGGAGGACAATGAATTCATCACAAATACTATTCTTTGGGTATTCTATGGATGGTTACTAGGTTTTTTCATATGTTGAAAACACCATCACATTAACAACATCTACCATATATGATATCATATAGAATTTTCCATCTAGTAAGTTCCTATATTTATGATTCATATAATCAAATTGAAGCTAATTATCTCTCCCAAGGTTATGATTTTGTTAGATGTCAGGATAATACACAACAATGAGACCAATATCTCATTGACATAAGAAATGGTTGAGAAACCATATATTTTGTTTATTAGGTCCATGATAATTATTACCCTTGGTCTAAAGATAATAAAATGAATAGTAAAATTAGGGCCCTAAATCAAAAATCTATTTGGGTTGTTAGCCCATTATTTCAACTTACTACGGATGTTGTTGGTCAGGAGCCATGAATTAACCATGTCTTGCATAAATGTCATTTATAGAGATGAATCCTATAGTATATTTCAAAATCATTTCCACTTATATATGCTTCTAGAGTTTTACTAAGTCTAAAATGTGATATTTTCAGAGAGATTATTCCTATTTATAAGTAATAAAATAATAGGTCAATGTAGGGCATTACCTTTAGTTTGGCTATTGCATTATGTAGACTGACCACTTGTATTACCAACAAGTCATCCTTATACCTCTATGTGAAAATTGAAATATGTTCCTCATCCTTATATGGATAAATTAAATCAACCTCATCAAAAATAGTAGAGTGATGCTTGAAATCATGGTTAATAGATGCTAAATGAAATGATGTATCAGTTCATATAGTTAGTCATATAATCAAATATGTGGAAGGAGATGTAGTGTGATATGAATAGACCATTGAAGGTCTACATGAAAATGTTTTATTCTATGAAGAGTGATCCACACCATGGTTATTATGAAAAAGCGTGTGGGGGATAACTAAGTTTTGTTTGTGTAGAGAGAATGGACTATGCTAATTCAAAAAGTAATAACTAAACACGTGTAATGGAATAAAAAGTCTTGCTTGTAGGATATGCAAATTATATTCATTAATAGAGAATAGGAAAAATAGGTACAATGTAATACATTTCATGTTTTAGCGAGTAGATACATAGATCATGATATCTACGTTATTATTGTGTGGAACATAACCCATTGGCTAGATGTGTATGTTACATACTTACATAGTTAGAATACAAGAGCAGTTACAACCATTGTTAGTTACTAAGAATATAGTTGCATCAGTTCATCTTCTAGGATGGATGATGGTTGGTAAACCTCTTGAAACACATGGCTGAGGTAAGGCAACACCCCACTACATCATTTCACTTTTCCAAAAATGTAATAAAAATAAAGAGGCATCCCATTCATGATAGTGATCATCAATGGGATAAGTCATGATAGGATATTTAGTGGAATTTAGTTATAATATCATAAGTGTGATGGTGGTATTAATTTTAATAATCAATGTGCATAAATATAATGAGTACCTTCCAAATAAAAACAACTTCAAACATTTCACAATAGCCATTTGACACCACTCAATAACTAAACTACCACCCTACATATTACTTTACAAAAACTCAGTTTAATAAAAACCTATCTTTTATCCTTTTAATTATCTACTTAATTGGAATAATGGGTTATAAAAAATTGAGCTTGATTCTGTTCAACTATTACTATAACATGAGGTTATTGCATAGATATTAATAGCCACATGGTGGATGCCATTTTTAGATGAATTTGAGGGATATAATGAGAAAGTTTTATAGGAATTAATGAAAACCCTCCAAAATGATCATTCCAAGGTACATGACATCATAATAAATGTAACCTCAAATGTCTTGAGTGAACTCTTTGGTATTTAAGAGAATGGTGAACACTTTGCACATAAGTTTAGAATTTAGTTATTCCACAAATAATGTCAACCTTCCTTGAATTTATTTATAATGGAAAAGGAGAATGTAAAGGGATAAAAAGGGATAATTTACCAAAACCTTGGAAAAATATCTCCTTGTGGATTATGAACTTCTTTACATGTGATGTATAGTTAGGAATTATTTTGGGGGCCTACATGAAGATGATAAATCACCTAAGGTATGGTAGATAAAAAATTCTATTTAATAAATCTTCTCCATTCTCTATATTTTTCCATTCAAGTAATGACTGATAAATATGTGTAAGGAATTAAACCCTTCAAATACCATGGGGTAATTTAATTGATTTGAAAACATAACTTCCTAAAAAAATTTGGATGAGAGGAGGGATGGAAATAATTATTGGAAAACAAGCACAAAATGATGAAACAAGGGTTAATACTCTAAATTGATACTAAAATATCTTCTCAGGATCCACACATCAAATGAAGGAAACATGATTAAAAACCTACTTTGAATCCAAATGTTCAAAGAAACAATAAAAACTCATAATATTTAGAAGCCATTAACATTATAAAATTAGAGTTAATATTTATAATAATAACTAGATAAAAATGAACTCCAAATATAATTTTTCTCAAAGCAAAGGTAAAGGAAAAAACCTTATAGTGTTGAGCAACCTTCAATAAAAAGAAGTTGTTTGCAGTGCTCTAGAGAAGAAGTTTTAATTGAACAAATTTCAGTCATTAATGTGTCTAATATGAAAGAGAAACCAATGGAATAACATATACCTTATCCTCTTAAGATAAGAAATATAAAAATATTTATTTTTTCCCATGAAAAAGACTTAGAAAAATAATAGTCTATTATTGAGATCTTAGGAAGTTTGAACGAGGCTAAAGTATTTGCAGTCATATGTGAGGAATTTTCAGTGATGTAAATATAAATAAAACATATAGATGAATTAACTAATACTTAAATCCAAATTAATTAGATAATGGAAAAATTAAAATCATCAATGCTTGAAGCTAAAGAGGATAAAACCAACATTTCATCTAAAGAACAACAAACATTCCAAGTACTAGCCGTCTCCAAAGCTAAATTATCAATAAGACAATAAAACAAAGAAATTGAATTTATAAATAAAAATATTCAAAGTAATGAATATACTATTATATCCCTATAATAATAATTTAAGGATGAAACTTTGGAAATTATTGATAAATAACATAAAATTATCTAGTTAGAATAAGTAGATAGGGTAGAACAACAATACCTAATTTTGTCACTAAAGAGGACAAAAATTTACAAATATTTTTTTTATATTACTAGTTGATATCCAAATGTGAATTAAATTTTAACTCTTTAAAAAAAATAATAATAATAAGTTAATAAATTAAAGGAAGAAATTTAAGAAGTAAGAAAGGAAAAACAAAATGTTGAGTCAAATTTGATAGTAGCATGCCAAATAGGAGAAAATATTTTAGCTTATAAGAAATACTTTAATGTGTGAGTGATTTTTTAAGAGAATAATTTTGTCAATGGAACCTATTGAGAATATATTGTGGTCAGGAGCAACCCTAAACAAAAAAAAAGTGTTATGTGAATTCTTGATGCATAAAAATATCTTATGTCATTTGATCCATTTTATGATTAATTTATTTTTGGAAGAATTATATATTACATTTATTTGTTAAAAAACCCAAAATTATTAAGATAATAGGACTAGGGAACATAACATCTTAGAGAAAGTACATGTCTTTTAATGAGAAATGAGTATGCCAACGAAAGAGCTTTTATTAAAAAAAATTAGGAAATTTTCATTTATGCTTGAATTTGAGGAAAATAATTGTAAAATTTAATAAAATTTAAAAATTAATTCAAATAATATTCTCAAAGTTCTTTCCATTATTCCTATATGGCCTCTAGCATGAGATGGGATAGATTAGAAGATTCTCTAAAGAAAAGGGAGCCAATATCTCCAACCAATTTGATGTAGGTTTGAAGGACCAAATTCATTATTCATATGATGTAAAAATATTTAAATTAGTAGATATGAATGATGCATATACCTCCATTTATATTAGTTTAAGTATCATCATGGAGAATCACCATAAAACAAACTTATGAGCATTTTGAACTTTGGAGGAAGAGTTAAAAAATACATAGGCAATACATATTTTAGACATGAAAAATAGATAGATTATAGAAGGATTATCACTTAAATAAAATCCTAAAAATTTGGACCCTATAGAGGGAACAACAATAAAAACATGTAGGACCTACAAGAACTTAAGTGTGGGAGAGATGATGAGACCATAATATGTCTCATCTTAACTAAAAGTAACATCCTATTCTCTTCCACAAATTGGTTCTATAGTGGATTTAGATGTAATTTTTATATCTTATGGTTTATTTAAATTATAATAAAGGATATATATCTAAAATATTTTTGATAAATCATTTTTATCTAATTTTTTAATGATTTTTAATAATCATTGGGAAATAAATGCTAGGTTTTGTAAATGTAGATCACAATAGGTCATAAATGCATACATAAAGGATTTGAGCATCAGAGTACCAACTCAAGATAAATTTTGAAGTACTCTAAAGTCATACACCTCCAATGTCCTATTTATAAAAATCTCCATAGTCCTATACAACATTGGCACTAGAGTCTTAGAGTTATAGAGTCCCATATAAAAGTGGCACCAAAGTGTCTAAGCTCTAGATTATTCATCCACAAGTAGATTTGGAGCATGAATATAAGGATATTTAAATAAAACTATAACTTTATTCTTGGAACAACTTTGTAAATCCACATATACATATTTTTTCTAGAAATATACTTTTTTATATAAGTAATCAAGATATTTTAGTAATCCATATTATTATAAATGTCTCAACACAACTATAAACAATGTTAAGAGAAAAAAAAGGGAAAAAAAACTATCAAATAATACATACTTTCAAGTGGTTAAAGTAAAATATAGTAAACTAAAATTGTATCATTCTATATACACATAATATTTTCAAACTTTTATCACTTACTGACACTTTGTATCTTGCAGGAACCCATAAAGTCTCAATCTCTCTAAGGGCATGCCTTAAAGGGTGAACTAAGAAATCAGTGGGTAGATCATTGGTGATTTATAAGATTATTTTCCATTTTTCCACTTGTTATCTACACACTTATCTTATTAAAACATTATCATTAATATTTTTCTTATCTATTGCACACCCTCCAATCATTTTCCACTTTTATCCCCCTTTTCCTAACCTTAGCCCCTTTTTGATGGTCAGTTGTACTAGGTCAACTAGGTTGACCATGTACAATTTTTAGCTTCTGTTTACTATACTAAGTCAAACTTATACAATTTTGGGTAATTTTTACTTAGGGTTTAGGTCAGCTCTTGGCTAACCTAGCCCATGATCTATTGAATTATTTCCCAAAATTATGCTAGGTTGATTAAGTCGACCCTATTGGTTGAAACTTTTAGAAGGGCTTAGGGTTAAATCTACCTATATATACAAGTTTATTTTTCCATTATTTAGAAAAAGAGAAGAAGAAGAAGAAGAAGAAGAAGAAGAAGAAGAAGAAGAAGAAGAAGAAGAAGAAGAAGAATAACTATTTGTTCATATTCTTATTGATGAAGAGGATTATGAGAAGTCTTCATAACAACATAACCTGACTCATTCATCCAAGTGGTCACATGCATTTGATGGTTTGGTCTTTATATTCCTTGTTCAAGTTTATGCTATCAAGTATCTCTTTAGTATTAAGGTATATTTGATTCAAGTACCTATTTTATTGAACTATTTATAACATTTATTTATGATTTTCATTCCCTCATGACATTCACATTCAATGTTTATTCTATTCTATTCACTCTTCTTTGATACTTGCTCTTTTTGGTTGTACTAGGTTTCCATTCCTTGGGTCAAAAGGACTAAAACAATAATGAGGAATAAATAACTTATTATTTTGTCTTGAAATAGATTAAATATTCATATTCTATCTTATTTAGCCAATTTTCAACTCTCGAGTTACAACTTACCCCTTATGTCTTCTCAATAAGCTTATTAGGTCTTTGCATAGCTTTTAGCCTTTCTTAAGCAATATTTATTTATTTGAGTAATCATTTTTATTTTATTTAAGTTATAAAAACATTTAATATCTCATTTTTATCAACCTTAAAATCTCCATGAAGTTTCCCCAATCAATTCATCATATTTCACCATCTACTGGTCTCTTTTATTCATTAACTAGCCTCTTTTAGGCCTAATTAGGTCTAAACAGAACTCAGTCCTTTGAAAACCATACCATACATACCATTTTAAATAAAAAACCATGTTATTAATATTAATCATGATTATTATGGATATAATACAATTTTTTACCTTTTTCTATCGGTGGAGTCTCTAAGAATTACCTAAACCCTAGCTTAGGGTTTCTTCAATCCTGTTTAAGCTCGAGAGAGTGTGAAATTAAATATATTGAGTTTTATTGAGATTAAAAGGTTAAAATAAATATTATTATGTGTATAAAAACCTTATCCACCTTCCAATTAATTTATTTGGTGCTCTTCAATGGTTTATATGCTAGATTACCATGAAACATAGTAATTTGTATACTCAATCTAGACTATAGATGGCATAATAGACCATAATACAAATATATGAAAATATGATTTATATTTTATAGTTTTGAGACCTTTAATAGTTATATTTTAATGAGGATCCATTCCAAAATCATCTATTTTCTCAATATAAGCTCCATACACTCATATCATGTTAAACTCATAATCCTAGGTCTCTGAGTTATTGGATAACAATACTATATTCCTTGATTTTATTTCATGAATTACACATTATTAACAAATTTTAAAGGCCTATATTTATCCTTTCATAATTTCCTCTATCTTTCTACTAGTCCATCCTCATTTCTCGGTCAACATCAATCTTCTAAGCTGAGTGCTTACATATTTATGAATCCCTTAATATGTTAAAAATAGGGTTATAACCTACTAGTGCCATTTAAAGTTTGTCTATCTCCTTTAAGGACCTTAATCAATATATTTAACTTTATACACAAGTATATTACATGGTGTTGGAATTTAATCAGAGTCTTTATTCATTTTTTTTTATAACCATTCACCAAGACTATGAAACAGGGGTTTCAATCTTCTTGATAGGGGTTACAATCTTATTCAAGGGTCTGAGTGTGATTTATTTGTATTTATAATATTTTTATAGGTTTTCCTTTCAAATAACCTTAATTTACACTCTTTTTATGATTTAAACATAAATAAAACTAGATAGGGATCTAAACTATCCCTCCTACATAGGATAAATAGAGTAAGTTATTATCTGAAATTTGATTGATTTTTTAAGGTGACATATGCAATCTCTTACCAGGCCTTTCCCTCTTACTATTTGAAACAATAATTCATCAATCCCATGGTCTCCATTATTCAAATGATTTACCCTTTCATAATCTACTAATGGATAGGGTTATGCTTATAACCACTTGTGGAGGGTTTGTAAAACAATTTCCATCCCTATTCATGAATACCAACCAATACAGTGATCTTCTTATCACTGATTCCTTCTCAAATGTCCTCCATAAATTATAACTAACATTAGTCATGAAAATTTAAATCATACTATCAATAACATATGGAAGGTTCTTCAAACAATCAAGGGTTTTACCTGAGTTGTCAGTATTTCATGTTTTTATTTCAATCCTCTCATAGTTCGTATGTCCTTAAGACCCTTCAAGAAACCATGTAAATTTAAAATCCATTTGAATACTCTAAATAAGCCACTCTAAAACTCCTTATCAAGCTATCACTTATAGTCTATTTTTAAATGTCTCCATCAACCCACTAAAAAACCTATAATTTCACATAAATATAAATAGAAACAAGGTCTTAAGAGCTTATCAATACTGAGAAAAATACACAATAAACCAATTTTATGTAAGGACATGAATATATACAAAATATTTTCTTTCTTTATTCATTCTATTCTTTGTTATCCATAAAAGAAATATAATCCTTCAATGGACTGAATCATCTATCTTGAGAGGTTTATAAATACATGCATCTCCAAATTCTCCTCTTACCTCTTCTTAGAGGTTTCTCCTCTCTCTACCATCTATCTTCTCAGAAAACCACATACCAGTTCTCTATATGTACCAACTTCTATGTTAGTCTTTTAGTTGGTTACATCTAACTTACTTCATAACTAACTCAACATGTAGATGGTGATTAATTTACAAAATGCCGACTTCCAACTTATGACCCCACACATATGACATAGAAGACTCATTACAAGGTTCCTTAACTCTCTACACCATCATGTTTTCTTCTAGCCTTCTAAGACTAGTTTTATGCTCTCCTAGGCTCTTACAAATATTTGAATTTTTAAATTCTTATTTTTTAAGGGAAAATTCCTATAGCCACAGAACTTACCTTCATGACTCTAGATGGACACTAAAGACTCAAATGGACCTAATAAATTCCCTTAAACAATTAGACATAAAATTTGACCAAACTTGACCTTTTATTAACCAAAATGAAAAAATAATAACTTCCTGGTTGATGCTCCTACATCACTTAAACACCATTTTACTTGCGAAGAAATCTTAGGATTTCATACTTTCTTTGGAGATATAGATCTTGTATTGTGGATAAGTCTTTTGGATGTATTGATAGGTTGTGTAGACTAGAGCTGATTTTTCTTTGTCATCCTTACATACCACAACAACCTCTTGTGAAGCACCTTGGCCAAGGGAGAGATTGAGGCTTGTTGGATTCATCTTCAAAGGTTAGTATTCCTAACTTTGTTTCTCCTTTATAATATTAGATAGATATGAATTTTTACTTATCTTCTATGCATTAGGATTTTATATACATTGACATGAGGATATGTCTCTTATGCATGTTTATTTTTATATTTTTCTAACCCCTACTTTGTGCCACAAGATTTGGTGATCACTAGATTAGATTTTACTTTAATTGTTATTAGTTTAGTGAGATATCAAAAAATAGGACTCCCTTAGGGTTATTGCATGATTGTGCTTGACTGGAGGCTTTCTAATCCTCCCCATCATATTGTATTATGGTAAGAAATCCCCTAATTAGGTCTAATGGATCCCCAAATTTATCATGTTCATGATTATCCAATATGTCACCAATCAAAATTTTATGATATGATATATCTTCTCCAAGTTAGGATTGATTTACAAACATAATGCATTTATGACTACATACATTCTAGTGAACCAAATGTGAATATAACCTTTGCATATTTTATTTCATATTTTTATTATTTTATTTTTATATAAAAGTAACACTAGGTCGATAGTCTCAATTCAACTATAACTTCTTTGCATAGGTTTAACACACAATCACATTAGTAAGACTCTATTATATTTTTGTAGGTTTTTTGTTAGGTACAAGCTACTAGGTAGACCCGATTAACCCTATACATTTTCAAACATCTATATTAGGCTACTAGGTGAACCTATTTAACCATATACATTTTCAGATATCCATATTAGCCTATTAGGTCAACCCAATAAACCCTATACATTTTCAAATATCTAGATCAACATACAAGGTCAACCCTATCAATGTAGTATACTTTTTAGGTTTTCAATAGATAAGATCTATAAAGCTAGGATGACCCAATCAACACAGTTAGTAAAATTAGCAAGTACAAATTAGGGTACTTCAACAACAATCTTATTTTCCTTTACATATTCTAACCTACCAAAGTTCCTTTATATCCTTCTCTATCATTTCTATCATTTATTATAGTTCTATTTTTCATAGTTTTTAATCTTTAAAACTACCCTGTATAGTGAACTAGATTAAACCTGTTGATGTAGTTCTATATTCTATCTTAAAAAACTAGGTCAACATTATAGACATATTTTTTTATACCCTTGCTTCCATAGTACAAAAGTGACATATTCAACTCTATTATGTAATTTTTGCATACACCATCATCAAAATCAACATTATACTATGTTTGAAAGTTAGAATTAACACTTATATGCTAGTAATTATGTCATACATTCATTTCTTGTTGTTTTCATGTGTAAAATAGATCACATAGTCTAACTAGGTGGTTTTTCAATATAAAATTTAGTTTCACTATTTTATATTTTAAGTACACACTAAAAAATCACAAAATCACAAAAATCATTTTAACAATTATTTACCCAAGGCCTACCTACTTTTATTTCATCACCAAGGGAGAAGGTGACTTGGTTTTCTATCCAATTATAAACATGTGGTTAATGGTATATATTGGTTAAGCACCTGACACTTTTATCAATGTGGTGTTTTAAGTGAGTGGGTAGGCACCAATACCAAGCTACTACCATATTTAATACAGATCCCTTTTAGCTTGAACATCTTGAAACCATCCTTAGATTGCTTTCTAGTTCCTTACAATAAACTTATTATCACATCTAATATTATTATAATAATCTAACAACATTAAAGATGACCACTTAATTATATTTTAATTTCCAAGTTGATTGATTTATCTTTGCTCAATTGTATGTTGTATTGTATAAACTTTTATTATCTAGTATTTGTGCAAGGTTTAATGTTGTGTGTCTCAATTGGATCAACCTCATTGACCCAATTGATTGTGTGCTTCTTTTCATTTCTTGCTTTCAAAATTAGTTGGAAAATTCTTCTTGTGTTAGTACATAGTCATTTTTATCAACACAGTCTCTTCAAAACTATATTTTTTCCCCTACCTACACTATTAGGTTGACCCCATCAACTTTGTGCACTTTTCTAGCCCCTATTTCCTATACTAGGTCGACCCTGTCGACTCTATACAATTTTTAACCTCTATTTCCATTACTAAGTTGAACTTGTTGACTCTATATAATTTTCAAACCATATTTTTTGTACTAGGTCGACCTTATTAAATTTTTATAGTTTTTAGACTCTATTTTTTATACTAAGTCAACATTATTGACTCTATATAATTTTCAACCTCAATTTCCTATACTAGGTTGACCCACTCTACTTTCTACTCTTATCTATCTATTCCTATCTCTTTTATTTTGAACATATTCCTCATGTGGTTATCTATTATTATTTCATCTTTAAATCCTTCCTTAGTCAAGAACATTTCATAATAAAGGATTTAGATCATAACCTCACTTATTTTATTACTTCAAATGAAACTATTTACTTTCTTCCTTCATCTTCTCCTAGTCTAAAACCAATAACTAAAAAATTTAATGTAGTTGAAGTCATTCATCCTAATACTCTTCCTAATACCAATTTTGGGAATCTTCCACCTACAAAGAATCCTCCTCACACCAACATTAACAATCCTCTTCCTAACAACATTAATACCCCTCCTACAAACACCAACCCACCTATTGATACAACTCAACTTCTTGCATAAGTCATACAAAAAATGAGCATAATGCAAAATTCTAACACCTATCAAATAATGAACATATAGCTACATTTATTACACATGACTAGTTAACCACCTCAAGTCACCATGTCTCAACCAAATCAAAATTTTGTCCCTCCTCCTCTTATAGATGCTAATGGGAATATCATCCCTCAAACTCCAATGTATAACAAAATGATTTAACATATTAAAAATGAACCTTTATCCCCATTCATTACATCCATATATATTGGAAATATTTTTCCAACTATCACATTTAATGGGACTAAGGACCCTACTATCTTTCTTAAGTCTTTTGGTAATCTTTATAAAGAATGGGTCCAAACTAATACCTTTATTACCACCAAGTTCTTAGTCAAATTTTTTTTTGGTGATGCGCTTGAATGGTAAAAAAAAATTCCTATACATTCCATCTCATAACTAGAGGATTTATTCAATTCTCTAGTGAAGGAATTCCAACATGATGACCTTCTTGAAAATTACCTTAGCCATTTCATCAATGCCAAGAAACTTCTTAATTAATCTACTCATAATTTCATCAAATGATGGAAGTATATCACTCATAAAGCGAACCATAACATGAATTATGATAATCTTTTAAAAAAAATTGTTACTCCTCTTAAAGCTCCCCTTCAATACAAAGTTTGAATCTTTTGACCTAAAAATTTAGATGAAGCCTTAGACCAAGAAAAAAGGAAAGACTTTCTTATGACTCAATTTAAAAAACCTCAAATAAATACTAAAGAGCCTTTTCAATCATATTTTCACAACATTTATTAATTCAAGCATCCCCAACCTCAAAATGGAGCATCCAATTCAACTAATTTTAACCCAACCCACCCTCCCTTGAATCTAGAACAATATAAGAAAAAATTGCCACCTTTTAAACCCATGAGCTTTGATCCTTTAAAATCTCCTCCAAAATGGTACAATATTGATAAATTTTATTGGTATAATGTTACTATAGGTCATTCTCATGATTATTGTCATGATATTTAGTGATTTATTCTTTATTCCTTGCTTGGTCCACATTTCAATCTTGATACTCTCACAAAACAATGTTATCAATAATATCTTCAAGCCTTGTAAATTCAATATCAAGAACCATAATCACATCAATGTCAAATACCTAATGAACAACAAAAATCATCCCATATCTACACCTCATCTACTATTTTTTTTCAAACCATAGTTGATCCTTATTCCTACACCAATAAGGAAAGGATAACTAACATGAACAACTTTAAACATATCATTGCATCCATTGAACCTCAACCTCTTAAGCAACATGAACCAAAAGAGCACCTAATTCAAATACCTACTCCAAAGCATATCATACATGGTCCTCCCTTACCTCTCCTACACATCATATGTCATAATAAACTTCCTTAAAATATAAAAAGTAACACATTTACCTATCTCCAAATGCACCTACCAAACTAGTGAAAATCATTTTAATGGTTCAATGTTACCTCACTCCACCTCGCATGTTAGGGCATCTTTTGATGACCATCCACATGTCCCTTCAAACTTTTGAGTATATTTCAATTCCCATAACTACATAAAATTACCTATTGGGGAATCTTACGATGCCGACTCTTATTCTATAATACATAATAACTACTAAATCTAGATTCAAGAAATCTTCTAAAACTTATAGACTTATGAATGCTTTTGGATATAACTATTTGTGTGATTTTTGGATCAAGATTTTGGGTCACACTTGGTAAACCATCATTAAGATGAGAATGAGAAAAGATCAGTTCACCGAGTGTGATCAAAAATTTTGATTTGAAAATTGCACACATAATCAGATCTAGAAGCATTATAATAATCTAATGAACTATGTAAATAATATTACTTTAACTTATAGACTTGTATTTCACATGCTCATCTTTGATACAAATGTTAGCATAGATATTTCTTATTATTTTTTATTTCATGTTTATTTATTTTTATTCACTTTACTTCTTTTAGTTCCACTTTACTAACATCATTATTTTCTTTGGTTTTCATACACATTAAATTTGGAATTTGTTTTTATTTTGGTTCTTAATATCTTTTTTATTTTTTTTTACTTTTATGTCATTCTTTTCCTTAGTACCTTTTTGATTATTTTCCCATTATTTAGCATTCACTTCATTAGTGTTCACTTTATGAGTTATAGTGTAATACTATGGATAAGACCTGGCCTTCCTCACAAATTACCACATTAAAACATCTTTAGACCACTTTTTGGGATGACTACTACATTCATTGGTGCTTGAGATAGATCCATTATAGGTTAGTATGGATTCTCTAGTAACATGATTATCATAACATAGCCCCATCCCTTTCATATCACTAGTTCACTTCCTTATGATCAACTATGAGCATATTAATTATTGTATCAATTATTGAATAGATGGATATCTCAGGATCCCAATATTTATCTTATTTCCTTTCATTCAAGGCTCACATCGATCAATTTTGATATTGCACACTTATTTGTGGTCATGTCTAGGAGTTTTTAGACACCTTGGTCTTTAGGTCCTTTTCTCTAGTGACTAAGTGTATGTACTCTTATGTTTGTCATATTCAACACCCATGTTTGTTTTTCCATATATCTATGAAGGAGGAATATAAAAATATAAATAAAGTTACAAGCCAAATCATTTGAAATAAAAGGCAATGATATACAAAAAAAGGCAACATATAAATCTAAGTCAAAATCACACTAAAAGACATTATTTAAAGCACATCTCCTTTTTATAGTTGATGATCAAACTCTACTATTGGCCTCATGATTGAGCCAAGGTCCATTGTGGTGTGGTAGGCCAAGAGATTAGAAAAGGAGAATAAAAAAATCATTTAATTCTACCTACTTTCTCATGTAAGTACCCAATCTTCATAATATATCGATGGCTCTATAATAGGTCCTAAGGAATGGGGAACATGTCATGGGAAGGTAGGCCCATTTTTATTTTCATTATTATATCCTTCATGGGATAATCTATATACTTCACTTGTTAGCCCAAGCTTTGTGTTCATTAGTCAAAATGTCCTAAGTCCTTAGTGTTGATAGTTCTTAGTATTTCTCACTTGCCTAGTGTGTCTCATTCTTTATAAAGATTTTCACATCACCCATGTGGTGCCTCACTAATCTAAAAATTTTAAGTCTTGGTTGAATAATATTTCAAGAACATGCAAATAATAATGCTATCTCTAAGAAGAGATGTTTTATTTCTCAAAATTGCAGATACAACATATGCCTATCTCTGGGAAGAGATGTTTATTTTCCTTTTTGGGATACATATATATTTATAATTAATTTTGAAGGAAAGAGGAGGATGTGGAAGGTCACCAATATCAATTGAGATGAAATGGTTTGACTTCCATGAATTACAACAACATAGAATTCAAGAAATTACTATTTTTAGAATGCATTACTAAATTTGAAATTTGGGGCACTTACATTTAGTTTTATAGGGTTAAAACACATTAATAAAATATCTATGTGATCTCAAATAATTCCCCACATTATTATATTTCCAATGGTTCAAACAGGGAGTCAAATGGAGCTATGGTGCAAAAGTTATGGCTGCCAGAAGTTCTGCCACCAATTGGGGTAGGACCATCACCCGAATTGTTGCCTGAAGTGTTGCCCAGATCATTACTTGAAGTGTTGGCCATATCACTCACATTACTTATTTACATCATAATTTACTTACATTCCCCTTGTTGGATATTTATTTTATCTAATCACATCCTTTATCACATCTACCTTATTATGCCTCTTGGTTTATAGTTTGTGATTTGTATTGTAAGACCTTGGATAGGACAATGCCTTCCTCACAAACACCCTTAAAACATTTATGTGCCACATGATATCATTGTCATAATATTCATGTCATTAGGTGGTTGTTTTTTCTTACGTTATATCTTCAAACAAGCACTAAGTTTGAGTTTTCATCCTTTAGTGCTTTTGATTTTAATTTCTCCAGCATGTTCTTGTTTGTTGTTTATGGACTTGACTTATCTTCCATATGACATTTGAAATTTTACATATTATATGTTTACATTTATGTTTTCATATTTAGTTACATTTCATTTATATTCATTCATGTTTTATTTGACATGATTATCTTACATGAGGTTACTTGTCACTTGCTTACATATCTTTTTTAAAGTTTTATTGCTTTGATATTTCATTTAACATTCATGTTTTACATTCTTCCCAACATGATTTAGTAGGTTATACATTCATTTTTACCATTTATGTTTTACATGATTTCCAACATGATTTACTATGTTCTACAATAATTTATCATTCATTTTCCATCATTTTTGTCATTCATTTGCCTTAAATATTTTAATCTTTCTTTAACAAACACTAGGTTTACCAAAATTTCCTTAATTTAACCAAGTTGACTTAACAAACTAAGTTAACAATTTACTTTTTCCCCTCTTAGTACTAAGTCAGTAGAGTGGATTTTTCTATTAGATTGGTAGTCATGTACTAAGTTAGTTATTTGAAAAACACACTAGGCTAGCACATACCTACTAGGTCATCAATGTGGATTTAGAAATATTTTCGCCTACTAAGTTGACTAGGTCAACCTAGTTATTTCTACCTTTTGACCCCTTACATTACTAGTAATAAATGCCTTTTGGTAGTTATTACTCTAATTCCTTATTTTACCCATATCTTTATTTTTATGACTCCATTTTTCAAACTGTAAACTATTTTATAATCATGATGATGTAGAGAAAATTTTCCACTACTATATTCTTATCTTCCAAAAATTTCAATTTTGGCTATTTTTTTCACTAATTTCTATAAGTTTGCCTAATTTTCTTCATATTAGACACCTTAACTTCTCTTGTAGTCTACATCTTTATCTACTCCACCCAGGTAAGTAAAGGTATGTGTTTTTCAATTTTTTCCTTTCATTTATCTTATTTTATCCTTATTGCATTTTACTTATTATCAACATTATGTGTTATCATGTTCTATTCTTGAAGCACCATACTATGTTGCACTCACATGACACGTCATGAGATTAAAGTGGGGCATATGTATACACATAATATTTTCAAACTTTTATCACTTTCTAAGACTTTGTATCTTGAAATAACCCATTGCGTCTCAATCTCTCTAAGTGTATGCCTTAAGGGGTGCACAAGGGATAGGGGTGGATAGACCATTGGTGCTTTGTAATATTGTTATCCATTTTTCCACTTGTTATAGACACACTTGTATCTTGAAAAACTTATCCCTAAGTTTGTTATTCCCTATTACACACCCTCCAGTTATTTACCACTTTTATCCCCCTTTTCCTAACCTTATCCCTTTTTTGATTGTCAATTATACTAGGTCAACTAGGTCAACCCTGTATAATTTTTAACCCCTATTTACTATACTAGGTCAATTGGGTTAACCCTCTATAGTTTTGGGTAATTTTCACTTAGGGTATATGTCAGCTCTTGGCCAACCTAACCCATGACCTAGTGAATTATTGTCCAAAATTATGTTAGGTCAATTGAGTCGACCCTATTGGCTGAATCTTTTAGAAGGGCTTAGGGTTAAATCTACCTATATATACAAGTTCATTTCACCATTATTTATAGAAGAGAATAAGAAGAAGAAAGAGACATTTGTGCATCTACTTATTTACCATTATAATTAAGGATCAAGCTTAGGGTTTCATACTTTATTTGGAGATACAAATCTTGTCTTGTGGATAAGTCTTTTAGATGCATTAATAGTTTGTTTACCCTAGAGATGATTTGTCTTTGTCATACTTACATACCACAATAACCTCTTACAAATCACCTTGTCCAAGGGAGAGATTGAGGCTCAATGGGTTCATCTTCAAAGGTAAGTATTCTTAACTTTGTTCCTCATTTATAATAATAGACAGATATGCATTTATAATTCTTTACCATGCATTAGGATTCCATATAAATTGATGTTAGTGTATGTCTCTTATTCATGTTTACTTTTTTTGTTCTAACCCCCACTTTGTGCCACAAGATATGGTGAGAACTAGATAAGATTTTACTTTACTTATTACTATTTTAGTGAGATATCAAAACATAGTACTCCATTAGGGTTATTGTGTGATTGTTCTTAATTCAAGGCTTTGGAACCCTCCTTAGCATAGTGTATTGTGGTAAGAGATCCCCTAATAGGGTCTAGTAGATCCCCATATTGGTCATGTTCCTAATTATCTAATTTTTCCCCAATCTAAAGTGTATGGTATGATCTATCTTCTTCGAGTTAGGATTGATTTATAGACATGATTAAATTCTAATTGCATACACATTCCCCCATCATCTCCACCTAAAATTGGATATGGATGTTATTTTGTTAATGATGCTAAAAATAAATAAATATCAATAGGACATTTCCACATGATCTATTGGGATAATGATTAAGATTAAGGAGTTGGTTGATAATATCATAATGTAAATATCACCTCTTGGACTTAAAATAATAATTTAATGTAGAAAAAAAATTAGATTAAGGAAAGATATTTTATTTGAAGACTTTGTAAACACTTTCTGATTTATGAGAATTTGATTTTGAAGCATTTGATTATTTTCATAGTTTATTATTGTCTGGTTCCCATCCTATTCCAAATGAGGATAATGGCCCCACTCAACTTAAGAAATAAGGATAATTTTATTGGTATTTTTATATTATATGCATTCATATTTTATTTTTATTTCTTTTAATTTAATCTTATAATATTGTCTCATTATATAAATTTCATGTTTTTAGTGTAAAAATATTTATAGTGATAATTATTTTACTTGATTTCATTATTTAGAGTTTTCATTTCATGCTTTAATTTTAGTAGTTAATTTTTTCTTACTTATAGTTAATTTTATTTGAGCTTAGCACTTAACAAACTTTTGATTCAGGCCATTTGAATAAATTTGATTTGATATTGACAATTGATTATATTTAAGAATTGATTATATTTAAGTATTATTTTGTTTATTTTTGGCAAATGTCATTTTAGTAGAACTATTTTATATATATATATATATATATATATATATATATATATATATATATATGTAGAACATAAATATTACATACATATATACATACATATATATATACATACATATATATATATATATATATACATATATATATACATATATATATATATATACATATATATATACATATATATATACATACGATGGAAATATTACTATTATATATATATATATATATATATATATATATATATATATATATATATATATATATATATATATATATATATATATATATATATATAGATATATACCTTCAGACATAGCTATAGATTGACATTATTAAGCTAAAGAAGATGTTCAATAACCCTCATCTCTCTCAAGCAAGGCCAAAATAAAACACTCTTCCTATCTTGATTGATAGAAGATACTTCTAATTATAATAATATTGGTCTTTATTTATCATATTCTTATCTTTTTCAAAATGGGAAGCTACCCATTTTAAACAAGATAGGAATAATATGATCAACAAATACCAATATTATTATTTTATGTAGAATGTTTCAATCTACACAAGACAATAATATTGTCCTTTGTTGTTCATATTGTTCATATCTTATTTAGAATAGGAAGTAATCCATTCTACACAACATAAGAATATTAGATTCTTAATTCATAATATTTCTATGTTGTATAAAAAGAGTAGTTTCCCATTTTACATAAAATAATAATATAGGCCTGTGTTCCTCATATTATTCCTATCTTTTTTAAAATAGGAAGTTCTCCATTATGAACAAGATAAGAATAATATGAGGAACATAGGCCTATATTATTATCTTATTGAGAATGGGTAGCTACCCATTCTACACAAGATAAGAACATAATCCCATTTTCCTCATATTATTCATATGTTTTTCAAAATGGGTGCATGGCCATTCTACACAAGATAATTGATAATATTCCTATCTTATTTAGAATGGGTAATTTACCACTCTACACAAGATCATAATATAGGCCTTTGTCTCTCATATTATTATTTTCTTGTTTATAATGGGTAACTACCCATTTTGAACAAAATAGGAATAATATGAGAAATGAATGCCAATATTTATATATAACTTTTTAGAATGGACATGTTACCAAGATGTCCATTCTGAACAAGATAATATTATGAGAAACAAAGGCCAATATTATTATATAATTATGTATAATGGGCATGTGCATATTCTACACAAGATAATAATATCATCTTTTGTTTCTCATAGTATTCCTATCTTGATCATAATGGGCATGTGGGCATTATAAACAAGATAAGAATATTGGATTCTTAATTGATAATATTCTTATCTTATTTAAAATGGGTAGCTACCTATTATGAACAAGATAGGATTATATGCCTATATTTCTCATATTGTTCCTATCTTGTTCTTATTATTGTGAACAATATAGGAATAATATGAGCAACAAAGGCCTAAATTCTTATTTTGTTCATAATGAAAAGTTGCCCATTATACATAAGATAATAATATAGGCCTTGTTGCTCATATTTATATTCACATATCTTGAAAATAATGATACATTATCATATTTATCTTCAACTAAAAATAAGTTGAAACACTTGCAAAAAAATGTATAACATCTTTATTTGTAAATTGGGTGGGATCCTTCCCTAGTCACTCAAGTTCAAATGTCAAACATTTTAAATCTATTAACTAATATGGGAATGTAGTATTGACTTGTTCGAACAAACTCAATGACTATAAAGGTCATAAAAAGTATAAAATTAAATATTAAAACATGATATCCACCTACATAAAATAATTTAATACTAAAATAATGTCAGTTACCTAAAAAAATAACTGACTCTTTTATTGGAGTTTCTTAATATTAAGATAATTGTAGAACTATCTTATGTACCTTATTTCCCAATTTATGATTTCCCTAGACTATCAGATGTGTGGAGTCTCTAATAAGTTAATTATATTCATGAACATGCCTAGAACTTGATAACTACTTAACTAGTTTCAAAACCTAACAACTGCCTAGATAGTACCCATACCTTGATTCATCTAACATTTATTATCACTTATAAAAGAATGCCCATGCATGTGAATTTTTTGTTTAGACTTGATTTTATTTATGTCTTCCACTAATTTTTATTTTAACTCATTTGTTTCCACTTTTATTGTTCTCCATTGTTCAAATCCTCATCTCTTCCCTTGTGAACTCATCTTACCTCCATTCTTCAAACCCTATCAATAATATTCCTTGTAGGTAAATGTTTCTAATTCACTCTATATTTAGTCTTCTCTAAGTGTATTTATTGATCAAGATGAATTGACAAGGGTTTCAAATTTTCAAACTTTGTAAATCATATTATTTTTAGTGCATATCTTTTGTTTTCCCAATGATCTTAACCTCCAAAGGAATTTTGAACCTGAGAGACAACCCTAGATTTTTTTTTTAAAGTTTCTACTTGCTCAAATAATCCCCAAAATTAATTAGAATTTATAACCATATGCATAACTAAGATATCTAATCCAAAATTTTGGAGTGCCAAATCAACCAAGAAATATGATAATGTTTAGTGTTTTTTATTTAACAATGAAATACTAAGATAAATAAGCTATTAAAAACTTATATATATACTAAGATATATTAGTTTTTAATTATATATAATCTAAAATAAATAATTACAAAATTGGAAATGAGATAAAAATATTAAATTAACAAAAGATATGAAAACTTAACTTGGATATGATATGTTTATAACTATGTAGGCTTAATTGATTTTGAAGACTTGTGAACTATGTCACATCTAAAAATAGTATTTAAAACTATGTTGGGATAAGGCCACATTAGGAGGATATGGCCACATTGTAGCCTTATTTATTGAATATGGTCATGTTGTGGTTAACTATTAGATTCATTTTTTGATCTCTTTCTCTCTCTATGTGTATGTGTGTGTATGCATGCATGCTTGTCTATGAGGGCTTACCATTGACTATGTGTACTAATTTATAGTGTGAAATAATTTTAAAATCAAAACCCTATCTCATGCATAATAAACACAATAGAGAATAGAATTGAGGGAATCAAGCAAGAAGAATAACTGAATTATCCTAAAAAAACCTATATAATATAAGTGTTGCCTATATAGTCTAAAAGGGACTCAAGTTGATGTGGTTCTCCCTACTTGATAGATTTATTTAAATTATTTAAAAAATGAGTACCATTAACATGAAATAAAATGATGTTAGATTTTTCCTATGACTGTTAGAATGTAACATTATTTAAATTGGAAATAATAGTGTTCTTTTGTTTAATGCGCAATAAAATTTCTAAGTGATTACTATATTTTATTGGAGAGGCATTAATGTGATTATAAAGAGATATATTATTAATATTTCCTTTAACCTACCTTGGTATAGGTTTTGGAGGGGTACAACTCAATGTTTAAATTTAAAAATTTACCATCAAAGTGTTGGGGGCAAGGTCATAGTACAACCCTATCTAATATGGGATGGTCATGTCTAAGAAGGATATAGACTATTAGAACTATTTTGAAAGTAGTATACAAGTATAATAAGTATGTTTGAGTGATGTTATCTATGCTTTCATGAATTTTTTAGAGTAGTGAATGATCCCATAGATATTTCAAGTTAATGGGATAGAAAATAGACCAAGGCCAATGTTGTTAATATTAAACATTATCAAACACTAAATGATTAAATTTGAGTGCCTATATTTTGTGCCATTTTATTATAATGATACAATGAATTGAAATTAATATAGTAAAGTAGATGTGAATCTAAGTGTGTATACACACTTTGTCTTTTTATGTGATGCTTGACCATGTAGGATACATTAATGCAAGACCTAAAAGAGTATGTAAGATAATTACCCTATATCTTGAAATTCAAGAAGTGTGTGTGCCTCCTTATTGAGGAATTTATAGAAATGTTTAATCCATGGAAAATTGAGAATGATCAAGTCTCAAATTGAAAACTAGTAAAAGCCTTTGAGTAGTAAATATTGTATCCTCTAACTCTCATTTGAATGTGTAGATTAGTCTATAAATTTGAAATGTTTGTAACCACCAAATGTGTCTCACTAAAGTATAAACATATATTTTGAATGTTACTAGTCTTTATTGTGTCCCAGTTTCAACATTGAGATGAATCACACCAATCTATATGGATCTATATTTCATTTGCAACTTTTGAACTTTTAAACATTGAAAAGTTGAAATTTTCCATGTAGTGACTTGAACATGAATAAATATCATGGCATATTTAATATGATGAATTGATATTGAATTCCATTTAAATTTATAAATTTTTAAATGTGTAACTTATAATTGAAAATATTTTTCACTTTCTCATGCATATGTGTCAAGTATATGTAAATATATATTGAATTAACTATAGGCATGAATGCACATGCCTATCACATTCCCTCATGATTAAAATTTTTTTAATCATGTTGTAATTTTGAAATTTTCATACTATCATTAATCTAAAATTTTTTACTCATGAGGCTTGAGTTCTTAAGATAAGCCCATTGTGATGCCCCCATTTTGAGACGAGGGACATATCCTAAAATTCACTTATCTCAAAATAAGAGTTATAAAATATGTGAATATATAATCATGTAGTAATATTTGAACTTTGAGAATGTATTTGATTATAGTATTAAATATAACATTGTATTTTCATATAAACATGAATTATATATATATATATATATATATATGAATAAAATAATTAGCATGTGTATGATATGTATCATGGCACAAGAATAAAATTAATAATTAAAACCAATGCATGATAGAATCATGGTACCATAGTAACAAGAAATCATCATATAGGTAATGTCACATAGTTTGCATTGAATGTCACACATAAGTTCCAAAGGCCATATACAAGGGACATGTGAATGTCACACAAATAAAAATGGCAAAAGTCCACATGAAAATGGCATGATGATGCCATGAAAGTAATAACATAAAAATGTTTCATAAACAAGTCTAAGGGGCACACACAATAAGCAAACAAGTCCAAACTTACCATGTAAGAAATCAAGAATTATGGATAAATCAAATGATACAAGTTTGCATCAACTTTATGTATTAATGTAATTTTTAGTAAATAGCATATTAATATAATCACATTGTAAAGTATGAGTGATTATAAAAATATTTATATGATATATAGCTCAAGATGATATAAAGGTTATGTTGACCAAATTTGACATTTAGGTCAAATTAGGGCACCCCTAGGTAAAAACTTGGTTTTAAATTATTTTATGAGGAATAATATATTTTAATGGGGTGTATTACATGTTATCTGATGTCATTTAGGGTCATCCTAGCCTTGGTCTTAGTCATATTAGTCAATTTATCATTTTGGGTCATTTAATGTGCTTTTAAGGGTCATTAATGCAAGTGGCATTGTTACCAAGGCCTAGGTGTCATTTTTTCATTTAAAACATCAAATTGGTCAGTATAACTATCAGGTATGTTATTTACATCATAATATTGTAGGTTGTATAACTAAAATTATAAAAACCAACTGAAAAAGGGAGAAAATGGCACTTGTACGGCTCAAGGGGAAGTCTACCATGTGGGATAAGATCATGGAGGGAACCTTAAATTTATTAAAATTAATCCCAATGTTTATATATATATATATATATATATATATATATATATATATATATATATATATATTCTATTTTGAGGCCAAAACCATTCAACACCTTTCTTGGTTTTCTAGACACACAAAAATGACTTTCAGGTTTTTGCTCAGTCAGACAATTGAAGATGTTTCAAGTAAAAGTATTGTTGGAGGTTATTTAAAACTAATATACCTTAATTTACATATAAATATTTTGAATAATGGTGTCCTTTTATTCATGATCCATCCTCATGAAGTTGACTATACATTTCAGGTAGTTGTTTCACGCACCTTATAGGTTTTTCTCTATTTTGGTCAAATCCATACGAACCAATTGGTGATGTTGGCTCTAGAGGATGTTGAATTATTTATCAGATGGTTTCCATTCTTAGTTTAATATTTCATAATTTTTGTATTATCAATTTATTCCATGATGCAAGAAGGTGTCACCATGTATAGTTTTAGTTGAAGTACTTGTTTTCTAAGTGTTTTTCTCTTGTAAGGGTCTCATATAGTTGGGAAATGGTGTTAAAAAAGTAGCTAGGTGATTTTACCACCTCCTTCCATGTTTTGGTTCCACCATATCATGTCTTGGGTAGCTTACAAACTTGTCATTCCCCATTGTTAACTCTATGCCTAACTTCAGTTGCAGTCACATGAATGGGTTTGTCTATCTTGTTGCTAGAGTTATATTCATGGTGTATCAATTATCTAAGCCATAAATAATTGAAGAAAGATCATTTAAATGTTTGTATAAAGTTAAAGTGTGATCCCAAGCCTATTCACCATGCTAAAATAGTCATGATATGCCTATTTCTACTTTATCCTAGATGCGTGCAAGTGGTTTCACATTGGAAAGGAGGTGTTAAAACCTATTTCAAGGTGTGATTGATGTAAAGTATTGTAATTTAAAATTTGGAGATAAATTTTAGTTGTTTTTAATCCATTCACCACCATTTTTTGATACATTTCATACCCTCATTGTCTACACAGCCAAATAATCCACATACAGGGTCTTACTAATGTCATGTTGATGTGTGAAGAGGTGGATATGTGTTCTAACTTTTTAAAACTGATAAAGGTGTATTATTGTGTTGAATAAAATCATATAAGGTTCATATGCTTGGGTATTTTCCTATTATCCACATCTAGCTCACTATGGTGTATTAAAACATCCACCTATAAGTGCCTAAGTAGGGTATTAAAAGCTTATATAAATAAATAGAGGTAACTTGACACTTCTTAGAAACTTTGGTATGATGAATAAGATTTGAAAATAAATATAAAGTGTTAGATGAAAATTTGAGGATTGAAACCAACTTAAAGATACAAAGGACTATGTTTTGGGAAATTGTCCCCAAAAGGCCAAAATAGAGCTCTAAGGGGTTTTCATAACCTTTTTTCAACATGTTTCAAAGATGTTCCAAAGCATATAGATCATTGCATTTGATTGCCTATATTATATAATATATCCATTATAAGAATGAAGGTCATACAATGAGGGAATTTATATTGTTTGAGACCTCAGATATTCCCTAAAACACATTAAAATGCTTTTATAATATATACAGGCTTGTAGGAATAAATAACCTTTTGTCACCCTAAGGAGCAATATTGAGCAAATAGTTTATGACTAATGGTTTTTAACTAATTAAATGAGTTAAAATGACTTGAATTATAAAAATAAGGTGTTAATATTAAGTTTTTTAAAATTTTATAACTGCCTATAGGTACCCTTCAAGCATGAAAATTGCCACCTATAGAAGCTAGTAAAGGTAAGGTGAATAAATAGTGACATAGGAATGTATTTGATGATGTTTAGCCATCTAAGGTGAATTTAAGGTAATAAAAAATATTTTATTACCAAAAAGGGAACTCAAGAAAGTTTTTTCCATCATAGTTGCCTCAACCAACCCTTATGTGCACTTACAAGAGGGTCTTAAGGGGCATGGGTATCCCAGTCTAATGAGGACATAGTTTGGGCCTCCATAGAACATATAGGTGAACCTAAGATAATTATGAGTACTTTAAATTATTATATGGAGTTAAAATATGTATATAAACATTATTATCATCTCATTTGAATCCCAATAAATCCTATAGGCAAGGGTGTATCAGTCTAATACGGTATGAAACAATAACCCTAGGTTAGATACCCCAATGGTTTTTTAAAGGTTTCCAAGGAATAATATTGGTTAAAACACATGGTATGAATAAAAATTGGATTAAATTAACCTTTCACATCAGATCCTAAGTTTAAATTGATGCACATTACACCTGCAGTAGTTCAACTAAAAGTGTCTTAGTCAACAATTCACCAAGTTGAAAGCAAGGTCTAGTTGAAGTGTGTGGCATAGTTGAGGTGTTTGGTATAATTGGAAACTATTTAATTATGGTTTTAATGGTGTAATTAATTCCCTCACACATCATTAATAGGGTTCAAGTGAGAAAATAAACACCTATAGGGGTCTAAGTCAGAGTACATTAGTACCTAGGTTTGACTAAAAATGCATAAGAAGGGATAATTCAAGTAAGGCATGATGGATTAATCATATATATACTTTATCCATAGAAATTGAAAGCCTCATAATCTCATAAAATTTTTCATATTCTATAAAAACCTATAAAGGGTCTCTTAAGCCATTGTGTTCACCTACAGCCACTATGTTGCAATCTTAAAACATGAAGGTGAGATAAAGGAGTAGACTTGTCTAGGGATTAACGAAAGGTTAAAATTAATGTATAATGGATAATTATAGGTATTAGAGTGTTTAAAAAATCCCAAAATTACACTAATTTGATCATCTTCTTTCCCTACTTGGCTAAAGGGCAACATTTCATATAATGAGTTAGGAAACCTCTTTGCTCAATGGGAAAGTATGAGAAATCCAAGGAAAAGGAATGTTTTATGGTGAGTTAAAATCTTCATGAGAATTAATTATATATGAGAATAATTTTTAAGAAACTTGAAATCATGGGTTTAGTATGGAAGGGTTACTCTTAGGTAGGTTTAAGGAAAATATAGGAAAACAAGATTTTTAGAGGCCTTTTTGGGAATTTAAAGTTGGTTAGACACTTAAACCATGCAATAAAGCTAAAACATCTAGTAAAAATCATCACCAGTACTTGGGAAGACTCTTAAAATGATGAATTTTCCTTGGGGATGAGGTATATGTTAAAAATATTGTCATTGATGTCAAAGGTCTAGCATTAGTGATAAAGGCCCCATAGCATTTATTGACTAAAGGTGTTTTTAATGTTCATATTTTGGCTAAAATGTGTTGATATTTATTTAATATTAATGAATATATTTTTGGTTTCATAAAAGTAAAAATAGGGCCCATGTAGAACTCAAAGAGTCGTGGGGTAAAGAAAAAAGAGGAATGGGATGGATTTTCCCATGAAGAGTCATCTTGAGGAATTTAAAGAGTCATCAAGTGAAGACAAACGAGGGTATAACACATTTTTCCATAAAGAGTCACCTTAAGGAATTTTAAATGTCACCAAGATATTGACAAAAGAGGAAAGGACGCATTTGCTTATGAAGGGTCACCATCTGACTTTTAAAATACAAGGATTCTAAGGGTCATGAAAGTTTGGCACCATTTTCCATGAGGAGTGAAGAGTCACAAAGGGTGAATTCCAAAGGTCATTTGGAAAGCTATAATTAAAGGCTTGATAAGCCATTTGTAATATGAAAGAGAGTGCATTGTTTGTAATTATTTTATATAAGAAAAGAGGAGAGAATAAAAAATAGATATTATAGAGTTATATCATTTGTTGAGAAAGCAACATTGAGAGATAGTTGTGTTTTATACACAAGAGAGGTTGGTGCTTCTATGGGTTGGTGCTCATAAATATTTGCAAGGGGTTGGTGCTCATAAATATTTATTGCATTGGTGCTTAGAAAAGGAGTTGGTGCTCCTACAAATTGGTGCTTGCAAACTTTTTAATTTGAGTTGGTGCTCATTCTTATACTTGAGATTGTTCTCCATGATTTTTCCCACATTGGATTTCCACATCAAAATCTAGTGTCTCTTTGTCTCTCTTGTGTGGTGCATATTATTATTTTAGATTTATTGCATGTATTTAATGTATAGTTAAGTGAAGTTTGATTAAGTAAAATATTTATAAGATATATAATATACTAATTTGCTGCCCTCCCTCTTAGTATATTTCATGCTTAACAATTAGTATCAGAGTAAGTTCCTTTGGAAAGAGTTTTATAACTTGAAGGTAGATTATATAAAGCATGATGGTTGGATCACATGACATTTTTTCTACAAATAAGGCACCTTTGTTTGGTTAGACAAATTATGCTTCTTGAAGAATAAGGATAAGGAATTATTTGATGTCTCTTGGATTTGACATTTGACAAGCAGTTGTGGAGGAATACGAAGAGCCAAAAACACTTGTGATTACTCTAATAGAAATAAGGGATTCAAGAAGAAGAGTTTATACTCTAAAGATCCTAGCTCAGCTAAAGATATTAGAGTCAGTGATTTAGATGAAGAAGAGATTCTATTCATGACCATACATGAAGATGCCTCCATAAGAAAAAGTATAGATGATCAAGAAGAAAAAGATGAAGCTAAGGTGAATCTAGAAGAACTCATTTGTACCTTAGAATAATTAAAAGATTTTGAGAAGAAGAATCAAAGATTGAAGTGACAAATCAAGAAAAATGAAAATGTGTTAAAAGAAACAATTTTAGATCTAAAATTACATATTGAATAACCCAAAAAGACTGAAGAAGATATAACAATTCAGTTACAAAAAGTAAGTGAAGAATGTGAAAGGTATGTTGTTGAAATTACCTCTTTAAAAGATCTTGAGAAAATAAATAAAGTAGCAAATGATAGAGTAGCCAATGAATCAAAATTTGAGAATAACACTAATATGTTGAATAAAATATTAGAAATTCAAAGATAAATGTCAGATAAGATAGGTATCAAATTTGAAAAAGAGAAAGGGGAGGCCACTACTTTCACAAAGAATGTTAACATAGAAAAAGGAAAGAGTTATATTGAAGCTCTTACAAAAAAGGAAATGAAAAAGGAAGAAGTTAAGAATACAAAGGGCATCTCAAAAAAAGTTTGGAAGGAGTAGAGCTACAAAAGGCAATCAGGTTAGAGATACAAAAACAAGTTATATTTTTATTGTAATGGATATGGTCATAATAAAATAAAATGTTAGAAAAGGGCTAACAATTTTAGAAACAAGGAGAAGTAAAATCATGTAGAGTCAAGCAGAAGCCACAACTCTTTTGCTCTTCTACCAGGATTTAATGAAGAGCCCATAATATGTTATAAGTGAAATAACTTTAGATACATAGTCTAGTACTATAGAAGCATGTTCAAGTCAATCAAGAAGGACCATAGATTCAAGGCTCCATTCATCAAGAAGAATGTTTAGAGAGGTTCATGGCAGAAGAAACAACTTGAGAATTATATGTTAGTCTAGATAGCTTTGCATGCAATAAATTAATAAAATCCATGGTTCATTAACAATAGATGTTCGAGGCACATGACATGAGATAAGAGCAAGTTCATAACCTTGAAGAAGATCAATGGTGGCATAGTGAAATTTGGAGATAATACTACTACCAGATTGCCAAAAAAGGTACACTAAGTTTAGATAATGGTAGAAATAAGATTGAAAATGTTTTGTATATAGAAGGTCTTAAGCATAATATTTTAAGTGTAACTCAAATGTGTGATCATGGACACAAACTAAAGTTTTATATATAAGGTTTTAAAATTAGGAGAAATGATTTAGATGTGTTAATTATAGATGCTTAGAGGATAGGAAACAATTTATATATGTTATCAGATATCAAAGGTCAAAAATGTTGTTTGAGTCAAGTTGAGGAAAGTTGGCTATGACACAGGAGAATGGGACACATAAATTTTGATAATCTTGTCAACATAATCAAGAAGCAAGTGGTTAGAGATCTTCCAAATATTACATAGCCCTCTAGCACACTTTATGAACCATGTCAACATGAGAAGTAGGTCAAAATATGGTTCAATATCAAAGAATACTTGACCACTCAGATGTTAGAGATTTTTCACACTAATTTTATGGACCAATGAGAACTCAAAGTACTCAAGGTGAGAAATATTTCATGTTGCTTATTGATGATTTTACATGTATGACTTGGGTGATGTTTTTGAAGAAAAAATCAGAAGATTTTATCCACTTCAAAGCATTCAAGGCTTTTGTTGAGAATGAAACTGATTTGAATATTAAGTGCCTAAGATCATATCAAGGAGGAGAATTCATGTTAGACGAGTTTATTGAGTATTTTGAATACCATGGGATAAAGAGACATTATTCAACAACTATAACTACATAATAAAATGGAGTAATTGAGTAGAAAAATATAATAGTTTAGGAGATGGTGAGGATAATGGTAAATGAATCCAAAATACTAGATAAATATTAGAGAGAGGTAGTTGGTACAATAGTGCATATTTTGAATACAATGTTGTTGAGTGTCAATAGTCACAAGACTCCCTATGAGCTATGGAAAGACAAACCAACTACAATTGATTACTTTAGAGTTTTTAGTATCCAATACTTCATAAAGAGAACTAATGAAAAATTGAGTAAGTTAGAATCTAGAATAGATAAAGGTATATTTATTGGATATTCTAGTAAAAGTAAAGCTTATAAATGTTATAACAAAAGAACCAAGAAGATTTTTGAAAGTGCAAGTGTCAAAATAGATGAAGATGTAGCACAAAGAGATAGTGATGTAGTGGGCACTCCTAAAATCATTGAAGATGAAGATTTTAAAGAAACAAATGAGGATGAAAAGAAGGAAAAAAGGACACAAAGACCCCATCCAAATATGTTCATAGAAATCATAATAAGATTGATATCACTAGGAACATAAATGAAGGAGTTTGCAATAGAAGGATGATGGTAAGGGAATTTGAACAAGTTAAATTTTCTTTTTTATCCAAAATTTAGCCTAATTTTTTTTTTAGAAGATAGATATGATGAGCTTTGGGTTAAGGCAATGGATGAAGAATTAAATCAGATAGAAAAGAATGACACTTGGGAATTAGGTCTAGACCAAAAGATCAAAATGTGATAGGAACGAAATGGGTATACAAAAAAAAGTTGAATGAAGATGGTGAAGTTACTAGGAACAAAACAAGCTTAGTAAGTAAAGGATATGCTTAGATTGAGGGTATATATTTTGAATAAACTTTTTCCCTTGTGGCAAGGCTAGAGGATATTAGAATGTTTCTTACATATGTAGAGTTTAAAATTTTAAAAGTGTTTCAAATGGTTGTCAAGTCTACCTTCCTGAATGGAAATTTAGAAGAGGAGGTCTACATTGAATAGCCTAAGGCATTTATTCTTTCAAATGATAGTAGCCATGTATACAGATTGAAGAAAACATTGTATGGATTGGAACAAGATCCTAGAGCTTGGTATACAAGCCTTGATAAGTACCTACAAGATCAAGGATTCAAGAGAGGTTTTGTTGATAGTAATATCTACATCAAAATAGAAGGTGAAAATTAATTGATTGTTGTGGTATATGTTGATGACATAGTTTTTTTAGGAAACATTGAAAAAATACAAAAGAATTTTATGATAATATGTAAAAATAATTTGATATGTCTATGCTTGGAGAATTGTCATTTTTCTTAGAGTTACCAATATTTCAATCAGATAAAGGAATTTTCATATCTGAATGTAAATATGCCAAGGAAATGTTTAAAATTTTTGGTTTTGAGGATTGTGCACCAATTAGCACACCAATGAATATAGAGAAAATGGTGAGTAAGGATGAAGATTCACCTCTTGTAGATAAATCTTTTTATAAATATATGATTGGTAGTATTTTTTATTTGACAGCATCAAAGGTAGACATCATGCATGTAATATGCATGGTTGAAAGATATCAAGTAGCCCTAAAGGAGAGTCATGTTTACTTGGTGAAGAGAATATATGTGTGTGTGTGTGTGTGTGTGTGTGTGTGTGTGTGTGTGTGTGTGTGTGTGTGTGTGTGTGTGTGTGTCAAGGGGACATTGGATTATGGATTGTGGTATCCCACAGGTAGAGATTTCACTTTGATTACTTATACAGATTTAGATTGGGTAGGTTGCTTAGATGATAAAAAGAGTACAAGTGGAGGAGATTTTTTCCTCAGTGATAGCTTAGTATCATGGCTAATAAAAAAGCAAAATTCAATATCACTTTTTATAGCTGAAGTAGAATATATTTCAACAGTATTATGCTGTACTCAAGTGATTTGGAATATATTTCTATTTTTTGTGACAACACAAGTGATATTAACATTTCTAAGAATCCAATGATGCATTCAAGAACAATAAATATTCCTATTATATATCACTTCTTGAGAGAGTAGGCTGTAGATCAGTAGGTTAAGATGGAATATATTGGTATTATAGAATAGATTATATATATTTTCACAAAGGCACTACCAAAAGACACATTTGAGTATCTACAAGAGAAGTTGGGAGTAATTTATTCTACTTCCTACCATTGAGGATCAACATCAGTTGAGAGGGAGCTAAGTGTTAGCTCTAGGATAGGCCCTTTTCTATTGATGTCAAAGGGGGAGAAGAATAGAAATAGGTATAGGAAACAAGTATAGGAATAGGTACAAGGAATATGTGTAGAAATAGGTATAGGAAATAGGTACAAGTTATTATAGTAAGGGGGAGTTACTATATGTGCAAGTTGGCATGTGTAGTACATGTTTTAGAATGTGGTAGTTTCAGTTTGAGGTTGCCATCAATGACAAAGTGGGAGATCATTGGAAATATTATCATTTATGTCAAAGGTATAGCATTGGTGATAAAGGCCCCATATCATTTATTGACTAAAGATGTTTTTAATGTTCATATTTTGGTTAAAATGTGTTTATATTTATTTAATATTAATGAATATAGTTTTGGTTGCATAAAACTCAAAAGAGGTCCCATGGAGAAGTCAAAGAGTCATGAGGTAAATACAAAAGAGGAATGGGACACATTTTCCCATGAAGAGTCATCTTGATGGATTCTAAGAGTCACAAAGTGAAGATAAAAGAGGGTATGGCACATTTTTCCATGAAGAGTCACCTTAAGGAATTCAATAGGTCACCAAGATAAAGATAAAAGAGGAAATGATGCATTTTATTATAAAGGGTCACCATGTGACTTTTAAAATACAAGGATTTGAAAGGTCATGCAAGTTTGGTGCCATTTTCCATGAGGAGTGAAGAGTCACAAAGGGTTAATGCTAAAGGTCATTTGGAAAGCTATAAATAAAGGCTTGAGAAGCCATTTATAATATGCATGAGGGTGCATAGTTTGTAATTATTTTATATAATAAGAGAGGAGAGAATAGAAAGATATATTATAGAGTTATATAATTTTTTGAAAAAGAAACATTGAGAGTTAGTTTTATTTTATAATCAAGAGGGGTTGGTGTTTTTATGGGTTGGTACTCCTATGGGTTGGTGCTCACAAATAGTTGTTGTGTTGGTGCTCAACAAAGGGGTTGGTGCTCATAAAAGTTTGTGCTTGAAAAATTTGTAATTTGAGTTGGTTCTCATTATTATACTTGAGGTTTTTCTATGTGGTTTTTCCTACATTGGGTTTCCATATAAAAATCTAGTCTTTGTCTCTCTCTCTTGTGTGGTGCATGTTATTGTTTCAGATTTATTGCATATATTGAATGTATGGTTAAGTGAAGTTTGATTAAGTAAAATATTTATAAGATATATAATATAATGATTCAACCCCCCCTATCTTAGTATATTTCATTATTAATAGGATATACCTCACTATTTTGTCTCAAAGGTCAACTAATCTAGAAAACTCAGGCTTTGGCAAAGTGACCTAGTGAGTGTAAAATGGACAAATAACTTGATATGAAGATTTTGAAACCTCAAGAATAATATAATGAGGTGTGTGTTATGGATATATATTCTTTGGAATCACTAGATCAAACTCATACCCATCAACGTGACTAAAATCCCCTTACATACAATCCAATTAAACAAGCTTCCACTAGACCTAGTTGGTGGATGAGAGAAAAGGAAGAAGTGGAGTATTTGGGGGGTTATGTGATGGTTTAAATAGTTTTAATGAAGCTTTAATGAAAATTAAATACTATCACAATATTTAAATATCAATTTAATTATCTCAAATTTGTAGGGTACATGTTAAACCCTTTAGGCCTTCAAGGGACCTAGAACCAATTGGGGTCCATCTTCATTTATATCTATTAGTCGGCTATATATATGATTGAGTAATGTTATATAGATGTATATATGCATTTTATAACTCATATTATGTAGAGGAACCTACAATAAAGCCAATTCTAGCTCAGAGAGAGTACAAATATGCAAGAAAGGCAAGAATAAGCTCAATGAAGTGTTTTCAAAAGCTCATATATTTTATAAGGATATTCATGGGAAAAAAAGGAATTGGTAGGGGTTAACAGTGCCATTTTAATAAATTTTGTGGAATTTAGTGATAGGTTCAATGTCAAAGCTTTATAAATAAAACATAAGACCAAAAATTGCTTAAAACCCTACTAAACCGTTAACAAAGACCTAATGGAGAAAATAATCTTGGAGAGATATACAAATGAAATATTTTAGCCATGTAATATACTATAACTTTTAGAGGACTCCCTTAGGCTATCTCCCACCAAGATGATTTATACATAATTGTATAGATAACATGCAAAATAGTGTATTTTTTACTATTTTTTGTGTTTTGTAGGTCCTAAAAGATTTCAGAAGGTGAAATCAAGTTTGGAGTAAGGTTTTAGACTTTATATAACCTATAATGGTAATTTAATTCCTACTAAAATCCTATAAATATTCAAAAAATTGCCTTCATCTTAGCCAATCAAAACTAGCATAGTGGACACAAGGGTGAGAAGGGTGAAAACTCCAAGTGTGAGCCTTTTTAAGGTGTACCCAAGAATTATAAGGCCATGAATAGTATTTAAAAGTGTCATTAAATCCCTCACATTTATGTTAATGAAAAACTAAATGCATTTTTAAGGCCAGGTGTGAGGGGTGTCTAAAAAAATGTTTTTTAGACTATAGATAGAGACTTCCTTCCAAGAGTTTCTAGATGAGAAGGAATGCATGGAGATGCATGATTTAAGGCCTTACATATTATACCAATCATAATACCTATCCATATTTAGTGTTTTTATGTTCAAATAGGTTTAAATTATGAAGGTAGTTTTCTGAGCTAAGACCGGGAGTTTTATGCCATTTTTCATAAGTTTCATGACTTTTATGGACACTTGGTCCTCCTAAAATTACATGGTTCATATAATATCTATTTATAAAACAATTTTAACCTATTTTATCAGATTTAATAGTGTTCAAGTGACCTTTGGAATTCCTTTTTCTTGCTCTTCTCTAAAAGACTATAAATATTGGCTCTTTTGGCTCTTTTTAGTAGCCTTCATTGGTTGATGGTGAAAACCTATCCAATTTTGTACTTGAATTACTCTTTAAGAAATAAAAAGTGATTTTTACTACTTGCATGTGTATAATTAAGTTTTATTTCAATCTTTTTGGTCTTGTCTAGTAGAACATGATCTTTTCTAACATGTTATCCTTTATTGTTCACCAAGTGTGAATAAGGGCAATTATTATAGGTCTTTGTTAGTGTTATTTTATAAGTGTATAAGTGCATTAAAATTGGTGCATGATTATATTACACAAATAAATCATTAATTACCCTCTTGAGTATCAAAATACATTCTTGAACCTAACTTATGAAACATTGATGTAACAATACAACTAGAATTATGAGTTTTATGTGAAAGAAGCCTTATTTAGCTCTAAGTAGTATAAGTTAAATTAATAGGAGGAAATATAATATTGGTGGATAATATATAGTTTATTATTTTGTCTTATTAACCATTTTCATGCAAAACTAATAGATAAGAGATTGTTTCAAAGAGTGCATCAAGGGAACTAATCCTTCTCGAGATTATCTCAATAAAAATTTTACCCACAACAAGAGAGATATATCCATTGTGCCACATGAATTAGGAGAGATAGGCATCTACTCAAAGGGTGAAAATCCAAGTGATAATAGTTTTTGTCACACCTAATGGGACTTAAAGTCCTAGAAGACTATCCAAGATTGGTGTTAGTCTTAGCATAGTTGTAGCTGCAATAACATTTACACATAGTACCTAGTGACTCCACTAAAGTTTTCAACTCTTTAGTTACTGATAAATCCCTAATTTTCATGCCAAAGGTGACCACTAGGTCTTTTGTTAAAGGTATAACCTTTGATTTTTTACAATTTCCTTTATATTATGTCAAAATATTTAGGTTTATGAATACTCATCCTTATTCAAGAGAGTTGGTGTTTTATAAGTCCCAATTACTACTAAGGTCAACCTTTAACACTCATAGTCTACATTATATGATGGCTAGGGGATAACCTTTAATACCTTTCACTAGATCATCTCCTTTTGATCTTTCCCAATATGACCAAATTCTAGGAGCAACCCTCAACAGTGTTCAATCTTTTAGTGGAGAAGGTCCTATTACTTCCATTGAACACATTAGAAATATAGAAAAATTCTACAATATCCATAATATCACTCAAGATAATGTGGATATTACATTATTGGAATTGGATTTCAAAAGGAAACCTTTAGATTGGTATGGAACTCTACCTAAAAATTCTATTTGTTTATGGGATGAATTAAGAGATCTATTGACTAAAAGGTTTAGAGAGAAGAGTGATCATTTATCACTAGTTGAGCAATTGATCACTATCAAGAGGGGGCCATAAGATCTTATCCAAGATTTTAATACTATATTCTAAATTACATGGGATAGGATTATAACCCTTATGAAACCTACTCCAAATTATGCCTTCTTGTATTATTTAAAAGCATTGAATAGTGATGTAGCCATGATGATCCAATTCATGGGTGGGAATACACTAACTGTTACCTATGGGATAGCTATAAATTCTACAAATTATCTTGTTTAAGTAGATAATCATTGATTATAGGCCACCAATTCCTTTATTGGCCTTTTTTAACTCCTAAATTATCTCAAATGGTGTGGGGATATAATTAAACTCCTAATATGTAAGAAAATTATAAGTTTTAGAATATAAGGCCTACTCCTACACATCCACCTTCATAAACTACACCATAAGGCACTAGTGCCTCCAAAGAGCCTCTTAAGGTGAGAAATAATTTGATTAATGCTATGGATAAAATTAATAAGTTTTACATGAATATTTAATTATGGGATTCATTGACAATACTGGGACAAAAATATATGCTTCAAAAGGAATTGTAAGGACTAGGTAAGCAAGTTAAATCAGCTAGAAATGAGAATGTTATCTTAGTGAATGGAAATTAGCCCATTAAGGAACAAGTGAATAAAAATAATAATACTCCTCATTTTTACCTATATTTGATTTTAATTTATTTATTAGTTCACAATTTCATCATAGATAATGGGGCTAATACTTCAGTTATGCCCAAGTGTATAGCAGATAAACTAGGCCTCAAGTATGAACCAATGGCTAAAGGAGTTTTATAATTGGATGCATCACTAGAAAAAACCTTGTAAGTATTCAAGGATTTGAACTTGATTTTACATTATTTTCCCACTTTTTCCATTCCTCATGATGTGGTTGTGGTAGACTTACCTCCATACTTTACTCTTTTTTTGTCAAGAGAGTTTATAGCTAAGATAGGTGGATACTTAGTAGCCAATTGGTCCTATATGGTTTTTATGAAATAGTATGGTACTAAGGTGAAGATTTATTCAGAGCCTATGCATCAAAATCACTTAGAGTATTACATGCATAAAGTGTTAAATGTCAATTATGCCATTATTGATGAGGAGGAACTTCACATAGATAAATCTCCAACATCTTATCTTGAAGGAGTTTCTAATTTGTACTTAGATGAATTGGGAGATGAGAATTATGAGCATGATCCTCAAAAATTCATAGAGGAAGTTGGTCTTGGAGTGTATTTCATGAATTAGAAGGAATTTTTCATGGAAAATTTGATGAAGCCAAGTGAATACATGGATGGTTTATGGTAGATATTATTTGATGGATCAAGAAGCAAGATTGGGATACGTGGTGGAGCAATGTTGGTTTCTCCTTCCAAGGAAATGTACTATTCCACTTTAAAATTTTAATTCTCTTGTTACGTGGAATAATATGAGTCCCTCATTAATTTCCTTGATTGGGCTAGTAAAAGAGGTGTGAAAGAGTTACAAGTGTATGGTGATAGTGAGTTTATTATGAATCAAGTAAGAGGCCAAAATGTGACTAAGAACTCTTTGCTTAAGTCCTATAATAATAGAATGTGGTATTTTATGGAGGATTTAAAAGACTTAAACATCACATCTATCCCAAGAGAAGATAACAAACATGATGATAGGTTGGAAGAAATTAGAGCTCAATTTGATGTTCCAAAAGGGATAAAAGAGGATAAGAACCAACCATATCTCAAGGTGATTGTAAGGCCCTCCATACCAGATAATGTCACTAATTGGTAAGTTTTTTATAGTGACCAAAAAATATAAATTTTTATATAAGATGAAGTTGAGTTTTCTCCCATTAATTAGTCCAAAATATAGTAGCAATATGGAGGGTAGATTGTACAATTGAAGTCAAACAAGCTCCTTAAAGGCCTAGTCACACTTGAGAGTATCTTCAATTATGATGACCAGTTGAATAAATAAAAGGTAAGCATTACTAATAATAAATAAAACTATTATAAAATATAAATATTGAAGGATAAGTTGCTTTCACTTTGGTAGGTATGTACTAGTGAAGAGAAACATGCTTTCATTGAGTTATGCAAGAAGTTTTTTGATGTCTTTACATGGGAATATAGTGATTTGAATGGATTTGATCAAAAATTAGCTCAACATAACATAGATATAGATAATAATTATAAGACTATCAATTAAATACAAAGGCAAATAAATCCTTAGAATGAACCTCTCATGAACAAGGAGCTTACTAAGTTGATTGAGTCCAAAATTATCTTTCCTATTAAGCATTCATATTGGTTGGCAAACTTAGTCCTTGTTAGGAAGAAGAATGGGTAAATCAGGTTATGTATTTATATTATGGAATTTAATACAATTTATTTGAAGGATCATTATCCTCTTCTTTTCATGGATAAAATTTTGTAGGTTGTAGTAGGTAGTGAAAGGTTTTCTCTTCTTGATGGATATTCCAGGTAAAATCAGATTTTGGTGAAGGAAAGTGACCAATATAAAATAGAATTTAATAATAAATAGGGTACATATAATTATAGGAAAATTCATTTTGGATTCTCTAATTCTGGAGTTACATTTCAACATTGAATGGATATGGAGTTTTAAGGACAAATAAATGACACTGTGTTGGTATATCTTGATGATATCATAGTTTTTCTAAGGATGCAAAGGATCACTTGAATCACTTTAGTTATATTTTTGAGAGATGTAGAGAGTTTGGAATATATATTAACCAAAATAAGTGTGTTTTGGATGTCTATGAAGACAAAATTTTAGGGACACATTGTCTCCAATAATAGCCTATCCATAGATCCTAAAAGGTTTGTAAAGTATAATCTTAGCATTGGCTTTTCCTAAACACAAGAAAGGTTTGTAAAGTTTATTTGGGAAAATTAATTTCATAAGTATTTTTATCCATTATTTTTATAATTTATTCAAATCCTATAACCTCTATTCTAAGGAAGGATGAAGTGTTCACTTGGACTAGAAGAAGGAAGGAAAGTTTTGAAGAGATTAAATAAGCCATTACACAAGCTCCAACTCTTACAAGTCCTAATTTATCAAAGGATTTTAACTTGTATAACTTTTGAAATGAGGAGGTAATCTCTACCATGATTACTCAATCAAACAAAGAAAACTTAGAGCAGCCTATTACCTTATTTAGTTAAGTTTTGGAAGGCTATGAGGTAAGATACACATATGTTGAGAAGAAAGTAATTTCAGTTGTTATAAGTCTAAAGAAGTTTAGGAATATGTTATATAACAACATGATTAACATATTGTTACCTCATACTAGTGTCAAATACTTCCTTTTGAGCATATATTTGATTGAAAAAAGGGTTGGTTAGATCATAAAAGTGATGGACTATGATGTAGAAATCTAGACAACCAAGTGAGTGAAGGAAAGGGGTTATGTGAGCATCTTGATTCAGAACTTAAAGAATAAAAATAGGCTATTTTATCATTACATGATGACACTATGATAGTTTTACCTTCATTAAAGATAATTTAGACATGAGATATGATCCATTTTCTTTAAATCGGTGAGCGCCCACAAGGTTTAGATAAAGTTAAAAGAAGGTACTTTAGATTAAAATTTATTCCTTATGTGATTCTTAATGAAGTAAAGTTTAGGAAGGAATTCTTAGGTGTGTTATTGAGGTGTGTTAAATCAAATCATATTAATAAAATATTTCTTGAGTTTCATGATGGACCAGTTGGTGGTCACTTTGCTCAAAGAACCATAGCTACTAGGATTATGAGAGATAGATAATTTTAGCATACTTTGTTCAAAGATACCCATGATTGGGTAAGGAAGTTTCAAAAAATATATCTCTTTTATGGTAAACAAAATATTTCTACCTTGCCTCTTCATCTAATTTAGGTTGATCAATCCTTCATGCAATGGGGTTTGGATTTCATAGGCTTAATCAACCCACCTTATAGTGCTAGCCATAAATGGGTGTTGACTACTTAAGATTACTTTACAAGGTGGGTGGAGGATATTTTTCTCAAGGAATCAAAGGAAATTTTAGTTCTAGACTTCTATGAAGACATATTGAGAAGGTTTGGATCTCCTTCAATAATAATTTCAAATAATGCATTGGCTTTCCTTGGGGTGAAGACAAGTGAATGGGATTTGAAACATGTCATTTATATTAGTAATTCCTCCAAATATTATACACAAGGGAATGGAATATCTGAGTCCACCAACAAGAATCTAATCAAGATCATAAAGAAGATAATGGAGGAGAATGAAAGGACTTGGCATTCCAAGTTGAAGATAGCTCTTTGGGCTCATGGGATTACCCCCAAGAAAGAAATTAGAAACTCATCATATACACTTGTTTATGGAAGAGAACATAGAATTAATATTTCACCTAAGCTAATATCCTTGGATCTCACTTATCAGTTGGAATGATGGAGAATGAAAGCATGGAAGTTAGGTTGTGTGAGTTGATGGAGATTGAAGAGATAATAGATCAAGCTATGAAAACTATGAAATCTCATCAAGATCAAACAAAGAGATAATTTGATAAGAAGGAAATGTAAATAATATTACAAGAAAGACACATTGTTATAAAGTGGGATGAAGATAGGGCTAAGCCTAGAAGACACACAAAGTTTGATACTTTGTGGAGTGGCCCTTATGTTATCACCCAATACAAGTAATATAATGATTTCTAAATCTCAAGGTTAGATGGAGAGGATATTAAAATAATATTCAATTGGATATATCTCAAACATTGTTACTAAGGTTTTCCTCTCTCCTTGTACAAATTTTGTTGTTTTACTTGTGTTCCTTAAGAGCCTATACACATGTGTGTGCTTTGTTTGGTGTCTTGATTTATCTTATTTTTGTTTGATATGGTGTGTTATTTTTGTGTGTGTGTGTTTTAGGAAATTAATTTATATTTGTATTAAATAATTAATTTACTCCCTTGGCCCTTGATAGGATAAGGCTACTGGTTCTTAGTATAGTAGGCATACTACCCCTATGAGTTACCAATTTGTTGACCAAATTTAACTTTAGGTCAAATTAGGGCACCCCTAGGTAAAAAAATTGTTTTAAATAATTTCATGAGGCATAATATATTTTAATTAGGTTTATTACATGTTATCTTATGTCATCTAGGGTCATCCTAGCCTTGGTCTTAGTCATATTAGTCAATTTGTCATTTTGGATCAAATAATGTGCTTTTAAGGGTTATTAATGTAAGTGGCATAGTTCCCAAGGTGAATACATGTTTTTTTCATTGAAAACATCTAAGATGTAAATATAAATATTAGGTATTTTAGTTACATCAAAATATTTTAGGTTGTCTAATTGAAATTATAGAAACTAACTATAAAAGGGAGAAAATGGAACTTGTATGACTCATGGGGAAGTGTGCCACATGGGAAAATATCATGGAGGTCCCATTAACCTTATTGAAACTCATATAAACATTTTTTTTATTATAAATTCCATTTTTATTCTAAAACCATTCTACACCTTTCTTGGTTTCTTAGACACACAGAAGTGACTTTTAGTTTTTTGCTTAGTACAGAAAATTGAAGATGTTTCAAGTCATATAATTTTGGGAAGCTATATTAAACTCAAATAAATTAATTTAAATATAAATATTTTTAATTATGGTCTATGATTAATGAACCATCCTCATGAAGTTGACTATATTTTTCTAGTAGCTATATCATGCACCCTATAGGTTTTATTCTATTTTGGTCAAATTCATACAAACCATTTGGTGATGTTGGCTACATAGGATGTTTAATTCATTATAATATGGTATATATTCTTAATTTCATCTTTCTAATGTTTATATGAGCAAGTTAGTCGATGATGTAAGAAGGTGTCACCATGTGTAGTTTTAGCTGAAGTGTTTCTTGGTTGATGAGTTTTTTTCTCCTATAAGGGTCTTATATAGCTGGGAAATGGTTTTAAAAAATTATTTGGGTAATTTTACCACCACATTCCATGTTTTTGTTATGCCATCTCATGTCTTGGGTAGCTTACAAACTTGTCATTCCCCATTGTTAACTCCATACCTAACTTCAGTTGTAGTCACATAAATGGATTTGTTTATCTTATTCCTAGAGATGTATTCATGGTGTATCAATTTTAAAAGCAATAAAGAATTTAAGAGAGATAATTTAAATGTTTGGAGAAATTTCAAGTGTTTTCCCAAGCCTATTCATCATGCTAGAATATTCATGAGATGCCTATGCCTACTTTATCCTAGATGTATGTAAGTGGTTTCATGTTGGAAAAGAGGTGTTAGAACCTATTTCAAGGTGTTCTTCATGGAAATTATTGTAATAAAAAATTTGGAGATGCATTTGAGTTATTTTTAAGTAATTCACCACCATGTTTTACTACATTTCATACCCTCACCATCTACACAACCAAAACATCCACCTACAGGGTCTTGCTGATGTGTGGGGAGGTGGATATGTGTTCTAAATTCCTAGAACTGATAAAGGTGTATTATGGTGTTAGATAATAGAATAAAATTTTCATACTCATGGGGAGTTTCCTATTGTTGACATCTAGTTCACTGTGGTGTATCAAAACATCCACCTATAGGTGGTTGAGTAGGGTACCAAAAGCTTATATGAAGAAATGGAGATAATTTGACACTTATTTAAAACATTGGTATGATGAAGAAGCTTTGAAAATCCATATAAAGTGTCAAAATTTCAAGTTGAGGAGTGAAACCAACTTGAAGATACAAAGGACTATGTTTTGGGAAATTGTCCCCAAAAGGCCAAAACAAAGGTCTAAGGGGTTTTCATAACCTTTTTTTTAGCATTCTTCAAAGATGTTCCAAAGCATATGGATGATTAGGTTTGATTGCCTCTAGTATAGACTAGGTACATGCCATGAATAAAGGTCAGACAATGATGTCAGGTATGTTGTTTGAGACCTCAAACATTCCATAAAACACACTAAAATGCTTCAATGATATATATAGGCCTATAGGACTAAATAGCCTTTTGTCACCCTAAGGAGCAACATTGAGAAAATGGTTTATGAATAATGGTTTTAAAATAATTAAATGAGGTCAAATTAATTGAATTATAACAATAATAAGTTAATATAATTTTTTTAGACCCCTATAACTACCTACAAGTACCATTCAAGCATGAAAATTACCACCTACTAGAGCTAGTAAAGGTAAGGTGAATAAACAATGACATGGGCATGTATTTGATAATTTTAATCCATATAAGGTGATTTAAATGTAATAAATCATATTTTGTGACCCCAAGGGGAAATCAATAAGGTTTTTTCCATCATATTTGCCTCAATCAACCACTGTGTGCACCTATAAAAAAGGTCCTAAGGGGAAGGGGTGTCCCAGTCCAATGAGGACACAATTTGGGCCTCCATGGAAAATATAGGTGAACCTAAGATAGTTATGAGTACTATGAAATATTAGAGGGATTTAAAAGAGGTCTATAATCACTATGATCATCTTAGTTGAATCCTAATAAAGCCTACATGCAAGGGTGTATTAGTCTAATAGGGTATGAGACAGTGACCCTAGGTTAAATACACTAATGGTGTTCTGAAGGTTTATAAGGAATAATATTGGTTAAAATAAAAGGTTTGAATTAAAATTGGATTCAAGGAACCTTTCACATCAGAACCTAAGCTCTAGGTGATGCACATTACACCTGTAGTAGTCAAACTAAGAGTGTCTCAGTCAATAGTTCACCAAGTTGAAAGTAAGGTCTAGTTGAAGTATTTGGTAGATTTGAGGTGTTTGGTAGAATTATAAATTGTTTAATTATGGTTTTAATTATTTAATTCATTACCTCACACATCATTAATAGGGTTCAAGTGAGAAAATAGGCTAAGTTAGAGTATAATAGTACCTAGTTTTGACTAAAAAAGCATAAGAAGGGCTAATTCAAGCATGGGATGATGGATTAAGATTATGGATATTTTATCCATATAAATAAAAAGCCTAATAATATCCTATATTTTTAAATATTATATACAAACCTACAAAGGGTCTCTTAAGCCCCTATGTTCACCTACAACCACTATGGTGTAGTCTTGAAACATGAAGGTGAGATAAAGGAGTAGACTTGTCTAGGGAATAGAAGAAGGTTAAAATATATTTATAATGTCCCATGATAGGTATTATAGTGTTTAAAAAATCCCAAAATTAAACCAAGTTGATCATCTTCTTTTCCTACTTGGCCAAAGGGCAATAGTTTGTATAATGAGCTAGGAAACCTCTTTACTCAATCGACAAGTATGAAAAATCCAAGAAAAAGGAATGTTTTGTGGTGAATTAAAAGATTAATGAGCATGAATTATATATGATAAGAGTTATTAATAATATTTTAATCATGGGTTCATCATTGAAGGGTTACTCTTAGGTGGGTTTGAGGAAAATGCAAGAAAATAGGCTTTTTAGAGGCCTTTTTTGGGCATTTGGAGTTGGTTAGACACCTAAAAAATGGAATAAAGATAAAATATATGGTAAAAATGATAATTAGTACTTGGAAAAAATATAAAAAATAATAGTTTTTCCTTGGGGATGAGGGATATACCTAAATGGTTTGTCTTATATGTCAGTTAGTCTAGAAAAATCAGGGTTTGGCAAAGTGAGCTAGTGTAAAATGGAAAAATGAATTGATATGAATATTTGGAAACTTAAAGAAGAATTTAATGAGTTGTATGGAAGTGAAATAAATGGTGTGGAAGCACTAGATAAAACTTAGGCCCCTCAAGTTGACTCAATTTCCCATGTATACAATCCAACTAGGCAAGCTTCCACTAGGCCTAGTTGGTGGATGAGGGAAAAAGAAGAAGTGGAGTGTTTTTGGGTTTATGTGATGGTTTAAAAAGTTTTAATGAATTATTAATGAGCATGAAATACCAGACCAATCATGAAATATCAGTTTAAGTACCTCAAACTTCTAGGGTTCATGTTAAACCCTTTAGGCCTTTAAGGGACCTAAAACCAATTGGGGTCCATCTTCATTTATAGCTCTTGGTGTAATATCCATATGATTGAGGCATGTTATATATATATATATATATATTTATGTATATATATACATTTTTGAAATCATAGTATGTAGAGGAACCTACAATAAAGCCAATTATATCTCAGAGAGAGTACAAGCATGCAAAAAGGTAAGAACAAGCTTGATGAAGTGTTTTCATATACTCATATATTTTACAAGGATTTTCATGGGAATAAAATGAATTGGGAGGGGTTAATAGGGTCCCTTGGCATAAATTTTGTAGAATTTAGTGGTAGGTTCAACATCAAAGCTTTATAAATAAAGATTAAGACCAAAAACTACCTAAAACCATCTAAACCCTCAGTCAAGACTTGATGGAGAAAACAAGATTGGAGAGATATACAAATGACTTAGTTTGGACATGTAATATATTGTAAATTTTATAGGGACACCTTAGGCCATCTCCCAAAAATATGAGTTGTACATAATTATATGGACAACATGAATAATAAGGTATTTTGACCAATTTTTGTGTTTTTTAGGTTTTACAATATTTTAGAAGGTGAAATAAAGTTTTGAGGAAGGTTTTATACTTGATATAACACTTAATTTTAATTTAATTCTTGGAAAATTCCTTTAAGTGTTCAAATAATTACCTACATCTTACCTAGTCAAAATTGGCATAATGGACACAAGGGTGAGAAGGGTGAAAACTCCAAGTGTGAGCCTCTTTAAGGTATACCTAAGTATTTTAAGGCCATGAAAAGTATTTCCAAGATTAATTAACTCCCTCCCATGTATTTTAATGGAAAATTAAAGGCATTTTTAAGGTCATGTGTGAGGGGTGATTGAAAAAGGAGTTTTTAAGACTACAAATAGTGATGACTTCCTTCCAAGAGTTTCCAAATGAGTAAGAATGAAAATAATGCATGGAGATACATGAATTAAGGCCTTACCTCTTGTTCAAATCATTATACCTATCCCTAGTTAGTGGTGGGATGTTTAAACAGGTTCAATTATGAAAGCAATTTTCTGAGCCAAGACTAGGAGTTTTATGCTATTTTTCATTAGTTTCATGAATTCTATGGACACTTGGTCCTCAAAAAATGGTGTGGTTCATCACATATATATTTATCATGAAATTTTTACCTCTTTTATTATATTTAAAATTTTCCAAGTGACCTTTGGACTTCCTTTGTCTTGTTCTTCTTTCAAAGGCTATAAATATTGACTCTTTTGGCTCTTTTTAGAAGCTTCTGTTGGTTGATGGTGAGACCCTAGAAAATTTTTCCCTTGAATAAATCTTGAAAAAATAAAAAAGTGATTTTTCCTACTTAAATTCTATAAAATTGAGTGTTATTACAATCTTGTTGGTCTTGTCTAGTAGAAGATATTCTTTTCTAGCATGTTATCCTTGATTGTTCACCAAGTATGCATAATAAAAAATGTTACAGGTATTTTTTAGTGTTATTTTATAAGTTTATAAGTGTATTAGAAGTGTTTCATGATTGTATTCCATAAATTAATCATTTATTACCCTTTTAAGTATCAAAATACCTTCTTGAACCTTACATATGAAACATTGATGTGACAATGCAACTAGAATTATGAGTTTTGTGTGAAAGAAGCCTTGTTTAGCTCTAAGTAGTATAAGTTAAGTCAATAAGAGGAAATATAATATTGGTACATCATCTATAGTTTATTATTTTGTATTTTTAACCCTTTTCATGAAAAATTGATAGATAAGAGAGTGTTTCAAAGAGTGCATCAAGGGAATGAGCCCTTCTAGAGATTCATGTCAAAAAAATTGTTACCCTCAGCAAGAGAGATGTTTCCATTATTCCATTTAGATGTAGAGAGATACAGATCTCCTCAAGGGGTGAAAATTCATGTGAAAATAGGTTATGGTTAGATACAATATGTAATTATAAATGTAACATGTCTATAAATAAATCCTAACTTAGAGAAGATAGAGCATACCTACACTTTTGATTGGGATTATATTTGTTAAACAAGAGCATGACCAATATGGGGATCTACTAGACCTGATTAAGGGATCATTTATGACAATACACCATGATAAGGAGGCTTCCAAAGCCTCCATTATAACATAATCAATCAATAACCCTAATGGGGTCCTAGGTTCTGATAATTCACCTAAACTAATAATAAGTAAAATAAATATAATCTACTGCTCACTATTGGAGGTTCTAGTTTACAACCAGGTTGAGCAAAGGATTGTTCAAGTCCTCTACCCAAACCTAGTCCAACATGGGAATGATCCGAGGTTGTGGGTTACCTAATATTGGGTCATACCTCTAGGATTTTTAAAGAGGCTAGATCCTTAGATATGATAATTTGAATCCTCTTTTCAAAACTTGATCTATTGGGGTGAAAAGGGGAGATAATGCATGAATGAAAACCTAATTTAAATGTGTTGATGAACCAATTCTTAATGATCTACTATTAGTTTAGACACTTTTATGACTACTAATGAATACAATGGGGAGAAGAATTGATTATATTATGTGACAGAGTTCTAAACATGAATATTTTGTATGAAGGTTATAAAGAGGCCTGTAACTTGAAGGATGGAAAGAAATAAGTATATGCAAGACACTATGGACTTATGATAGTTTAAGCTAAACTTCACTATCTAACACTTCACATGACCTATAATAAATTAATAGTTTTAATTAAAGGTACATGAAGGACCTATAGATGATGAATAAATAACATACACTTTGTCAATCAAAATTCAATAGAGCACACTTAACATTTGATAGAATCTAAAATTGTCTTATATTACTTTAAAGAGTTTACAAAGTGATTTTAGCAAGGTTTGTTGTATCTAACTAAGGGATCCTAATCAAGAACTCAAATCCAATATTTATAGGAAGAAAGAATGTCATAAAGAGAAACATTGGTGCTGAATGGGGTTATTAATGAGCCCATTTTGACTAAGAACAATCACCACTACAATCCTCCTCGATCTTTCCCCTTCATTAATATCACTATATCCTTTTTTGGCATGATGGAGAATGTGAATATTAAAACTTATCTATAGGAAGAAATCCACACCATTGTATGAACCTCTCTCAAGATCCTCAATATTAGTTACCTTCACTATCTTCTTTGATCATGCTCAATATTCTTTACAGTATCAGGGATCTACTTGAGCTTGCTCATGATGTTCTTTCTGACATTCCTTACATAGTAACCATTCTACCATTACTTCTAAATATTTAATATATATCTATTATGGATGAAAACTAATATCCATTACTTTTTTATATATAGTTATGATTGCAAATGGAGGTCTATAGGCTAGGGTCTCTTGAGTCTAAATGAGATGTAAAACCTACATCTAGATGTTCTCAAAAATATTTATAAGGATTTAATGGCATTTGATAGCTTTGTAGGATTTAGTTCTAGTTATCCATATCATATTTTATCTTGTATTTATGTATTTTACCTACTTAGGGTGGTGATATCCTTTGTCCAACATGTCTCCCTTCATGGCATCCTCTAGTTTGACTTAGATTCTATTTGAGCTTGGTTCCTTTGTATTTACTTTACCTGGGTCAAAATCTACTTCAAAATATAATGAAAATTATCCTAGGCTCACCTTTGCTCATTAGCTATCGATGTTGACTCAAGATTTTTTACCCTTTGACCCATATTTCACCATTGATCTACTTGGTACAAATTTCCATAAGCCATAAATATGCCTGGGCCTACTAACTCTATTAGGTGATGCACACCATTAAATATTATACACAATTTAATGCCAATCATTGATTCACTTCTTTTGAATCTAAATGACTATTTCAAAAGGCCCAAAATTCATGTCTATTGCCCATATTTAACATCCATGTGATCTTTGACATCCATTTGAACATTTTTTATGTTCACACAAATGTCTAAGGATTTTTAAATCCAAATGGCTATTTATCATGGTTTAATTTTGATGCTTGTGCAAATGTTTTACTCTACTAGATAAAATTTGAAGGCTCATATCTTGAGACAAAAGGCTCATCAAGAAATGAATTTTATAGAGTAAGATTAAGGTATGAAGAACCTCATGTTCATGCATTTATTTTGGCCTGAGTAGATTTCTAAATAAACTTATAAAATGCACAAATTAGTTTATCAGTCCACTTTTTCATGACATGCAAGATGGTCTATCTCTTAGAATCAATATCTCTATATTAAATATTAGATACATGATTGAACATGTGTCATTAGATTTTAGAGTATTTATAGGGCCTAAATTTGATGCTTGCATGTACATCCTATCCTACAAGTTAATCTTTAAAGGCTTAGATCTTGAGATAGAAATATCATCAAGACATGAATTGTATAGAATAAGTTCTTATAATGAAGAGAATCATTTCCTTACAACCTTTTGACCCTGGTAAGTATCCTGATCATAATTATAAAATGTAAAAGTGAGCTAACCTATCCATTCTTACATGATGTCCTAATGATGGTCTAGCTCTTCAAAGTTTGAGATATGAAAATTTTCCTAATCCTTAGATTTGATGATCTCCTAAGGCATATTCAAACTTGTTACATGATCTTTCCTAGATTGATCACCATGAGAACCTGATTCCTCAAAATTTGATAAATTACACTTTAAGTTTATATAAAATGTTTCTAAGGATTTAAAAGCTACATGTAATATTTAGACCACTCATTCCATATAAAATTTTTCTCATCTATTTAATCCATTTCCAATAAAAATATCTTTATGTGGGATAAATCTATCCAACATTTCTGGTGACTCAGCTAGCTTGACTAGCCTGTTGGTCATGGAACTTGGAACTTCATCAAGCTTTCTCATAATAACTAAATAAATGGAGTATTACTTATAAAAGGATTCTACCTGAATCCTTGAAACATTTTGAATCAATGAGACACACATAAATAATTAAAAAAAAATACTAAACAACTACCAGAATATTAGGAAAACAATAAATAGAATAATTGCAAGGGCACTTAGAGGTAAGGATACACCTATCTAACTATATACAAAGATCATGAGATAAAACACATAGTATAATTTAAGAAACCTCCCATTGATAGGGATGTGGAGGATCTCTCCACTTAAATTATAAATATCAAAGTCATTTCTATCCTTACAACCTAGGATAACATAAGATCCACTCTAAAGGTTGTTAAACTTAGAGTACTTTCCTAGTTTTTCATGGTCCTCATCCAATTTGAGGACTTTATCACCTTCTTAGAATGTCTTTGAGGAAGTTATATTTTCAAATGAACTATTCACTTGGTTATCATTGGACCACATAATTTTAATAGTAGTGTCCCTTGTCTCCTCTAGTTATCTTAGTTCATTTAGCCTTATCTACAAATATCATCTTCTAAGAGCTCAAGTTGATGTGTAAACTCTAATGTACAAAGTTTAATAGATATAGGAATTTTGGATTCTTTCCCATATAAAATAAGGTATTGGGAGTGTCCATTATATTTCTTAGGTGTCACTCTATCTATCCATAAGGTATTCCTTAGTCTAGTATGCCACTCCCTCTAACTATCCTCCATAGTTCTCTTGATAGTCCTCAACAAGTTCTTATTTGCAGACTCTAATAGTATATCTACCTATAGGTAATAGTTAGAGTATTACTCGAGATAAATTTCATGTGAAATATCCCACTCACATACCTTATTTTTTCTAAAGGCCAATGCATTTTTATAAATAATTATAGAAGGCACACTAAATTTGGTCATAAGGTTATCATAAAATTCCAAGATAGAATCTTCATTAGCTTCCTTAAGGGTAGTTTATTCAACCCACATTTTAAATTATTTTGTAATTATAATATCCATTTATTTCCTTTACCCAAATACAGTTGTATCATCCCTATGAAATATAAACCTCATTGTATGAAATATTGATATACTTGTACAGGTTGTAAGGGAAGGGAAACTAGTTTTTGCTTGCCAACAAACATTCCACATTTTGGGAGTTTACTTAACCAAGAGTGTGTATATTTAAACACTATGGGACAAAATTATCCATCTATAATCATCATATAGGTGGTTGTCTTGGCAAAAAAGTTCCCACAAGCTAGACCATCATAGAACTGCTCAAGTAACTTATTTATTTGACGTGATTCCACACACCTCAAAAGCATGCCTCTTATGTCTCTCTTAAAAATTAATCCATCTATCAAGACATAAGGTATACTTTATATCATTAATTACCTTCGCTTGGATCTATCTATCCCCATAAGACATTGGCCTAACTCAAGAAATCTAATTATATCATGTGTCCAATTGAAAGGTGTGTTATCTATAGCTGCCTATTAGCTATCATGAACTACCAACACTTGGTATTTATCTTTATTTATCTCTACTACAAGGTTTTAACATAAACCTAGTACCCTTAAAATATTTATAAATCTAACCTCTAGGTCATAATCCATGCATTTTTTCACCCATCCATCTCTTTTCCCATTGAGGTCTTTGTGGAGTATAAACTCTTTAATACTTAGGTGTACAACCATGAGTATGATATTACTATTAGAGACCATGTTCCTAAATTTATTAAAACCTATTACTAATTCAAGAACATGTTTATCTATAAATTTATACTTCTCCTCATACCCTTATAAGTCCTATCTAAATAAAGTGATAGGTTGTTCTAAACATTGCTCATTCTGCTACATCAACATGGTAAAGTTTGCATCCAATGTAGATAAGGCATACAAGTAGAATTATTTTTCAAAATCAAGGTTAAGAAGTGTAGGATCATGAGATATGGCCTCATTAATGGCCTCAAAACTTCTCTTACCTTCTTTTTTCCATGTAAACTTCTTGCTCTTTCTTAACATGTGAGTAAGAAGCTTGACTAGCTCTACAAAGCTTGGGATAAATCTTCTTATAAAATTAATATTCCCTAAGAAGATATATAAAACCTTCTTGTGTTTTGGAAAGGGTAAGGATAAGATGGACTAAACTCTTTTAAGTTATATGTAAATACCATCCTTGAAAAATACATGGCCTAATAACCTACCCTCATGAATACTGAATATACATTTTTTAGGATTAAATGACACACCACATTATTTACATATTTCAAATACTAACCTTAAGTGAGAAATGTGATTAGCTAGGTCCTTTGAGAAAATAGTGATGTCATCTAAGTATATGAGCACCATGTCATTGACCAAACCTTCAAAAGTAACATCCATTACCTTTTGGAAGATTGATCCAATATTAGATAGTCCAAAGGTCATTTTAATATATGCATAAGTGACCCAATGTATGGTGAAGTTATTATTATATCTATCATATTCTTTAACCATAATATCATTATAATTAGATTATCCATCAAGTAGTGAAAACCTTTGGGAGCTTTCCACCTTTTGAATAATCTGATCCATTAAGGGTAATGGGTAATGGTATTTTAGGGACACTTTATTGAGGTCCCTAAAGTCAACACATAGTTGTATTTCCCCATTATTTTTACTCACTATCACAAGGTTTTCCACCCATGAGGAATTTTTAATGGGGAATATGATATTTGTTTCAATCAACTTAAATATATCCCTTCTCATTAAGTCCTCCACTTGTGGGTTGATAGGCTTTTGTTTCTACCTGACTAGTTTTACATTGTTCTCTAGTTTAATGGTATGTTGTGCAAGTTTGGGATCAAAACCCTTAAAATAATTTTATTCCAATGCAAATACATTACAGAATTCTTAGCATAGATCAAAAAATATATCTCTCTTCTATTATGTTAATCTTTCCTAACTTCAACAATTTACCTTTGAAGAGATTTATCCTTTCATAATGTTCCTCCTTAGCTAAGATACATACATGCCTTACCTCTTGTCACTTTATCATCTTCATTTATTATGATATATAATGTCACAAGACCCTTATTTAACTTGTTATATCTTATCTACACTATCTGATCATCATACTGATGTTCGAATTTATTTTGATTCTTATGGTAGAATTATGCCTCATACATTAGAAAACATATGATTTGATCATCATTATCAAACACTTGATAACTCACCTAATTATCAAGAAAAAATATCTTGCATATGACCTTTATATTATCTTGACTTTGATTTCTTTTGACTCCTTCTACAATCTCATACTGAGATCTAATGGTTGTAAGTCTATCTACATGTTGATTTGCCTCTCTTGGTATGGATTGTATATTGAATGCTAAATAGTCCTCTATGAGATCCCATACATGATGCTTGTAATATTTAAAATTATGTTTTTTGACTACATTTATTCCTCTCACTTATTACACAAAAATATCACTATCACCCTTAAATTGAATAATTTTGACACCTCTTTTTTTTCCTCTTGAAAACCATGTATAAGGGCTTCATATTCAACTATGTTTAAAGTGAAACTAAATTGAAATATTGTAGCTAAAAAATACTTCTAATCTGAGGGTGAAACCAACATGACCCCAACCCTACTACCATTATCTAACTTTGAACCATCAAAAAATATAGTCCATATACCATCTTCCTCTTGAGTGGTGTTAGTTAGGCAAGGTATAGCAACACCCTCTTCATGCATACAATATACCCCTAAATATGCTTCCTTGAAATTGCCATAGGGATAAAATCCATGATTATTAGCTACCCATTCATCTAGTTATAGGTCTAAAATTACTTAAATATGGTCATGAGGTTCTTATTTCACTAAAATTTTCATATTTTTCAAATATGGTAAAGTTGATAGTTAAAGGTTAGGTATATAGGTCTCTAGATGGAACCTAGAGATAGGTTCTAACCTAATAGTGACCTTAGTCCCATATCTAGTCTTAAAAACCATGTATGACCAGTCAGAGGACAAATAGCCCCCAAATTGTTTAGTAAATTCCCTAGATAGGCATAAGGAAAAATATGGGGGTAGGTCTACAACCATTACATCCTGAGATGTTGGGTGATAATTTAGGGAAACCTAAGGCTTCTTCAAGACTTCCAAAAACTAGTCAACAACCTACCACTTCAAATATAGTTTATATAGATCATTTAACTATAGAAATACCTCAACATAATGGAAAAAAATAGAAGTCTCCTCTTATTCCTCATGTCATTCAAGTTCTAACTAATACTTCTACTTCTAAGGTGCAGTTCAAAGGTACTAGTTCTCCTTTCAATATTGTGTATCATATGAAAAAGGCTGATGTCACTATGTCTATTTATTATACCCTATCTATTCCAAAAACTATTAGAGGTTCTAGGTTTCACCTTGGATGAGCAAAGGATTATTGAGGTCCTCTACCCAAACCTAGTCTAACATGGGAATGACCCTAGGCTATGGCTTACCTAATATTGGGTTAGACTTCTAGGATTTCTAATGAGGCTAGCTCCTCAAATATGATAATTTGAATCCTCTTCTTGAAAATTGATATATTGGGGTGAAAAGGGGAGAGAATACATGAATGAAAACCTAATTCAAGTTTGGTGATACACTAATGATTAATGATCCACTATCAATTGAGATACTTCTGTGACTACTAATAAATACAATGGAGACAAGGATTAATTAAATTTTGTGACAGAGTTCCAAACATGAATATTTTGTATGAAGTTTGAAAATAGTCCTATAAATTGAAAGATGTAAATAAATAGGTTTATGTAAGACACTATGAACTTATGACACTTTAATCAAAACTTCACTAGCTAACACTTCACACAACTAGCAAGAAACTAACATTATTAAATCCAAGTACATGAATGACCTAAATATGATGAATAGATGACATACACTCTATAAATCAAACTTAAATAGATAAAACTTAACATTAGATAGAATCTAAACATATCTTATATTCCTTTAAAGAGTTTACAAATTAATTTTAGCAGAGGTTTGCTATACCTGATCAAGGAATCCCAATCAAGAACTTAAAGCCAATATTAATAAGAATAAGGTAAGAAAGATAAAATTTGTCACTATAGGGGGTTATTATTGAGCCTAAATCCACTCAAAATAATCACCATTTAAATCATCCTCAATATTTCCCCTACATTAATGTCACTGCATCCTTTTTGGCATGATAGAAAATGTAAATATCAAGACTTAACTACAAAAATTAATCCCCACCATCATATGAATCTCTCTTGAGCTCCTCATCATTAATTCCCTTCACTGTCTTCATCAATAACGCTCTATATTCTTTATGTTACTAGATAGTTACTTAAGCTTCATCATGATGTTCTTTCTTACATTCCTTGCATAGTCACCATTCTATCATTGTTTCTAAATCTAGAATATATATATATATATATATATATATATATATATATATATATATATATATATATATATATATATATATATATATATATATATATATATATATATATATAATGTAAAAAAACCAATATCCTTTATTGGTTTTCATATAGTCATGATTGTAAATGGAGGTACATAATCTAGGGTCTCTTGAGTCTAAATGATATGTAAAACCTATGTCTATAAGTTATCAAAAAGCTTTACAAGGCTTTAATGACATTTGATAGCTTTGAAGTATCTACTCCTAGTTATCTAGATCATGTTTTATCTTGAATTTATGCATTTTACCTACTCTTGGTGGTGATATCCCTTACCTAATGTTTCTTCCTTCTTGATATCCTCTGGTCCAACCTATATCCTAGGCTCACATTTGCTCATTGGCTATTAATGTTAACTCAATCTTGTTGACCCCTTGACCCATGTCACACCATTGATCTACTTGGTATGAATGTCCACAAGCCATATATTTGCCTTGGACCACTAATTCTATCAATTTCCATGCATTATTGTATCTTCAGTATGATTGAATGCCAATAGTTGATTTGCTTCTTTTGAATCCAAATGACTATTTCACGAGGCCCAAAATTGACATCTTCACACCCATATTGATGTCCATGCCAACATTTTTTACATCTACATGAATTTCTAGGGATTTTCAAATCCAAATGGTTATTTATCATGGCTTAATTTTGATGCTCATGTGAACGTTTTACTCTATTGGATCAACTTTGAAGGCTCGTATCTTGAGATAAAAGGCCACTCAAGATATGAATTTTGAAGAGTAAGATCAAGGCATGAAGGATCTCAAGTTTATGAATTTATTTTGTCTTAAGTGGATTTCTAAATGAACTTATGAATTACACAAATAATATGAGCAATCCACTTCTATGTGATGTGCAAGATGGTTTATCTCTTAGAATTGAGCTTGCTTTGTTAGATCTTAAATGCATGATTGAATGCATGCCATTGGATCTTAAAGTATCTATGGGTCTCAAATTTTATGCTCACATGCATGTCTCCTCCTAAACATTAATATTCGAATGCTTATATCTTGATATAGAAATCTCATCAAGACATGAATTTCGTAGAGTAATATCTCAGCAAAAATAGCATCATTTCTTTGTAGATTTTTGACCCTAGTAAGTGTCCTAAGCATATTTATAAAATATATAAGTGAGTTGACCCATAAATTGCTATGTAATGTCTAAATGATGGTCTATATATTTAAATCTTGGGATATGAACTTTCACCTTATCCTTGAAAGCTTTGATGATCTCTTGATGCATATGCAAAATTGATCTATGATCCTTCCTACATTGATCACCATGATAACTTGCTTCCTCAAAATTTGACAAACTACACTTTAAGTTTACTTAAAATGTTTCAATAAATTTTTAAGTTACATGTGTTTTTTGGACAACTCATTTTATCCATAACTTTGTTCATCTATTCAATCCATTTCCAAGAAAAAGATCTTTATGTGGGCCAAATCTGGCTAACACTCACCAAAGCTTATGGCACAAAGTAAGGGGTTAGTAAATAATTAAAACATGTAAAAAATAATATCAATTAATATAAGTATTAGTAAGAGCCTAATATATGAAACATGAAGAGTAATATTATTCAAATCTAATACTTATTCTAGTTTTATCTACTTAAAGAGAAGATAAAAGTTAGAGAATACTTACTTGAATGTGAACCCATCAAGACTCAATCTCTCCATTGGTTAATATGGATTTTTAAGAGGTTTTTGTGGTTTTTAAGGATCACTAAAAAAATGCCAAAGCATCCAAAACTTATCAACAAGACTATATTCTCCAAGTAGAAACCCTAAGATAAGACTCCTCAAGTAGAATGGTAGAAGAGTAGATTGTAAATAAGCATGAGTGAATAATAAATCTTGATTTCATATTGAAATAATGAAAAATTGATCTTGTATTTATAGGTGGATTTGAACCTAAACCCTTTTGAAAATCTTGGTCAATAGGGTCAACCTAGTTGACCCAACATAATTTCAAATAATTATTCTCTAGGTCCCAAGCTAGGTTGGTCAAAGGCTAACCTAATTTCAAAGTGAAAATATATTGAAACTATATAGGGTCAACCTAGTTGACCTATCATAGCTGATTAATAAAAGGAGATTAAGGTGAGGAAAGAGGGATAGAAAGTGAGAAAATACTAGAGGAGTGTGTAAAGGTTGAGTAATAGCTTAGAGAATGGTTTTTGGAGCTAGTTAGATTGGTAATAAGTGGAAATAAGGGACAATAATCCTATGAAACATCAATGGTTTTCCTACCCCTTTCCCACTATACCCATTAAGGTATGTACTTAGAGAGATTGAGTCTCAACAGGTTATTATAAGATGTAAAGCATTAGTATTTGATAAAAGTTGAAAATATTATGTGTATACATATTCCCCACTCAAAACTCATCACGTGTCACTAGGGTACAATAATGGATGGTTCTTCAAGAAAGAACATAAGAATACATAATGTTGATGGCAAAAAAAGTTATAGTATTTTAAAGTATAAAATAACTAAAAGTAAATAATAAAAAAGGGAAATGATTGAAAATTAAATGTGATATGTACCTTGAATTACCTTTATCTCTAGATTGTTGTCTATTGTGTTATTAGTTTTAGTTGTGTAAGGTATAGAGATTACTTTCAACAAACCTAAGAATATAAAACTAAAGAGAAAAAAAAAACAAAACATAGGAAAGCCAAAATAATTGGTGCTATGAGGACAAGACTTACTTGGGAATCTGGAAAGATGGGGTGACAAGTGTTATGTTAGACTAAATAACCAAGTTAAAAACAAGAAAAAATTAGGTAATCAAAAATCCAAGGCTACTAAAGACCAAAAAACTCAAATAAGTAAACCTTAAGTAAGAAAGTCAAGCTTACCAAGTTAAACCAAGGATACATGTCAAAAATGATGGTAATCAAATATCAAATGTAAAATAAATAAATAATTGGTAAAAACAATTAATGAGTGAATAATAATAATTCTTATCTCACTCAATAATTGAAAAAGGTGAATAAAGAGGGAAAACAACATTATCAAGTGAGAAGTAATAAGCCAACCTCATGTAAAAATAGAAAAAGGTAAAAACTTATATGTTCATTACAACAAGATAGTAAAACAATGATAAATGGAAAAAAGAAGAAAAACAAGTCTAGGAATGTAAATGTATGGTGTAAATAAAGTAATCCATATTTTCTCAAACATGTTGTTTTGTTCTAAGGATAGATAAAATTGAAATAAAGTAATTCTAACATTATTTTAAGAGGTGAAGAAGAAATAATTTAAAGAAGAGGGAAAATAGATTTAGAATCACAATTTTCCTATCAAGGGGTAAATGAAATGGGTAAAAGGGAGAATTAAGGAAAAACCAAGATAGAAGAACTCTTTATCGAAGTCAAGACACTCAAATTAGGTTTGTCAAAATAAGAGGACTTTTAACCTTAAGGACTTTGAAAAATTCTCTTAGCTACACAAGTCTTAGGTCAACAAATGAAGTATATAGATCATTCCATGAAGGCTATATACATGAAAATTAAAATGGACCTACCTTCCCACAACATGTTTCCCATTCCTCAAGACCCCTTATAGAGCTTTTGGTTTACTCTAAATATTGGGTACTTGCATGAGAAATTAGGTGGCACCATAGAGTTTGTTGAATTATCTTATTACAATATACTGGCCTACCACACCCCAATGGACCTTGGCTCTATGTGAGGCCAACTATGGAGTTTGAGCTTTGATTCGAGATAGGATATGTGCTTAGAATCATGTTTTTTAGTGTGATTTTGACTTTTGAGATTTGTATGTTTCCTATTGTATATATCATTATCTTTTGTTTCAAATGATTTGGATTTTAAAATTTTTGATGGCTTTTTCTATTCCTCTTCCATACATATTTGAAAAACCAAACATGGGTGATAAAGATGAATTTCATTTGAACACTTGGGGCTTAGTTTCTAAGAGAGATAATTTTAAATAGCATGATATCTTAGAGTCTCATAAATCTAGGTAAAATAGAAGTGCTATCTTGAATTTGACCTTGTTTTATCGAATGTGGAGTGAAAAGAAAGAAAATCAAGAGGAATAACACATGACATAATTTAAATTACTTAAAATTGAAAAAAAAAGTGACAAAGGGTGAAAAATGGATATAATGATAGTGAAGTATAGTTCCTTATCATAATAGTAAGGGAAGTGGAGGAAAACATGCTAACATAGATTGTTGTGAAAAATTCCATCTACCTAAAGAAGCAAATGCTACAGTGGAGAACAAGGATCAAAAACATATTTTCTTATCAAAGGAATAACACAATGGTAATTTTATGAGGAAGGCTAGGTCCTATCGATGGTCTTACATGGAAAATCATAAAATAAAAACCTATGAGGGTGCCACAAAGAATTGGAAAAATAAATGGGATAAGAAAAAGATGGTTTTTTATGAGGAAGGCCAAGTCTTATCTATGGTCTTATAATGAAATTCACAAAAGAGAAATCCAAGGGATACCAAAAAGTGTGTAAAAAGAGTATTAAAATAAAGAAGAATATGGTACATCATGAGGAGGAATAGTTCCTATCTACAATTTTATAATGCAACTCATAAGAGAAAGGGAAAACTAAAAGACCAAAAAAGGACTAAAGGTTTATGAAAAGAGAGAACTACTACAGAGGGAGAGACCCGTGTGAGTGACCTATAAAAAGTGTTAGATAGATGTAGATGGAAAGCATGAAAAGAAGGAAATGGTTAGGCAAATTATTTTCTAAGGAATTATGTGTTGGTGGGATATTTGAAAACATGGCCTTCATTGGTTTGATGGTGGTAGGTACTTGGACCAATAATATCTTTAACTAAATAGGGACCCCACCATTTTTTGGTGTATTTACCTAATTTATCATGGGTGTAGTATAATTTAAGGACAAGATCAATAACATTAAATGTGTGAACTTTAACATGTTTGTTATGTTGTTTGGAAGTATGAACCTTGTATTAGCAGTTATGTTGTAAATCAAAAAGACAACATTCATCAAGGAGATCAAGGGAATGAAGGTGAGATTCATGTAGTTATTAATTAGGAATGATACCGTGAAGAGATATACATAGAGATGGAAGATCAAATTATAAAGGAATAACTAATTCAAAACCATAGACTAGAAAGAATGGCGTTGCCATAGCGGTGGTATGTATGCTAGTCTTATAAGCCCAAAGAGCAGGGTGAAAATGAAGGTGTTAATCTATTTAGAATTTATGAATTATCTTTTGGATAATTTTATTAAGAATTTTATTAGTTGCCTTATCTCGACCATTTCATTATGGATGATAAGGTGTATAAAATTTGTGATTGATCTTGAATTTAGCACAAAGCTATTTAACATGTTTATTTTTGAAATTACCACCATTATCTAAAATGATAGTATGAGGAACACCAAAATGGAAAATTATTTAATTAAGAATAACTTAGAAATGGTAGGATTGGTGATATTAACAATGGGGATGGATTCAATCCATTTGATAAAATATTTGGTAACAATGATGATAAAAACATGCCCATCTTGGGAGTGAGGTAATTTGCCTATGAGATCGAAACCCCACATGGAAGATGGATAAGGAGATTTGATAGTTTGAATCTTGATTGGGGGTGAATGAATTATATCATCATGAATTTGACAAGTACACTTTTTAGTGAATTTGATTGCATAATTGTCAAGAGTAGGCTAAAAGTAACCCATATGTACGTATTTGTAGGTTATAGCATATCCACTATAGTGGCCACCATAAACACCACCATGTGCTTATGTAATAAGAGGAGGGACCTCATATTGCATAACACAATAGATCAAGGTACCTTCAACATTATGAAAATAAAGGATGTGTCAAAATACATACTTGAAATCTTGTTTATGAATGTTTGTCTTTGCACGAGAGTCTAATTTAGGAGGATAGGTTTGATGTTTAAGAATTTAATAATGTCTTTATACCATGGGCTTTATTGAATGGTAATAGTTTAGATGTGGTAGATAAGATAATTTTGTGGTTGAGTTGAAGACATAAATTTTCTTATTTATATAAGAAAAGTAGTATCAGAAAGAACTTGGTGTGTATGAAAGAGAGAAGATGAAGAGGTGAGAGAATCAGTAATGGAATTTTGATCTCTAGGAATAGGCTCAATAATGAAAGATATAAAATCCCTAGTGAGATTAGTTGCAATTTGATGATAAGTAATGAGATTTTTGCTTTTTCATTGATAAACACCATTAACTTGGTGGAAAATAAGCTAAGAATCACCTAAAGCATGCAAATATGAAATGTTTAAATCAAGATCAACTCTCATACCTAAGATTAGAGATTCATACTTAGCCATATTGTTGGTAACATCAAATGTGAAGTAAAATTCTAAAGGAATGATTTTTCCAAGAGGAATTGTTAGAATGCAACTTTCCCTAACTCGTTGAATTCATTTATCACCATTAAAGTGAAGGGTTCAAGTATCCTTGTGAAATGTAATTTTACTTTTAGGAAGCCTGTCGATGACTAGTTTAGGTTTAGTAGTACTATAGGGAATAAAGGATTCATCAAGATTATTTATTTCAAGATAAATGGTAAAGTTATGAAAATAATATCTGAGATAAATATCTTGATAAATACCTTCAATATAGAGGATATAATCATTAGGAAGACTATATTGAAGGGGAGAATTAGTTGGAATGGGAGCTATGGTAAGTTGATCAGCTATGACTTTTCCTTTAATAACTTTTTGAGTTATGATGTAGAGATAAAATTCCATAAGGAGGACCAACCATTTACCAATTATATCTCTAGGAATAAAGGGTTTGGAGAAGAAATGACAAAGGGGATTAGAATGAATGATGACATAAGTAGTTTTATAAAGCATGTAATGGTTGAATCTTTTTAGCTACAAAATAGATGGCAAGGAAATCACATTTAATTTTGATAAAATGTGTTTCATAATTGATGATGACCTTGGCTAGTGTAGTATATAACATACTCTCTTTTGATATCATCATGTTAGAATAGCATTGCCCCAACTGATATGGGTGTGGAAGAAGTATATATAATTAGGGTTTGATCATTAGAAAGAGGACAAAGTGTAGGTGGGTGAAGTAATTACTCTTTCATGTTATCAAAGGATTTTTGACATGGGTCTATCCATTCTAAATTAGTACCTTTATTGAGAATATAATTAAAGGAGTGAATGAGATAAGACATTTTAGTTATGAATCATCTAGTTGCCCCAATTTTTCCTAAGTATGAGTGTCAAGAATAGAATGAGGAATGGGCATATTGACGATAGAACTAATCTTAGCATGGTCAACATCGATGCCATACAGAGAGACTAGGAATCCTAATAATATTACAAATGTGACACTAAAGACACATTTTTAAGGATTAATTCTAACCTAATATTTAAGGATGTGATCAAAGATGATAGAAATATCTGATGGATGAGTCTTATGACTTTTATATTTAGTAATGAGATCATCCACATACGTTTCAACAATTTTTTCAATAAGATCATGAAATATGTGAGTCATTACTTATTGGTAAGTGGATCTATAATTTTTGAGGTAAAAGGGAATTTTAACATATAATTAGGTGCCCCATTTTATGGTGAAAATAGTCTTATATTGGTTAGTGGGGGTAATGTGAATCTAATTATATCCTTTTAAGCTATCCATAAGAGATAACAATTCATAACCAACTATGGAATCAATAATGGAATATATTGAAGGTAAAATTAAGTTATCCTTGGGATAAGTGAGGTTAATATTGTGTAAATCAATACAATGTGAATGACCATAGTGACCTTTTTTTTAATAGGGACAATGTTATAAACCCATTCAAAATAGTCCCCTAGTTTGATAAATTTAACATTGAGTAGTTTGATGATTTATTTGTGACATAAAGTGGAAACCTTGAGTGTAAATTTACTTTAATTTTGATGCATAGGCTTATCATTAGGATAATTAACATTATTATGAACCAAAATTCTAGGTTTAATACCATGTATGTCATCATAAGACAAAGTAAAAAATTCATGATACTTATAAAAAAAAATCTGAAATTATCATGCTCAGTAGGTGAGAGTTTACGAGAGATAGTAATTGGTCAAGGACAAGATGGAGTACCATATTAAAATTCATTGGTTTCTTCAATAAGCATGACATTGTTGTCTTGAAAGTGATATGATGTATTAGGTGAAGAAGAGATAAGATTAGCTTTGGGATCAATGCTAGAAATGAAGTTGTTCAAATAAGGGGTTTTAATTTTAAAACTCCCAAGTTTATGATTTTTTTTAGGAAGTTGAGGTTCTCAATCATGAAGTAGTTTAAGAATAGCTTCATCACTAGGCAAGGTAGGAAGAGGACCATAATACTTAACATTTACTTTGAGGTCGATAATTTTATTACCATGGTGATCATACTAAAAATGTATTTAATGGACATTGATTGCCTTGGAATCAAATGTAATCTTGGGAGTATGAGAATAAGATATATTAGAATAGATTGAAGTGTTTTGGGGTTTAGTGATAGGGGAAGAATTAGATGTAATGATTGGATTGATAGGTGATAAAGGAAATGCAATAATTTTCATAAATTTAGAAGGTATAATTTGCTTTACCACCCAAGGGGTATCAATAAGAGGAGAATTGGTAGGAGGCACATGACCATCAATATCTAAATCATGATCCATATAAATGATATGGATATCTTCATTAAAATCATGAATTTGAGCTAAGGTTTTGTAATAGTACTAGACATCCAAGTCTTGAGATTGAGCTTAGGCCATTATGTAATTATCATCATATGTTAGAGAAATTATACATGTTTGAGAGTCAAGGGGATTTTAAGAAGGTGAAATCCCGATATTACTAAATGTAAGAGGAGACATGATGAGAAGATATTGAAATAATTTGGCCACTCCAAAATCATTATAAATGAAGGCATCTTCTAGTAAAGAAGGCTCGTAAACATTGCATGGAGGGGGAAAGTCAATAATCTCACCAATAAAAGGAATAGTATGATCCTTGGGTAATAGAGAAGGAGGAAGACACTATGAAATATAGGGAGGTAACTTGGCAGTGTTGTATGCATATTATTAATCATTGGGTTCATCATCATCAAAATCTGCAAGAGCAACTTGTAAATTAGGACTCATGTCGATGAACTAAGGTAAAGGAGCACTATTGATTTTATGAATTATAGGAATGAAATATTAGGATTTGGGATTAGGGAGTTGAATGCTCCATGGGTTAGGATTAGTTTCATGTTTATACCATTTTCCACTGTGTAATAATTTAATACATTGGCTATCAAAAGAATCTATGTCCCTCATTCTATGATTCCATGGGTGACTAACAAGTATATTATAAGATAAAGGTAAATCAAAGATAATAAGCTTAGTTCAAATAGTCTTAAGTATAAGGTTAATGTAAGCCAAATGCAACCAAGTGGTTTTTTATTACTGTTATCAAAACCATGATAGGTAAGATAGGTTTGCTTGAGATGATCCTTATTATAACTAAGCTATTAGACAAGCCACAAAGATGTCACATTAATATTATATCCTTCATCAAATAGAAATTTATGGATAAGCATGGTATTAATACATGTTTTAATGAAAAGTGGTGGATCATCAACATGAAAAATAATTTCATCAATGATCATGTCCTCATCAATAAATTCAATGGAAATCTTGGAAGAAAGACACATAGTTTTAATGGTATTGACATTGGTTGGTTGAGATTCAATAGAGGGTAATTATTCATCTATAGAAGATGGATCTTCAAATTCTTGGATTTATTGCATAAGGAACTTATAATGATAGGGAGAATGATGAACCAACTCCATAAGTGTAATATTACAAGGCACAAAGTTGAGTTTTTCAATAAATTTCCAATGGGATTTAGAAAAAACAATATGAGTTTTAGGAGGTAAAGTAGATTTTGAAGGTATAGATGCGGTTGGAGTATTGGAAGGAGGATGTGGTTCCTCATGATTTTATAAATATAGATTAGTAGTTTGTCATATCTTTAAGGAGTTATTCTTCTAAATATGGCTTCTTAGGTTTGTTAACAATATCTTTATGATCTGACTTGTGACGATAATTAACCTTAGTAGTGTTAACATATTGAGATTTATTATAATATTGGCCATAATAAACATCAGTGGAAAAAACACCCTTGGTACTTTATTGATTATTGGTTGTAGAAAAAGATTTTTGATTATTTGAGGTAGAGGCTTTGGAGGCTTGTCACTTTTGAGAAGTAGTGGTGTAATCTTGATGACAAAGGTTGATCATAGATACATGATTAAATGAATCACCAAGCATATAGGAGACATAAAATTTAGTGATTCATCTACAAGATTCATAGGAATGACCAATGTTAGCATGGAACCAGTAAAATAGATAAGGTTCATACCACTTGGGAGGATTATTAGGACAAATAAAAGGATTAGAGGGTGGTAAACGTTGTTTCTTTTTTTGACCCAAGATAGGTGTATGAAAAGGCAAAAGAATATCAATCTTATCAATTATTGGTTTGGTTTATGGAGTATTATTAGTGATAATATTGGTAGATGTTTGAAATTATCCTTTTAAAAGTTTAGGATTAGGTTTGAATTGATTCATAAGAAAGTATTGACATTTAGCTTGGTCAAGAGCGTCATTAAGTGTTTGAGGAGAAAAGGTTTAAACCTTGTATTGGAGAGGAGTAAAAGTAGTTATAAAATATTTGAAAAAGTTATCACCATTCATGTTATGGTCAGATTTATGGGATAATGATTTACATCTTTTGATAAAGTCATGATCTGATTCAGTGGGAGATTGCTTAGCATTGATGAAGTGGCTAAGACAATTTTTGGGAAGATCATTATGTTGAAACTCTTTAACTAAGGGATTAACCAAATATCCAAGTTTCCAAATATAATTTTGGGGTAATTGGTTATACCATCATAATACATCTCTAGTGAAGGTTTTGACTAGGAGTTTAGTTGTGTCAAAGGTATTAGTTTGGATCCATTCTTTGTAAAGGTTACCAAAGGCTTTAAGAAATGAGGCAAGGTATTTAGTCTCATCATACTTGATGGTTGGAGATATGTTACCAATATCAATGGATGAAATGAAGGGAGCTAAAGGCTCATTTTGAATAGTTTGAAGCATCTTTTTATTCATTATAGATTCAGGAATAACTTTTCCTAAGGCATATCTAAGAGGTGGAAGAATGTAATTAGGATTAGTTTGAGGATGAATAGCCAGAGGTTGATTATCCATATTAATCAAATTGTGTTAAAGTTGAATAATTTGATTGGTTTTATCATTTTGCATTATGTTCATTTTCTAAATAACTTGGGAAATAATTTGAGTTGTAGTAGGTGGGTTGGTATTAGTAGGATAACTCCCCACATTGGTGTTAGGGGGGAGGGTTACTACAGGATGAATTATGAGTTGGATTATTGATTAAATTTGTATCAATTTATCCCAAATTAGTTTGAAAATTTTGGAGATGATAAGTATCTTATTAAGTGTTAAAAAGATTAAACCCATCGACTTCATCTTGAGGTCTGATTTGCACCATGTTACATGTGATGGATGAAGGAGAGGAAGAGGTGCCCCAAGAGTGATGGTATTCTTACGAATAAAAAAGAGGGAGAAATGAACATCCCATATAGTATCTAAATGGATTCAAGCTATCCAAGAAGGTTCTGATAAGAGACTTCATTATGACTAAAGAGAAATGAATAGAATTCTAATAAGGAAAGATAATAAATCAGATCAGTAAATAAAGAAAGTAGAAAATAGTATAGCCTTGACTAGGTCAACTTAGCATAAAAATAGGGCTTATAAATAGTAAAGGGTCAACTAGGTAGACCTATCACATCAAAAAGAGTCTCAAAAAGTGTACAAGGTTGACTAGGTTGACCAAGTATAATAGACAAGGAAAATTTGATAGCAAATAATAGACTATGTTGACTAAAGTGATCATGCACTAAGACAAGAATAATATTTCAAGTATTTAGGAAATAAAGAATTGAAAGGAAACAAACAATCAATTGGATCAATGAGGGTGATCTAACTGAGTCACACAACACAACATCTTACACCAATGTTGGCTAATGCAAGTTTTTGTAATATAAAATACAATTAAGCAAAGAGTAAGAAATCAACTTAAAAAGTAAAATATAACTATATGGTCAACCTAAATGTTATTTTAGATTATTAAGATATAGTTTATGGGAAGTTGGTTGTAAGCAAGGAACTAGAAAATAATCTAAGGATAATTTTAGGACATTTGAACTGAAAGGGATCTATATTATCAATGGTATAGGCTTGGTATTATGTCCTACCCCCTCACTTCACACACCATAGTGATAAGGGTGTTAAGTGGTTAGCAAAAATATAACATTAACAATGTGTTTATGCTTGTATAGGAAACCAAGTTGACTTCCCTCTTGGTGATGAAATCCAAGTAGGTAGGCTTTGGGTAGATAATTATTAAAATGCTTGTTTAAGATTTTTTGATTTGGTCATGTGTGTATAAAACAAAAAATAGTGAAACTAAAAGGTAAGTTGAAAATGACCTAATTAGTCTATGTGATCTATTATAAGCATGCAAGAAATAAGAAATAGAACTGTGAGCTAATTAATAATATATAAAGGTTAATTCTAACTTTGAAAAATCATACAATATTGATGCAGTTGATAATGTATGCATAGAATATAGAACAAGGTTGATAGTGTCACCTATGTACTATGGAATAAAAGGTATAAAAATTAATAAGTTGGTAAATTCAACCTAGTTATCTAGATAGCACATAAAATATAGAATTGTGTTGACACTATCGATCCAGTTAACTATACAAGGGAAATTTTAAAGATTGTAAACTATGAAATGAAAGATTGTAAGAAAAGAGAGAAAGGATATAAAGGAACCTTGGTGAATCTAAATATGTATAAAAATGATATTATTGTCAAAAAACCTTAACAAATACCTGTAAATATTGCTAATAGGATCAACTGGGTTGATCTAACTTTGCAAAAACCTATTGTTAAGTGCCTAAAATGTACATGGTCAATTGGGTGAACCTAGTAGTCTAGACTAGATGTCTAAAAGTCTTTAAAAATATACTAGGTTGACTAGGTCAATCCAGTAGCCTTACCTAAAAAATAACCTGCATAGAAAGAACATAGTCATATCGATGCAATTATGTGTTAAACGTACACACAGAAGTTAGAACTATGTCGATGTAGTCAACCCAATATTTCAAATATATGATAAAAATAATGAAAACTAAGTGAAAAAATCCTAAAATGGTTAGTTCATGTCAGGTTCACCAGAATGTACACAATCATAAATGCAACATGTTTATAAATCAATCCTAACTTGGAGAAGATAGAGCATAATTACACTTTTGATTGGGAATACATTTATTAATCAAGAGCATGACTAATATGAGGATGTTATAGACATTATTAGGGGATCAATTATCATAGTACACCATGATAAGGTGGTTTTTAAAGCCTCCAATCTAACAAAATCATGTAATAACCCTAAGGGGGTCCTAGGTTTTGATATTTCACCTAAACTAATAACATGTAAAGTAAATCTAACCTAGTGCTCACCAAAGTTTATGGTACAAAGTAAGGGGTTAGTAAACAATAAAAAAATGTATAAGAGTATATTAAGTAAGCTAAGTATGAGTGAGACCCTAATACATGGAATATGAAGAGTAATGCTATTCTAATCCAATACTTATGCTACTTCTATCTACTTAAAGAGAAGAGCAAAGTTAGAGAATACTTACTTGAATGTGAACCCATCAAGACTCAATCTCTCCCTTCACTAATGGGGTTCATGAGAGGTTTTTTTGGTTTATAAGGGTCACTAAGAAAGGCCAAATCATCCAATACTTATCCATAAGACTAGATTTTCCAAGTAAAAACCCTAAGCTAAGACTCCTCAAGTAGAATGGTGGAAGATTAGATTGTAAAGAAGTGAAATCAAATAATAAATATTGATTTCATATTGAAATAATGATGAAATTATCTTGTATTTATAGGCTTACCCTAAAACCTTCTAAAAATCTTGGCTGATAGGTGCGAGCTAATCGACCTAGCATAAATTTGGATAATTATTCACTAGGTCTTGAGCTAGGTTAGCCAAAGGTTAACCTAATTTATATGTGAAAATATCCCAAAATTGTATAAGGTAAAACTAGTTGACCTATAATAACCAACTAAAGAAGTTTATTAAGTTGAGGAAAAGAGGGATGGAAAGTGGTAAAAGACTTGAGGAGTGTGCAAAGGAGTAATAGCTTAAGCAATGGTTTTAGGAGCTATTGGATTGGTAATAAGTGGAAATAAGGGACAACAATCCTAAGAATCACCAATGGTCTACCCACCCATTTCCCAATGCACCCCTTAAGACATGCACTCAAAGAGATTGAGTCTTTATGGGTTCCTACAAAATGTAAAGTGTCAGTATTTGATAAAAGTTGAAAATATTATGTGTATATAGATACAACCTATTGAAGTGTTCACAGATAAAAAAGAGATGCTCCAAATACAATAAGGGTGTTGGAAAAAATATGAATCCTGACATCAAAGAACCACATAATAATGTCTTATATCACACTCATACACCTCATGAAAAACATTGTGTATTGAAAATTGAAATACGTTATCTACTTAACATAAAAATAACATATGCAAAAAAGTAATCTAGTAACATTTGAAAAATGCTTTTAAAGTCTTTATTTAAAAAAAAATTAAAATATTTTGAATTTTTTGATATATATGAATTTTTGAAATTTTTAAATATTTAAAATTGAAAATATTTAAAAGTACCAAGAAGTAGGGCTTAGAAAATAGAATAAATGGGAGGGATTCAAACTATCCCTAACAAGGTTCTAAATCATAATGTGGCAAGACATAAGGCAAGGAAAATGCCCCCAATGTATGTGTAAATAAGTGATATAAATGTAGCAAAAATTATTGGTATGTAGGTAATAATTTACATGTTCCCTAAATGGAAAATCTCATAGACAATGTAGGAGTAGATAATTGTGATCATGTAAGTTCGATGAAATTAAAAGTATGAGAGTTATGCCATATATAATTTTCATTGAAATCTTTGTAAGATAAGTGTTTTTAATTACTCAGATTGGTTTTGAATTTGAAGATGGTCAATTCCCAAAGTAATAATAAATCCAAGGGATTATAATGATGATTGGAATTTAATATAGAATAATTGGAAACTAAGTAGAAATAAATAAGCTATGTAAAAAATAATATGAAATTAACTAACCAATTATAGCTATGATGGAAATGTATGCATATCTTATGGCATGATATTAAGGAAGGACTTATTATTAAGAGGAATTGTCAAGTGTATATTCCCATGAATATAAAATTTAATAATATTTTATAATATAACCATTTTAATCACCCATCATATACCCATTTCAACCTTCATCCTCATGTGTAATAGGAGAATATGTAACAATATATACTTGTGGTGAGGTGATCTGAATAACATATTATGCCTAAGGAGATGAAGATATATTTTTAGGTGTCTCTTTATGCTTAGGATACTGTACCATTCTCTTTTAAACTAACTAACTATGTTCATGTTGAATTGTATCATGCTAATAAGTATATGGAGAAACTAATTCTATAATGTGCTCATGTATAATTGTATCATGTTCATATATAGATGGAGAAATAGATTCTAAATATGATCTTGTACAATGTATCATTATCATAGATATATGGAGAGATTGATTATGTAATAGTCCCTTGAATAGTTCTATATACTATTTCATTACCATGTTGCTTAATGTATCTGCCTTCAATATATTTTGTAAGAGTAAAATCATTCATTCCCAAGGATATTTGTATTGGATTCTTGGAATTTTTACCACTTTATTACCATGAACATATTTGATATATTTATGCACTATATAAGATAATTATATAATATTTTGTATCCAAGGGTATCTTAATAGTATATCAAATATCCTTGTGCTTGATATAAATAAGAATGGACTGGGCACTATGAGAGGTCCCACCTATATAGGTAGCACTATATGTCTAATAGTATCTTTTGTATGACCATAAAATTATTTTAAAAGTATATAAGTATTATATAAATAATTTTATATATATACAAGAGAATAGAGGAGTGTTATGGTGAACACAATTTCACTAAATCCATTATCTATGAGAACACTATATATAGATTTCTTGTTAATATATACTTGAATAAAGAGTTCATGTCTATCATAATCATCCTAAAAAATTTAACTATCATCAAATGTGATCATAGGACATGATGTTTTTTTTTTAATTTTAACTACACCAATTATGCTATCAAGCAGATACCCATATGCAGAAGGAGGAGGATGAAAATTGTATGTAGAATGTACTTAAGAATTATCCTTGTTATTTAATTTATTATTCATAAAAAAATATTTGTACATTTTGAGCTTTAAAATATCATTTACTTGTGGCTTATCCTCTTCAATAGTTATGCCAATATCAATAATTTTATCATTGATAATATATTTAATATTAAGTTTGAGCTTAAAACATCTATTTATAGAATGTCCAATTCATCTATGGTAGTCACAATATTCATTGGCATCAAAAAATTTAGATTGTGTTATAGGAATTTACACTTCCATTAGTGGAGGAAGAGTGATGAGATTGCATTCAAGTATATCTTGCAATAATACATGAGTCAGTGATGGTAACCTTGATAATTGTCTCCTTGGTGGAGATTCTAATTAAAGCTTTTATGTGGGTTGTGAGATAACATTAACTATAATATTATCTTCATTCTTAATTTCATTTATTTTCCTCTTATAATTGGGTTCTATTTGAATCTTAAAATTTGAGGTATAAGGAACATTTGAAGTATAATTGATCTTGTTTACATCAATGAATTTGACATTGCACTCTTTGAGTATATGGCATAACTTATCAAAATATTTGAACTTATCAAAAATTATGTACTATTGCAATGGATATAAAAAAATTTGAGTGTAGATATATTGGAAGTAATTATTAGGAATTTTATTTTACATTTTTGCTATATAGTCTTGTATCTTAGAACATAATCATTGATTGTTTCATTATACCCTTGTTTGAGGTTTGAAATTTAAGCATATGATATATTTTCAATAATTTTGATAGAAAAGTGTGTTAAAAAATAAATTTTCAAAGGATTGAAAGCATTTATTGATTGAAGATGAATATTATAAAACCATTTAAGAGAATATTATTTAATACTTCTTATAAAAATCTTTGTCAATAATTTTTCATTATTTGCATAATATAAAGAATTTGCATGGAATGCATAGAAATACTATTTAGGATCACATTTACCTTGATATATAGGAATTTTATGTGCATAAAATCCAACTAGTAATGGATAAGATGCAATTTTGGGTGCAAAAGGGTTATGTAACAAGGATCACAAATCCATAGAGTGGTTAACATGAGAAAGAGTTTAAACAAGTTGAGATAGCATGGATTTTAAGGCAATATTTGTATGCTAAAGAGTATTATTTGTAGAGGTAAGTGGGGGAGTATAATTATCATGAGTAGGTATAGACATGGTTACTTGTTAGAAACCAAGTGATGTTACCAAATAAAGGGATGATGATATGGGGATAAATGTAGTATTAAGAGTGGAAACATTAGAAGTAAATGTTTTGGGTGGAGATGTAGCCAATTTAGCTTGATCCTCAATTATTGATGCTATAAGGAGACTAATAATCTTATTCAACTCTTGGATATTATCTTAAATACCTGATGAAATTATGATAGTTCTTGTTCTAGAATTTTATCTACTTCATTAATATCTTGTGGATCAATATGAGTTTCATGTTCATTATACACATGATATTTATATTAATTATTTTTAATATTATAATAAGTATGAATTTAAAATTCAATATACCAAGGAATTTGAATAGTAGAATTTTTAACTTGAGAAAAAACATCAAAATTTTCTTTTGTAGACGATACTAAAGGAAGTTGCATATATGAAAAAAGAGTACCACTTAATATAGAACTATGACTTAGATGTATAAAATATAGTATTAATTATAATATATAATTATTATGAATATATAAAAGAAAAAATCAAGGTATAAAAGGTGATCTAGTTTTGAATGATTATGTGGGATATCAAATATACATGCTCATTTGTAGAGATTTTTTCATCTAATGTTTTAGAACACTAACTACAGAGGTGAACTAATGATTTTATCACACTATATAATATTTTAGGGTAGGGTTAGATTAAATTCCTTGGGAAATACACTACTCTTAGGAACACCAAAAATAAAATTGCTAAAATAAGCTTCCTATGGTGTAAACAAAAGACCCTAGGTGTTTTTGATATATTATGAGGTATGTGGAAAATAAACCCTATTTTTAGTGTTATATAATGGCTTGAGTATTTAGTTAGTACCCTAAAACAAAAGTGTTGGTAAAATATACAAATGATAAACCCAGAAAAATAATCACTAAGTATTTTTAAAACTATTGGAACATGGTTTATAATAGCAAGTAACAAGCAAACATAAAATAAAGATAAAATAAAAGTGAATTTTTTTATAGTATAAATATCAATAAATATAAACCTAAGTTTTGTATAAATATATTTATTTTTATATTAAATAAAAGGCTGAATTTTTTTTTCTTTAAGTGTCAAGAATTCAAAAAAAATGAAATCTTAGGATAAAAATAAAAAAAGCATCAAATAATGTTCTAAATATAATATGGGTTCACTATAATGTTGAGGGTAATTTTTTATTTAAAAATGAAATGACAAGAAAAAATAAACTATTGAAAAATGATTCATTCATTCGTTCTCACACCCTGATGATGATTCAAGGAGTATGAAACAAAATGTCGATAAAAAATGAATGCACAATTTTTTCCAGAGACTCTCTAGCTAATTATTGAAAAATGATTTTGATTGATATAAATATATAAATTTGAATGTGAAATACATAGTTTAAACAATTTAAATTATATATAAATTATAAATTAATAAAATATATGTAAACCTAGTTTGGATCTGATTTACTACTAACTATGCAGGCAATTGTTTCTTGAAATTGACTATGAGGACCTATGGATTATGTCACATCCAAAAACAAATTTGAAAATTATGTTGGGAAAAGACTGAAATATGAGGATATGAATACACTATGGACTTTTATATTGACTATGGTGGTGTCTTCATTGATTGTGAAACTAATTTTCTTGTGAGGGTTTATTATTTGATTGTGTGTACTAATGTGTTATGTGGAAGACCTAAAAAATACAAACCCTTTTTCCTTCAAAATAAATATAATATATATAAAATATAATGGATGTAATTGGGCAAGGGTAATAGGTGAGATATACTCATAAAACCCACATAATTTAAATGTTGCCTACATATCCTAAGTGAGCATAAAGTTGATGTAGTTATTACTCCTAGAGTGAGTATGTGAATATTGATTTAACTATATGAATTAAACTAGATAGATTGTTATAAATGATTTAAAATCATTACCGTTTAACTATAATAAAATTAATTCAAACCTTTAATATGACTATTAAAATGTAGCATTATTAAAATTAGAAATAATAGTGCTCTTTTACTCAATGTGTAGTAGAATTTCTAAGTGATTACTAGATGTGTTTGGAAATGGTTTGATGTCATTTTATAGAGAAATATTTTGAAATTTTATAATAACCAAACCTTTACAAAAGTGTGGTAGAGGTAAAATTTAATGTATTGAGTTTAAAATTTTACCTTTGGATCATGGGGGATAGGGCCATAATGTAATCTTATTTGACCTAGTGTGGTCCTATCCTAGAAGGATAAAGACTACTAGAACTAGTTTGACAAGATTTTGTGAGTAGAATATGGATGTCTAAGATATGTCATCTTTTTTTCCAAGATATTTTTATAATAGTGAATTCTCTCATATAGATTAAAATTTAATGAAATGATGAATAGACCAAGTAAGGGTAAATATGTCAAGTAATTAATGATAAAACTTGAGTGTTTATAGACAACAACCAAAGTAGCCCTGGATCTTGTAGTTATCAGAGAAGATTTAGAACCCCATTTCAAAACTATAAATTATCTAAAATTTAAATAGTTTCAAAACCTACCAAGGCTTGTATCAGATAATTAAAGCTCAACACTCCCAATATCAAATGTCAAGAGCTCATAAAATTAATATAGATATGAACTATTAGTTTAATGGGGTCACTCACCTTCCAAATTGGATTCCAATGTGGATGATACCTCAGATATTTACTTGGATCACATCATCCTATCCAAATTTTAGGATAGGAACAATGTCATCCTAAAATTAGATAGGATTCATAGTATCTATGTTAATGGGCCACCATAGGCTACAATGTTTCTCATGTTTGTTCAATGTAAAAAACTAGTTTTGACCTTATCTATCCACTCTATTATGGAAAAGAGAGAAGTCAAGAACTCTGAGATGAATATGTACTCTGATTTGGTCTAGATCATATTAAATATATGTTTAGAATCCCTGATCATGACTATTTTTTAAATCATACTCCCAAAATAGATCAATAGTTTTGGGATGAGATTATATCTTCTTGTTCTAAAATGATAAAAATGTATTATCTTGAGAATACAAAGAGCTCATCTACCAGGTTTATGAAGGTAATGGACCACTTCAACTTAAAAAATGAAATAAATAATATCATCACACTACTAAATAGGGTTGTTTTAAACCCTCCATCCTAATAATTCAAAGAGTGTATGTATCAATATATTTAGATCATCCATCTAAATAAAAAATATATCAATTGGGCATAATTGATCAATGATTCAATCCAAAAATGGTCATGTGAAGTACATACATGAAAGGTTAAAATTTACATCAATTTTAATTTAATTTATAATGTTTCCAAAAGAATTATCCCTTTAGATTTAAATACAATAAGGAAAATGAATTCTTCATAAATCTATGAGTTTTATCCTCAACTAAAGTTGTATGCTAGTGCATAAAAGTTTCACCATGTAAATGATGCCTTTCTACATTACATCATCCAAATGTTTGAAGATGAACAATAAAATGTTAAAATATTTGTTGTAATGACAAAAGTAATTAAATGTTAAGGATCATGGTTTACTCAATTTCCCACTTTATAATAATATATTCGAGTGTGTGGCTTTGAAAATCATTTTTACATGATACCAAGTTGTGTGGATGAAAAATGAGCATTGATGAAACTAATATGTCAATGGGTCAAGAATAATAAGTTATTATATAGTGAACACAAAGTAGGTGTGAAATTTCCTATCATAATTAGAAGGCATACCTATGCCTCTCTATCCAAGGCCAAAAACATTGATGCAAAAATAACTTGAGTTGCCATTAAACCATTTCATATTAGGCCTTCCTAAAAAATTAAAAGTTTGATTTATAATTATATTGAATCCATGCATTAACATGTCTCATATTGTGATTAATACTATATGGATTATGAAGATGAGAAGGAAGTTGGACTCTAGCATTATTTGTGAATGAGCCTTTCAATTCAACATAACAAATATTTCAGAAGAGATAGAATATAATGAAGAATATGTAGATCTTATCTATGAAGAACATAAAATCTACCTAAAATATTTTCCTGAAATTGATTGGACAAAAGAAGAATCAACATCTTTGGAGGATAAGGCCTAGGATATGTTGACCATAACTATCTCTTGGCTCAAAAAGAAGGGATTTGTGTTAAAATATGTAAGATTTACTCCATCATTCATAATTTTTAGTGGAACATCTACTCTTCTACCGATAGGATGTAAATAAAATTTAAGTTCTTCTATTACATGTGAAATTAAGCATGAAACCAAAAAAATATGAAATCAAATAAGATTAAGATATGGAGGCTATGAACCCAAAATGACACCTAGACTCATGTTCAGAAGGTCATATGATGGAAGCAAATGTGACTTGTTAATTCCTAAAACATTGGGAAAGTCATATTCATCTGCACATGTGATTAATTTTAAAACCCTAATAAATAACACCACATGGTAATTCCTAGTTGTAAATTCTTCCATAGTAATCCCTACACCTTCTTCTCCTACAATCCCTTAGTGCCCACCTAAAAATTCAAGTTCACCTCCATCTTCCACAATTGAAGTAAAATTAAAATTAGCTAAACAAAGTAAAAGTGATGTCATATCTAGATATGGAAGGTCTCTAAATGTTATTTGTATAGTCTAGGATGGTCTCTAACATAGTTTGAGGTGGAAAACTACTCCATATGGTGGTTGTATATTTTTTCAAGTTATGAAACATGGTACAATATGATGTAATGTCTCAATAAGGAGAATACATAGTATGGATGTTCTACAACATTATAAAATGTGGTGTGACATGACAAGGATACTTTGTAGTTATATATGGTTTGCATCATGATGATAGGTGGCATTAGTTGATACATAGTTGATACATGACTATGTTTTACATCAAGTTATACACACTACACAATATTCATGAAGTGATGAATGCTCATGCAAAGGATAATTACATGAGTCATATAATTTCACACAAATCACCATAACATATATTTAAAAAAATGATATATTTTGTTAAACCCTCACTTATTCAATAATTTCTCTAGAATTATAATATTAACTGGATATGACTTAAGAAATAATTTATATTTATTAAACAATTAAGTTTTATTCATTAAATATAACATCCCTCCTAGTGAAAATTGTACCTTTTTATCACAATATATCTCATGGAGGAAGAAAAAAACATTGAAGGAACAAACATTTATGGCATCAAGATAGTAAATGATTTATATGTTGTTTACTTTTCATGCCACAGTTATATCATTTCATGTGTGGAGGTTTGTGGGTAATATGTGAATGTCCATATCCACATAGAACCATAACTACACTCAAATATCTAAATTATACTTATGGCATACCCATGGGACCTTTCAAAAGGAACCATTTCTAATGACTACTCATGGAGTTCATTTGGGTAAATTATGACTAAAATTTACATGAGTAAAAATCATATATGTGTGTGTGTGTGTGTGTGTGTGTGTGTGTGTGTGTGTGTACACACACACACATAGATATATATATATATATATATATATATATATATATATATATATATACATATATATATATGTATATATATATATACATATATGTATGTATGTATATATGTATGTATGTATATATATATGTATGTATGTATATATATATATATATGTATGTATGTATATGTATATATATATATGTATGTATTATGTATATATATATATATATATATGTATGTATATATATATATATATATGTATATATGAATATAATATTACATGAGTAAAAATCATATATATATATATATATATATATATATATATAAAATAAATAAAATTTCTTGTGGAATCAATCAACATATTAAATATCAAATGATAAATATATCTTAATAATTTTAAAATTATTTAAATTTTATCACAAGGTTTTGAATACTTGGGAAGTTTTCAAGGAAAAATTCATATAATAAAAGGTATAATTTTTTACATAGGATCTAAACCATAGTCAATACATTTCATTTATTTGATGAGCTTTGATAATATCAACATGGACATAAATCTAAATACTAATAAGACTTGAATTGAATGTGAAGGAGATATTTTATTCACTAAGGTTTTTTAAAAGATATTATAGTCATTTAAATCTTTTAAATACTCATATCAAGTTTTTGGTATTTCTAATATTTAAGTGCTTGAGGTCATATTGTGTGAAGTGTGTCATCGGTAATGTCTTGACCACTTTGAAATGAATTAATAACACATCTTCTATGTCATATTTTGATTCAATGATGGTGACATATTTTTATATCTATCATTTAAAAAGTTTAAACACATTATTTTTTGATATGTTACCATAGTGTTTGATCTTTGATTATGTATTTTTTGCAATTGTTTTCTAGTAATGCATATTTTATTAAGTTTAAAACTTAAACCAAAACATAACATCTCTATGGTAATATGCATCTTTTATTTTTCAAACTATTTCCTTGTTGTTAAGAGTTATATACAGTATTATTTTTCTTTTATGTTGGATCAGGTTGTTATGTATTTTTCAAAATTAGTTATGTATTAAGGGTGTTAAGTATATCATGGTGTTTTGTAATCTCATTTTTTAAAAATACTTTGATATGGTATTGTCAGGAATATCATATTCTTGATATTTTATGTCATTGATGCTTAAAATGAAGCTATGGAATATACCAAAAAAACATTTCAAAGGGATTTGAAAATATGTTTCCCATGTTTGCATTATGACCCATATTTGATTGAATATATTCCCAAAGTTTAAAATAACTATTGGTTTTGTTTTAGTATGTATATAACATGTAAATTTTATTTTATTTTTTAAGAATTTTGAATGTGTAGGTGGTAGTTTGAGTGGATTCACATGGAAATTATGTTTTATGTTACCACATTTATATAAATGATAGAAAATTAAATGGAATATGATCATAGTCCATGTGGTGATGAAATATAATATTTTAATTATATTTTAGTATATATGTATATTAATCATTAAGGTTTATCATAGCATATATAATGTGTGTATGATCTATTTCAAAAATATATGCATAAAAAATTTGTCACATTGGGTTTTTTTACCTTGTATCATATGAGAAAGGATGATCATCTAATGTGACTCGATGGATATACTATTAAAAACTAATGTATTTCATTAAATTAGATACAAATAAATTTAAATGAAATCCCATATTTATTCATTAACCAAGATTTGCCATAGAACACCAATTCCTTGTCATATTTGTTTGAACAAAGAGCACTATAAATTATCCTCTTGGGCCTTTGATGATTTGTCTTGGGCCTTTTATTTATTTATTTTATAAACATTTTTTGAGAAGGGTGTATTTTTATTGGTATTTACCTCTAGACTTGTTCCATATTGAAGAAGTAGTTCTTATTTATCAAGTAAATGCACTCAACTACTATTAT